>CM074961.1:2317492-2341137 GCA_037577455.1 Pangasius macronema
CAAACTCATCAAACTGTGTCTTCAGTCTTCATGGACAACATGCAGAGTTTAAATGACACCAGTCCGTTGCATGAATTTCTGACTGTCACTCAGTCTAAGTATGGACTCTGTGACAAAAAAAGAGGCATTAGCACTGGATTAGCAGAACAGTTAGACATCAGAGGTCATTTCTAGACAGGGCATACGGACCGTATATTACTTAAAATGCCATTTTATATTGTATGTATTGCTGTATATTGTAATTATTGATGTTGCCATATGTTGTACAAAGGAATAAAGCATCACTGTCCCAGGAATAAGTTGTAATGCAGCATGTATTTTATGTGTGCCTTGCAGAGTATGCACAGGCATGTATACAAATTGCTTTGCAGTAATATTAAACTTTACCTGACATGGCTTTTTGCACTCATTGAAGCATACAACTGTCTAAAACATCTTTGTATAGCTTGTGTGCAGCTGCTCGGCCATGAAACCCATTTAATGAAGCTTGTGATACAAGGTTCTCATGCTGATATTGCTTCTAGAGGCAGTCTGATGATAGGCGATTTTTATTTGCTGTGCGCTTCAGCACTCACGGCCCTGCTTTGTGAGACCGCGTGGTCTACTGCTCTGTAGCTGAGCTGTTGTTGCTCCTATTTCTTCACAGTAATAGCACTTACAGATCACCAGGGCAGATCTAGCAGCGTGGACATTTCACAAACTCACTTGCTGCGCCAGTGCCAGGTTAAAAGTCACTGATCTGTTCAGTATGAGCCGTTCTACTGCCCATGCTAGTCTACGGAGATTGCATGGCCATGTGCTCGACTTTATGCACCTGTTTGCAATGGGTGTGGCTCAAATACCTGATCTCAGTCATTAGGAGTGTCCACATACTTTTGGCAATATGGTGTATTTCATCATTATATTTTATTACTACACAATTTCATATTCCTCATATTTGATACCATCCGAAATGCTGTTCATCATTCAGGTAAAAAAAAAAAAAGTAGATCTCAACCTGTTAGTTTATCTACAAAACAGAAATCCTGTGTTTAATTAATGTTAATGTAATAAATCGGTTGTGTATTAGCGAGCTCAAACGTCTGCATCCCCTGTGCTCTGATCAGCTGCTTTTATTGGTTTTATCTATTTAACACTGGAAGGGGTCCCTAGCTGCAAAAAAAAAGTTTGTGCACCCCTGCTATAGGTAGTATTTGTATCATTGATTACACGGGGTGAAACAACATTACAAAAAATAAATAAACAAAATAAAAAGACTATAAAACCTTTAAAGTTGTATATACAGACCAAATTTATTGAAATTAGGTTTAATACTTTTTACAAAAAAAGGTCACTCACAAATACCAACCTGCATTTATAACACTACGCACTTCTTACATTAATGACATACCGCTTCAGAAAAAAAAAAAAAAAAAACAGCAATAACAATAAAACTAAAAGAAGTACACCACACATCTGTCTCCCCGAGTGGATTCGCTGACAGTGAGACGGGGCCTCGGTATGTGCTTCAGTAAAACATTAGTAACCTGCTGAGATTCCTACACGACATCTATATGAATATCGATGTCTATATGAATATTGCAATAGGGGCGGTGACTGTAGTGAAGAATAGATTTTTTTTGGACATGGCATTATTGAGCTTAACGTCAGTTCCAGATGTGATAGCAGCAGCAGCATAAAGCCTCGTTTTCGTATTGATCACCGACAGATTTGATTGGAGTTCCGCATCCAGCTTTTTAAATTGACATTAAAACAGGACCGATCATATAGAAAAGAGCAGCTTGTTTAGTTTATCACAATAATAAGCTGATCTCCATCAAGTGTTGTTACTAAAGGATGAATGACAGGTGGGGAGATTACGATAAAACAAGAATGCAAGCATGAAGGTAACACAAGTTTGTGGATTAAAGGGACTTTTCAATTGTTGCATCGCTCTATCATTAATGACACAAACACGACTCAGATGCATTCATTAGCTGTGGTATTAAATGAAATCACAAGGCCAGGTTAAAAAGAGCAGTGAGGACAGTGACCAGGGCGACGTGGTTAAATTAAAATGTTTTTGTGCTGTAGTTTCTATAAAATCACCTAAATGGCACTCAAATTGGTACAAAAATCAGTCCAACAGAACGCCACTGTCGAGACACAGCTCTGTCCGATCCCACATGCTTGTCATTCACAGTTAAAATGAAGCCTGGTCAATCCTCCGCAAAAACATTCAAACGCATTTAAACACAATGAACACAAATCAAACTCCTGTCTGCAGAGCGCCTGAGGTCACTGAGAGGGCGGAGCTTTGTGGCGGATCGGGGACGCGTGAGGAGACACAAGTTTCTCCGTGGAGCTCGAGGAGTTCAGAGATGTCTGCAGATGAACCGTCTTGTGGAAGAGCTTGTTGCTGATCAGGACCACCAGGGAGAAGAGGCGCAGCTGGAAATGGCTGCAGATGAAGGAAACGGGTTACACTGTACACTGTACAGCCAGTGCTAATTAAAGACCTGTGTCTGTCACTAACCGTAAAGGAGGCGTGGCCTCTATGTCCATGAGTATAAGCAAAAGAGGCGTGTCAGAGTGAAAGTGGCTTGGCCTATGCACATGTCAGTGTGAAAGTGGCTTGGCCTATGCACTTGACAGAGTGAAAGAGGCGTGGCCTATGCGCATGACAGCGTGAAAGAGGCGTGGCCTATGCGCATGTCAGAGTGAAAGAGGCGTGGCCTATGCGCATGTCAGAGTGAAAGAGGCTTGGCCTATGCGCATGTCAGAGTGAAAGAGGCGTGGCCTATGCGCATGTCAGAGTGAAAGAGGCGTGGCCTATGCGCATGTAAGAGTGAAAGAGGTGTGGCCTATGCGCATGTCTGTCAGAGTGATAGAGGCGTGGCCTATGCGCATGTCAGAGTGATAGAGGCGTGGCCTATGCACATGTCAGCGTGATAGAGGCGTGGCCTATGCGCATGTCAGAGTGATAGAGGCGTGGCCTATGTGCATGTCTCATATAACACACACCACCTCAAATTACCTTGTACTGAATCAGAGGCTGCTTTTCAGCATGAATTAATTAATTGATTGTGCACTGAGAAGTGCATCAGATCATGTCATTAAAAAAGGAGACATCATTTCATAGCAACACGTTTGTTTTAAAAGTCGTAGCCTAATATATGCTTGTAAACGTCATGTGTTAGAAAGACTCACTATGGCTTCACAGGGCTCTTGGCCTCGTTGGCGCTGATGATGAAGAGCGGGAACAGGATGGAGAAGAGACAGCCACTGAAAGAAATAAAGCAGACACTGAGTGAATGCAAAAATGCAATTACACATTAAATAGTAATTCTGTAAAGGGAAAAGGAGAAATATACCTCCATTTGACACAAAACACAGATTAGTATTAAACCTTAAAGGGCATTATAGATATAAAGATTTGGAGGAAAAAAAGACAGATATTTAAATGTGTGGTATTTCAACAGTTGAACTTTTACTAACAGCTCATGAGTTGTGACTCAGTGTTTTTTCTCTAAATGGCGCAACTCGTGCAGTTAGCGGTCGATGCTATATGACGCTGGCCTTCTCAATGGAGTAATGGATTAAGCCAGGCAGAAAAACACTATGGTTTGCAACTTGACCAAATAATGTACCTGATGATGTATGAAGACGGCAGGGCAGTCAGCAGGGCCATGGGCAGACCGAAGCCAAAGTAATACGGCCAGTTCCTCTCGATGTTCGACAGCCTCTGGTGCATCTCGATCCCTTCGAACCACAAAGCAGACACGTCACTAACAGTGCTCACACACACACACACACACACACACATCGTTACAGACTGACGAGAGCTGAGGAGGAGCTCACCGTGGTTGAACCAGCGATATTCAAAGCAGTAGAGCGAGTACAGCAGAGACATGTGCAGGAGGCTGACCATCTGACCGATCGCATCGATGGGGAACAGGCTCACAATCATTCCCTAGAAAGCAGGAGCAAAACCACACAGGAAACAGCAAACCACGCAAAATTAGCAGCTTCTCTCTACACATAATGTTCACATTTTACTGTTTAAAAAAAAAAGCCTATATTTTTACT
Organism: Pangasius macronema; assembly: GCA_037577455.1. Classification (NCBI taxonomy): domain Eukaryota; kingdom Metazoa; phylum Chordata; class Actinopteri; order Siluriformes; family Pangasiidae; genus Pangasius; species Pangasius macronema. The sequence goes on from CM074961.1 coordinate 2,321,561, forward strand.
GAAATATTATTTTTGAGAAATTTATGATCATATCACTAAAGACATTCAACTAAAATTACTGGAGTGTCCTAAAAGTTTATAATCATCTAAAATTTATTTTATTTTATGCAAATAATAAAAAATAATAATAATAATAATAAAAAAAAACTAAATGGTTTAGAATTTTGCAAAAATGTTATATCTGTTCATACTGTTTTTTTTTCATTTACATATTTACTAGAATGTTGTTTACTAGATATATACTAATATATATCTAAAATAAAAAAGATATATATTTATTCAGAATTTTGCTATTTTTTATTTGTGTGTTTTTCACTGTTTATAATTTACTAGCACTTTTTTGATGATTATTTTTCCACTTTATTTTGCCATTGTTTTCAAAACCACCATTTTCGGACAATTTCCCTGTAAAGCACCGAGACACGTTTTGCATATCTGCATATTTTGCATAAGATTTAGAATCCGAACGTGAGTCTGAAATTTGCATATCAGTTGCAGGTTGCATTTTACTGCGTCCTGGTTCTCGGTGCGAGGAGCGAATAAATCACTGCCTGTACCTGAATGAGGAAGAGGGCCTGGAGAAGGAGGTTGAAGAGCATGTCTGCTATAATCTTGCTCACGCTTGGGAAAGGCTGGGGCTTGCGTCCGGATACTTCGAAAGCCAGATCGGCGATGTCCTGTACGGAGGAATCGACACACTGTTACGTCCACTAGCTTCCTCTGCGCTCTACGTCTGTGTTACTGTTTCGAGCTCTTATAGCGATAGCTGTAAAAGTAAAAGGCTACTTCAACAACCTGGAACCAGATGGCATTGACGATCTTGCTGAGCACAAACAGAGGGAGAACCCAGAGCGCACTGAACACTGACGTCAGGATGAACTCCAACCAGGACCACACGTTTCCGTGCAGCGACGGATCACCTAAACGTCAACGCACAAAAGAAATCCTGAATTCTGTTTGCTAGCTAATGGATTCTGGAGTTAAACACAATGACAACGAGACACAGACATACCGATAATTTTTGCCGTGACAGTCTGGAGCAGTGGTATAAACACCCGGTAGAAAAGAAACAGACTTAGCTGTTGGGGAGGGAAAAAAAAAAAAGAAGAGTCGAGTTAGAAACTTAAACACACTGTATGTTTGTAACAGTTTATTTCAGTTAGCCTTCGCCAGTTATTAGGACATAATGGAATTTCGTAGCCTCAACGGAAACCAACACCAGGTTTAAACTTCAGTGGCTGGTCAGCTTTAGCATTATTAACTAGCAATCATTAGTACTGCTAGCTAGAATTCTGCCAAAAAAAACTAAATAAATACTGGATTCTGTTCCAGTCTATTTCCTTTTGGTCAGATGTCCTCATTCTGTTCACATTTCATCCGGATGCTTCTGAAGACCAGCAATTTACCGATTTATTTATGCTGTTTCTCCTAGTCAATGGGCTTCGTTCATCAACCCTAAAGTAAAGTAGCGTAATAAACTTGCAATTATTTGCTCAAACTTTTGCGACTTTATTCTCAAAATCGTACAACTTTTTTCTTGTAATATTTTTACTTTCTTCTGTAAATATTACAACTTTATTCTTGAAATAATGCAACTTCTTTTCTCATAATATTATGACTTTTTTTTCCCCGAACATTTCTTCACTTGCAGCTTAAGCACCATAATAAAAAGAGACAAAAAAAAAAAAAAAAAAAAAAGGTTAACACACAAAAGGTGCACTACAAAGGTGCGTTACAAAAGCTAACACAAAGCCAGGTTACGTTAGATACATGAGGTTTTAGAAGTATTTTTTTTTTTTTTTTGAAAACTGTAAAATTTTAAATTACGTTATCACCCTAACTCGTAATTTCAGGAACGGACCCCTGCTCTGTTAGAGATCATATTATTTACTCATCCAGTATCAAAACAGCAAAAGCCCGTAATGTCACAATAACGGAGGATATTTTTCAGCCCTAAACACAAACACACAAACCGTAAACTCCTACGCATTCACTGAGCGAGAGAATACGAACCCAAAACACGCCTCCGTTCCAGGCACAACACTGAAAAATCCTACTTGCTAATTTGGGCTCGCTGCAAAAAAAAGAAAAGGACAACAAGGAGAACGTTAAGCACGATTCGAAACAAGCATAAATGGGAAAGATTGTATCTGGTGCATGCTGATGTATCTGCGCACACCTACTTCTCATGTTTACGGTCCTGACTCTGCGCCCGTCTCAGCGCCAGCGGGCCGCTCGCTCGGCGCCGCCGCTGCTCTTCCCTCTTCTGCTGGATGCGAGCGTCGAGCTTCGTGATCGTCGCGATCCCCAGGATAGAGTCCTTCACCCCCTGAATGTGAAACGAGATGGTGGAATGAATTAAACATTATTACCAGAGTGGTGCTGAATTCATGCCGAATTGTCGTTTCTATAGTAACAGCTCAAAAACCTAAGGCTAATTCTAAGTCTGTTGCTAATTCCGTATGGAGATGTTTATTTAGCATCGATGGAAGGAGACTCCAGTGTCAGCATCTTCAGGACAGAGCAGTTTTACGCTTTGTGGTTTCTCGGTAACGTGACCAGCTGCGTATTTCTGTCATATCATCTTCACTAAAGCAAAGAGAAAGAGAGGCTGATGAGGGAACGACACAGCGGGGCACAGAGTGTTCTGTTAAGAGATGGCACTGATCCGGTAACAAGGTCAAGACCAGGAAAGAAGGGAAAAAAAAAAGGTGGATCGGGTATCGGAGGGGAGGAAAAAAAAGAATAAAATTTCCGATCTTGTAAGAAATGGAAATGTTTGGATTTTTTTTTTTAACTGTTTCCACATAAAGAGATTTGATTGATAAAGAGATTTTTTGTTAGGACTGATTTTTATTATAATTATACTTTACACTTTACTCTATTTGTAATGTGATTGATTTCTGTGTGGAAAAAAAGCTTCAGTTTTAGCAATGTATTTATTTTGTATTTTAAATGAGTAGTTTTTAAAGAAAAACATATCGGAGGATTATCGATACTCAAGGTTTCAGAATCGGTATTTTATCATCTCGGGTTTTATTCCTTACTTCCGAATTTTATCTCCTTCTTCAGTAAACGACAAGTAGAGCCGATGTCATTAACTTTAAACTCTAAGCAAAAAAACTGTTATCATCCGCGACNTTCTCACAGAACCCTTCCTGTAAAAGGCCACAATAATAAAATACTCAATATTCATCTGTGACAGGGATTCCCAAACGTTTAGGGTAACTGATCCCAAATGGACATCAATCGGCCCCAAGCTTTTTTTTAAATTCCAGTTTCGAGCTCTGTATCGCTTCAAAATTTGCGCCATCGTCATGACTGCTGTCAGGATTCGTGTCTCAAATTGAAACCTTTGTCCTTCCGTTCAAAAGTACTTACTAATCTAGAAAGCTGGTACGCAGAGCAGAACTTTCGGCAGGTTTGAAGTTGGTAGCTCAGCGGTTAGGACGTTGGACTACTGATCGGAAGGTCATGAGTTCAATCCTCAGCACCGCCAAGCTGCCACTGCTGGGCTCTTGAGCAGCTGCTCAGTTGTATAAATGAGAAACGTAAGTCGCTCTGGATAAGGGCGTCTGCTAAACGCCGTAAATGTAAATGTAAGTTGACATGACATTTAGGTTTTTAAAAACAAAACATTAACTGTAATAGGAAAGCCAGTTAGTGTTAGTACTCAAAGATGGCATCGATATCAGAATCGGAGAAGTATGAGATTTGGGACACAACCCTAGTTTGTTTAGTGGAGGCTGATGGATGGGGAAATCTGTCTAACGCAGTGTGTCAGAATAGTGAAAAAGACTAAATAACACATGCGCTATTCATTTAAACACGGACTGTCTAAATGTGACTCCCAGCACCGTTTCAAAAATCAGCACACAAAGTCCGTCGTCAAAATCCCTCATGTTAGTTTGTAAACTAACCGAATGAAACGAAAGAGGAGCTCGTGACCCCTAATCTGGGATCCCGTTATCCAGGTGCAGCTGACACTGAAGTGAGCCTCGCGTTTTAAATGTAAGGCTAGGGTTTTTTTTTAACGTGTGCCGGAGAGAGGTGCTGACCGTCGCAACATTGCGGAGGAAGGCCCTGACGCTGTCCGTCATCTCCAAACCAGCTGGAGAATCATCAACTGCAGAAGGAGGAGGAGCCAGGAAACAAACTCATGGTAGGAGCAGGAAATCCCGGAAAACTGGAAAAGACAAAGAGCTTTTCTTTACAAAGGTGACTTTTTTCTCAAATCTACTCAGTGTTAGTTGAGCAAGATGGAAGAAAAACTTCCTTCAGAATCGATAGTCTTATCTTATCTTGTGTGTCCATCTCAAAGTGGGATCCGTTCTGAATAGAAAATTGGTCTAAGACTTTATATCAGATTTCTTTATTTATGCGGCACAGAAAATTACGTTTCATATACGATTAATAACTGAAAACAAGCTACTCTTTTTTTTTCAGTTGAATATAAATAAATAAAATATCCATCTTATAGAATATGATGCCAAAAATTTGCCCAATGCTCAATATTTCATAATTTATATTATGTAATTATAAGTGTATACATGATTTCTATTTTTAGAAATTATATAGACACACACACACACACACATATATGAATTTTTGTAATAAATTATGCCACAATATGTTTTTTTTTTTTGATATCGTGGATGTTTAGAAATTGAATACAAGCTTAGGATTTTGTTATATTAAAATTTTGTACTTAATCTTAAAAATGTTTTAGGACTTTTTTATGTGTTCTTTACCCTCTTTTGGGGTTATTTTATAATTTTTGTAAATAAAACTGCTATTAAATATATTGAATTCTAAAAATAATTTTAGACATTTATATAAATCACCAAATAGTGTTTTTTTTGTCGTTAAAATGGTGTAACACTACTATATTACACTACTGTATTACACTACTGTAAGCCTATATGTCGGGATAAATATTGTGTATTGTAGAAATACCTTTGAGGATCGTCATATTTTGATACATGATATTGATATACATCATATACATGATATAGATATGATATTTTTGTCATATCGCTCTGCCTTAACTACAGTAAGACTGGACAATCCTTGGCGTCCTCAAGCGTACACCTTTTTCACATTTAGTTCCAGCGACAAGGAACGAAACAGATTAGTACCTTTCCCCACCCCCCTCAGTGTGTATAGTTGTGTGCAAAAGTTTGTACACCCTTTAGACAAAATCAAGAGGAGATAAATGTGTTTCTTTCGGACTTGCACGATTTTTAGATTATATTTTGCCGTGGATCGGATTAAACTGTCGTCTTGCTTGAATGTTATTATTATATTATTATATATTATTTGTAGATGAAAAAAAAAGAGGAACATTCTTCCTTTCTTCCATCTGAAAGCTATAGGGGGGGTGCAAACTTCTGCACTGGACATGAGCAAAACATGCTCATCAAATCATCTTAAAAACACCTTTAATTAAATAAAGCAGTTTATGTTGAAGTGGTTTACACTATACAGACATGAAATACTAATGCTTTCTGTTTGTTTGTTTGTTTGTTTGTTTGTAAACAGCCAGCTGTTGTGAGCCATTAGCTGGTTGTTGTTGTTTTTTTTTTTTAATTATTATTACTTATTACTGATGTTATATTAATTTCTACGCACACTATTCACAATTACAGCCTCACTTTGAAACTCTCAGTTTAAAAAGAATTACTTTGAGGGTTATATTATGTCGCACAATCCAGCAAAACACTAACACCAACAGCGCTGTGTGATTTAAAGAGAGCTAAGCTAAGCTAAGCTACATCAGCTGTAAACACCTTCACACAAACACGTTTAGCACACTACAGCTACAAACATCAAAAACAAAAACTTCATACCTCATATACACGATAGTCCTAAATCTTCTGTATGCTTAAGTCTTATTTCAAAAACCCACACTCATGCTCACACACACAAACAAACACACACTCAGAATAAGGCTAGGACTGTGTTATCAGGCTATTGAACTAGCCAGTGCGAGTGCGTGCGCGTGCCCGTGCGCCGTGCGCGCTACAGACAGACGCGACTGGCGAGCGCGGCGGAACTGGAGGTTCGCGATCACGCGCACAAGTCGCGGTTCACGCGCACCAGTGCGCTACCTGGGCGGTGCAAAAAAAAAAAAAAAAAAAACTACAGCGTTTCTAAGAAACGAGCGCAACACGATGTCTGTTTTTTTTTGCATACCGTGCCGTGGATGAAGGAGATGATATATCTCACGAGCACTTCGCACCAAAATAAAGCAATAAAAAAATAAAGTATTTGCTGCTGTATAGAGAACTACTCATCAGCTCATCAGCCTCATGGTGCTTGTAAGCATCAGGAGCGCGCACAAGCGGCGGTGTGTGCTGCTGGTCCTGAGTATCACCGGGATCATCATCTACCGGCACTTCAGGTGAGAAGAATTTTCTGGTAGCAACTTTGGCATTACTGTAAAATTTAAAGTAAACCACTGTAAAACATATTTACAGTAAAGTCCTGTAACTGTAATATTATACACAGTATAAACTAACATAATCAAAATGAAAAAAAAAAAAATAAATAAAACACTTACAGTTGATGCAGGCTGCAGCTAAGGGTCTTGCTGAAGAACCCCATTGTGGCAGTTTGGCTGAGATTTGAACACACAACCTTCTGAGCTACAACTCAAAGCCTTAACAACTGAGTCAAGCACCTCCACCTCCACCATTGAAGTGAATCAATGCAAACTAGTTGCTCTAGTTGTGGTGACTCAGTCGTTCACATCAGAATGGGGAGGAAATGTGATCTCTGTGGCGTGGTTGTTGGTGCCAGATGAGATGGTTTGAGTATTTCGGAAACTGTTGATCTCCTGAGATTTTCATGCTCTAGAATTTTTCTCAGAATGGTGTGAAGAACTAAAAGCATCCAGTGAGCAGTGGCTCTGTGAATGAAAGAGGTCAGAGGAGAAAAGACTAGATTGACCTGTTCTAGCTGACAGGAAGGCTACGGAAACTCAAATAATCACTCTTTACAACCGTGGTGAGCAGAAAAGCATCTCAGCACATCAGATCTTCAGATGGATGAGCTACAACAGCAGAAAATTAGTGTACCAAATGGAGCTATTTGTTAATGAACAATCTTTGTTAAGCATTGTAAGGTGCTGCGTTCTCACAGACCGGTTCTCAAACACACACAATCACGTTAAATAAATGGTTCCTCAACAAGTCCCAGATTAGGTAGAGTCAGCCCACGTTGGGTGAACTCTCGCATTAACTCTGGTCATATCATTCTTGCTTTAGTGGACAACCAGAGAAGGTGCAGATCAGCAGGAAACAGGGACTAACGGTGAACTCTTCCCAGTTCACGCTGGGAGGCGAGCCGTTCCGCGTCCTCGGGGGGTCCCTTCATTATTTCCGTGTCCCTCGGGCCTACTGGAAGGATCGCATGATGAAGATGAAGGCTTGTGGCCTCAACACTCTAACCACGTAGGTGTGAAACACATCACCACCCACGACGGCGTTTAAAAACCTCAGGCATGAGGACAGTGTCAGTAACATGATTCATGGCTATGTTTCAGATACGTGCCGTGGAACCTGCACGAGCCCGAACGAGGGAACTTCCAGTTCAACGCAGGTCTGGATTTGGAGTAAGAACATTTCCATCCTCATCTGTTTGTCTTTAAACAACATCTGCATATAGGAAAATGTCCTGCAGCGACAGGTGTGAAGTTGCACCAGTGAAGACAGTGATGTTTTATTGTCAATATTATAATATAAATATATATATAGATTTAGGAATATACTTGAGTGCAAAAGTTTACACCCCCGTGGTTTTGGAATGGGAGAAATGGAAAATGCACCTATTTTACTCTATCTACAAAACAGTATTATCTACAAATAAAACCTCGAATTCTGCATCTCCTGCAACAAGACAATGTAGATTTGAAATTCAGTTAGTCCGTCTCGTCCGGTAGCAAAGGTATCGTTGTCGAGTAAGTGTCCCTGGACATACCCGGACACTACACATAATCTAAGCATAATAAAAGATAGATTAAAACGTGTAAAACAAAGACGTTTCCTCTGAGGAGATGTTCATTTAACATGCATGGAAGGAGTGAGTGCTTAAAGCTGTAACTTTAAGTTTTCCACACCTCCAAGGCAGAGAAGTTTACGCTTTGTGGTTTCACTGTAACGTGACAAGCAGCATTTTTTGGCTTATGAACTTCAAGAAAGAGAGAGAAAAAAGAGAGGTGAGGGAACGACTGTTTATAGCTGCGATAACGTAAGTGAGAACTCATTTTGCAGACATTTTTACAACATTAAGTGGATAAAAAGTACATGTTGTGCTATATAAATAAATGAAAAAATGCAATCGTTGGCAAATTGCTGTGGTGCAAGAGCTTATTTTGTGAAGCTCCGTACGACAATAACATTTTATTAGTTACAATACCACCATTGTCATGGAGGCGAAGTAGTGGCTACACCTTTGTTGATTATTTTACTATGATGGCACGACATAGTGCGTTTTAATACTTATATATATCACAGTCTGGAAGGGAGATACATACAGTACTTATAATGATGAATGAATGATATAATGTTGTATGTTTTTTCCACCATTAATATCTTGGATGTAAAGTAAACTCACCGTACACGTTTTGGATTGTGTGGGTAAAAAAGGATTTCCCTACGTTTGAAAACGTGAGTCGTGAAACATAATATGAGGTTGCCTGATTACCATACCGTGAATTTTTCATACTGTACACACCCGAGCAGGTGATCAACCTGCTGTCTCAGGAGAAGTGTGTTTAGTGCTAGGAAACCTTACGGATTCAAAAACCTGCTAGTCTTTATTAACAGTGAGCTTAACACGCATATATATGCTTTTTGTATTCTACTGAAGGGATTTGAACCAATCGAGGATTATAATACTTAACGATGTGCTAATCTCTTAACACACACATTACATGTGGGTGATTTTTGTGGTCGTTCCCCTGACAGCTTCAGTCAGGTGAGAGATTAACTCGCTGGTTTAGGAGTCATTAACTCTACAGCGATTACATCAGCATGCACTAATTAAACCACTGCAGCTTCACCATAACAACAGGCAGAGTGTTCGAGCCTAAATAAACATACTACCTGTTGACACTGATGTTATCTCTGAATACTTGCTAAGGATTTCCTGAACATACTGTACACATTTATGTGTAGTACAATTATATATCCAGCATTAACACTAATGAACGGTATTCACACTGTAAGCTCTCTCATGATTCCTCAGGACGTTTCTCCTCCAGGCTGCTGATGTGGGGCTCTGGGTTATCCTTCATCCGGGTCCATATGTCTCCTCAGAGCTGGACCTTGGAGGATTGCCGAGGTGAGACTCAGCATGAGTGCTGCAGAGAGAAATAATACTGAGTCTCACCATTATTGCAAACACAATGTATGATGTTTCTAATTCTGTAGTTTTGCAAGTCTAAGGATGCTTTCACGGCTGCCATTTTGTCCTCAGTCCTCTGTGAGATTTTCTTTTCTTAAAAGCGCCACGTGACGTCAAGCATTTTTTTTTTAATCTCCTGACCAATCAGATCGCAAGTTGGGAGGCAAGCGAGAAAAACAAACACGGAGGACACTTATATGACTTTATGTCATATATACTATGTCTTGCATATTGTGAAGACAAAAAGTTTATGACTCTGCATTTTCGTACAGTATGATTTATATTTTACAAAAAAAAAGTCATTTCAGTCATACTCATGCATCATGCAGCACATAAATACATGCTAAGTAAATGCTAAATGAATTGCAATGTACAGCCTTGCTCTAATATCTCAATGCATGAACACATAGTGTTCAATCAAATATAGTTCTGTTAGGATGAGGGTCAAATTTTTATGGAGCAATATCCATTTTAATGTCTTAACAGTCTATTGTGAACGTTCCTAAATCTAATAGCAGAAGTTTTGCTCACAAAACCAACTAGACGTGCTATATGTACCTTCTCTCCACTCGCAGCTGGCTGTTAAGAGACAGGAAAATGAAGCTGAGGACGACGTACGCTGGCTTCACGCAGGCCGTCGAAGCTTTTTTGGACAAGCTCATTCCCAAAATGATGCCTTTACAGGTTTGTTTGTTTCATATTACTTAGACTATTGAAAAATGTTTAATGAAGAAAGCAATGAAAACCTGTCCTGATTTGTTTGGCAGTTCAGGAAAGGTGGGCCTATCATCGCCGTGCAAGTGGAACATGAATATGGGTCGTTACGTCACCTGTCCTTCATATACCGCAAAGACTTTCTCCATACCCTTTCGTGTCGTCATCAGCAAGTCACGAATTTCGAGGTTGTGGAGTCAAATCTCAGCACCAAAGAGAGACACAGTTTTGGGCCCTTTAAGGAAAAATCTGCGCTGAATGTCTACTCGCATGTTCATCCGTATAATTAACATCTGACCTTTAATGCCATTCACCATTTATTTGTAATGAAATTCTGAGATTTTTTTTTTTAAAGGTAAAAGTTTTTTAATCGTTCTATCTGATTTATCCCTCGTTTCATTTCTACCTAAAGAGAGCGATGCAGCGATGCTTTAGTCATTCAGTCTGTCCAGCTCCCTCGCCTCTACATCGGTATACTCCGCTCAAACAGATCAGCTTCCAAAGCTTTAACTTTCATGCTAAAACCGCAGTCAAAGCTCTTGTCATCTCATAGATCGCTAACTAGCCGAGCTGAATCTCTGCTGTGACCTAGCGCCATTTAGCTGCATTGCATTCTGGGACTTTGACTCTCGCATTTGCTCCAACACCTCCACTATTTCTATATTGGTTTTCTCATTATTATGCTGAAAAATGCTGAGAAAAGGAGCTGTTGCTCTTTTGTTGCCCTGACAGTTATCACTTATATTTGTAATGAAAGAATATTTTACTCCTATTACATCATTTAACGTGCTTCTAGTTGGAATTGGATTCTGTCCAGTTGTATTGAGATAAAAAATACTATTTTCTCAGCTGCTATATTTCTATTTGCAAAAATTAGCAAAATTACATATAGACAAATGTTAATGTTAGCAAATATAATGTTAGTATAATACAAGAAGGTTAGTCTATAAGCTATATAAGTGGTGCAGGTAAGCAGCCTGCCCCAAAAGACTCGACTTCTCTGCTGCTGAAGGTGTTTTTACTAACAAATTAACCACTGGATTGTTTTAAATAGGTCTCCGTCATCACCATTTTTTCATCATACTGTCAAGTCGGAAGCCACAACCAAGATAAAGTTGATCGTTTATAATTCATGAATGTATTACTAAAAATTTGGACATTAGGACGTTGATTGGTTTCTGAGGTTTGGAGACAGCACGTCTGAATCCACAGTCCACGTGAACGTTGTTGCACGTTGACGTTACACAAGCTGTCATGTGACAGCGAGATTTGTCTAGAAGGTGGAAATTTGATATGAGGAAAAGGACGATCTACATTGCTCCCTGCTTTTTCAGTATGTCTACACTAAGATGGGTCCTGAGTGGTGGTAGGATAAACTCAGTTACTGGTTCAAAGTTGATTTCTACATCGGAGCAAGCAAGCTGTAGGTAGCGAGTGAGCACAAGCAGGAAAATGAGGACTTCATGTGGTGGGTTTTATTGGGGCAAATACAGAAATCAGTCCAAAACACTGGCCGAAACACAGGCGGGTAACATCATAGATGGGAAATCAATATTCAAAATGATAACAGTTTAGTTTGAAAAGACAATGTTAAATGTTAAATAAAATACATTATACGGTTGGCAAGACTTCACGAGGAAGAATGGAAACAACAGGCCATAAATAACCAAATTAATTAAGGGCTGAAAATGGAACAAGTGCAGACAATAGAGGAACAAAAGAGTGCCATAACAGTGGCAGAGACGCGGCTAAAAACAACACAAACGCACAACGTGAGACAAACAAAAGCACATGGGAAACACAGAACTGTGAATGTGCTGTGAATCCTTGTGTTGTGATGTGAGTTGAGAGAGGAAACTTGTGACATGAACAAACCAATTCTAATACCGTGGCGTTAATTAACACATTAATGAATTAATTAGTATGCTTGCATGTACACAAAAATAAGACCCTATAAGTGCACACTTTTATCGACATCTTTATTGAGAAATCAAATTTTTGATTACTAGTTAAATGGAAAAAAATAATACAATTGCTGGCAGTGGATTTATTTGCTGTTTTCTCTTCAGGCCCTTGAGTCCCGGGGCATCAGTGAGCTTCTCCTCACATCAGACAGCCATGAGGGCTTAAAGAGTGGAGGAGTGAGCAGAGGTAAAGCACTGATAAGACACTGGAAATGATTTCATATCCCAGAATCGATATTTTCTAGTATACGAGTTAAGAGTAATTGATGGATTTTGCCATTGTCTCAGTTCTCAGGACTCTGAATCTGCGGAAACTAAATTACCAAGACATCAAGTATCTGGATTCTGTGCAGGTAATCTAACTCTTTAATCACATTGCCTGATTTCCAATTGCCTGTTCAGCATAGTTTGTTATTATATTATTAGACTGCTTTCCACAAAAAGCATCCACCTTTAAATTTGTCCAGATTTGTAGCTATTCTCCTCCTGAAAGACCCGCAAGTACAATATCGTGATTTACACCACAGCACTGTTGAATTCTCGATTCTGATTGGTCATTAAATTTATATAACAGCTATAATAATAAAAAACAGATTTAAAATGTGTTGTTGTTTAATTCATATGATCTTTGATATGACGTTTTCTGTAAGGAGACGTGTATTTAACATTTATGGAAGAAGTCTCCAGTGTCAGCACTTTGTAACAGTCAGAGGTAAAGCTGTCGTTTTTCGTGGTACAATTTCAGAAGTCTTGTCTCCTGCATCACGAAACACCAAAGTACCGTTCCACGCAAAAAAAAAAAAAACACTTAGTCTTAGAGTACATTTATTAATAAATGACTTTGTAGCTGCTGTAACCTAAGTGAGAACAGGAGCTAACTTGTCTAATGACATTCCACAACATTAAATGTAATTACAAACGGATAAAAAAAATATGATTAATAAATAATTTATTAATTAACAAATAAAAAGCATGTTATCAGTGTTAACCAAACTGCTGTGGTGTAAAAGGATTTCAGGACGTGATGTGATACTAAAATTAATTATTTCTTTAGGAACTCTGCTTCATCACATCACCCTGTCATTGCTGATTTTCCTCCAACAGCATGACCCCAAGGTTTTTAATCTTTACATATTGTATAACTGATTAACAGCCAAACAGCCCTGTTTTCATTACGGAGTACCTGACTGGACGCTTCGATGGCTGGGGAGATCTGCATCACATCTTTCCTGTAGAAGGTAAACATTTTATTAGGATTTTTAGGATTTTTTTAATATTTAGAATTGCGTTATCAATGATACAATCAAGTAATTATATTACATGAATTAATTATACGTACGTTTGTACGTTTTTTATAAGACTGATCACCAAATCTCTTCCTTGAGAGCTACCTTCCTGCAGGTTTTATCTCCAACCAAAATCTAACGCACCTCTTTTAGTTGATCAAGAAGATCAAGATTCTTAAGGCAATTACTAGATGGTCAGGTGGGCATGATTATGGTTGGAGCTAAAGTCTTCAGGAAGGTAGATCTCCAGGAACAGGGTCGGTGACCACTGACCTATAATATACTGTATATAATATATATATAAAACGACTTATGAGTGAGGCTGAGTTTGAGTCTCATCCCTGTTAGACATGGTTGCAGTGGTTAGAGAAGTTTTGCGGCGTGGCATGTCCATCAACCTGCACATGTTCCATGGAGGAACAAACTTCGGCTTCATGACCGGTGCTGTGGCAAAGCCCTCTTACAAGGCTCTAATCGCGAGCTATGGTTTGTCATCTTTTTATATTGCAAGGTACATTTTTTGTGTCCAAGGATACAAACAATGTACAAGCAAAGCTACTGCAGTGAGTGATGAACATTAAATACGTTTTAAAGGTTCACTCCATAGATTAGGGGTTTCCAGACTAGGGGTCATGACCCCACATGGGTTTGTTTGATTTACAAATGGGGTAACTCACATCCTATTTTAGACTTGTTCACTATCCTGATATACTTAATCACAGTTAATACAGGTAAGCAATAAAAATGGACAAATTCCTCTGTCCAGCTACTAGTTAGAACCTCCATTAGTTCTTCAACAGTGTACAATGTTCTTCAACATTTATTGAATATGAATTTGCAAGTCCAATTATAAATCTGGAATAAAAAAAAATTCATAGTTTGGGGACATTTGCTCAAATAAGTTTGGGAACCCCTGGCAAGATTAAATAGAGAGTGTGTTTCTTGCAGAAGTGGTATTAATTGAAGGTAGATGTTAGTTAAATTGTCTCTCATAGTAAGAATTCTGTACATGCACTATTCATGATCACCACCAGGGAGCAGTATTGGGCTATTAAATGGATGGCATAAACGTGTTTTATCTTCAGTTTAGCTGAGTGTTAAGAAATTGCCCTACAAACTCTCTTATCATGTCCATAGAGATCTATATCTTTTTTCTATCATGCTGTATTTTATTCCTTCAGATTATGATGCGCCTTTGTCTGAGGCTGGTGAATATACACCGAAGTACCATCTGCTCCGAGATCTCCTCAGTCGATACAGTAGTGTGTGAAACAACCCTTTTCTTTCCCTTTTAAAGCAACAATCTGGCCAAAAATAAAATGTACACAGTGTTCCTCTTACAATACATCAGACTAACAGACTAGCCAAAACATCTCTGGTGTCAGTTTTGCTCTGCAGGCTAACAAGTAAAGAAAGCTAATAACCTCCCGCTTAGCATTATAGAAACTGACTAATGTAAACTCAGTAAAACATAACAGAATATTTGAATGATATTATGATCCGAATCACTTCATACTTCATGCCACACCTCCTGCCTTAGTCTGAAAAAAGTGAATTCGGCTTCAAGGTGCGAATGATTTTTAGCTCTGTGACATTCTTTTGTCCATTTTGTCCATAAGAGTGTGTCATAGACTGCCAGAAACCGCAATGCTAAACTGGAAGCTACAGGTTTACATTAATTGTTCACTATGTTAGCTTCATAGCTCCGGTACAAAACTAAAGATGCAAACTTGCCTTGGCTAATCGACTGCATTTGAGCTTGGAGGATATTATGTGCATCTAAATTTTGGCCAAACTGTTCCTTTTAATCTACTTTACTTCAGTGTTTGTTGTGTGCGTTTCAGTAAGAAGTGATTTTAGCGAGTTGTGTTTCAGACGATCCTCTGCCGGACATGCCGGCTCTGCGCTGGAAGGAAAGCTACGAGCCAGCCATCATGTACCGACACCTCTCTTTATGGGATGCTCTGCCTTTCACACAGGAGGTGTGAATTTTATTTCTCTCTTTATTTTGCTCCCTAAAGGAATAACCGAGACTCTTTTTTCTGAACCTTTCCATTACAAGATGGAACATTTACTGCCCACAAGATGATTTTAGTTTGGGACACAGACACTAAATTCCTTTTGTGGGCCAGATTTAAACCTTTATTGGGTAGATTCTGGCCTGTGATCTTTGTATGTTAAAACTAAGTGATGACAACACATACGACAAGTTCTTGGTTTGTCAATTATTAATAACTAATAAGCCACAGTCACTTACTTACATAACTAATAAAGTCATTTATTAATAACTAATAACAAACCATAAAGGCAATGTCTTGTCAATGGCTCGCAATTAAAGAACAACTAACACTGAGCATACAGCTGAATTAAAAAGTTTGCATCCACCAATGAGTATGAGTGATTAAAAAAAGTAAATATATATATATTTTTTCTGAAGCCTTTTAAATCCAGGGCAGGACAATTATACCTCTTAGAGGGATATTTGTTGTCCTTGCCTGTTCGTGTACCTATGTGCGACATACTCTGGTGGATCACCACCGGAGGCTTCTTAAAATCTGGAAACAATATCCGGGACAGAGCATTGGTAAAAACTTAAGCAGATTCACTAAGAATAAAATAATAATCTGTGTTATCATTTAATGCTAATATTCCATTACTGGTGGTTGTATGACGTTTCAGGTGTTTGTGAACAAAGGCTTCATTGGCACTTTCGACTACAAGAATACAGAGTTAGCAGTTTCTGATGGGAAGGTATTGACGATTTCTTTATTTATTAATGTAAGAGTGTTTTCATGAACTGAACGCAGTAAGGACGGTGATACGCTACGTATAGAGGAGTGGAGTAAGTCTAACTGACCAAGAGCGAGCATTAGAACCCATGTGAAACCAATTACAATGGCTGCAGCATGGTCACTCCAGTTTGGTAACGTAACCCATTATAGGTTTACTTCGATTTTCTTTATTTTGTCGACTTTCACCACGACTGGAAAATTGTCTCTTTAATACAGGTTTGCATTTTTATAATTTTTATCCAAAAGGCAGATAAAGGCTCATAGCCTTGGCCATGAGGACATCGTGCCACACTGAAAAGCATTGCTCTTATGTTGCTCGATCTATTCAGTGTAAAACAATTAGCAAGCTTTTTGCTTTTTTAAAGAGTTAAACTTTAACTTTGCATCAGCAATGAATGGAATTGTTGCATTGCGTTTTACTGTCATCAGTGCGTTGCAGTCACGTTACACTGAAATGCAATCGCTGTCTAATCCAAGCCGTACTGTGATTCCAGGAGGTGTTGATGCCAGTATAAATGAACGCCATTCATAGTCTCAGTGTTTCTTCATTCCTACTGCACTAAACTCTTAATAATCAAGATTTTTCAGAATTATCATTAAACACAATAAAAGTGTTAATATGACACTGTGTCATATAAAGTGTTAAGTGTCAATTAAAAGACTCAATGCAGGACCTAGGAGTTATGTTATCACATTTCTATTTTAATTTGTGCTACATCACAGGCCACTTTGCTAACATGGATGCTAGTGCTGATTAAAATAGACTTTAGTGAAAAAAATGGCAATCATTTTATCACTTTATTGCGATTTTATCGTGTGAATGTTTGTAGGAGTCCCGAACATTGAGTTTGCTGGTGGAAAACTGTGGAAGAGTGCACTTTGGCCAGACCATGGACAATCAGCGCAAAGGTACTGGACCAAATAAAGTACCTGGATAGCTCAGGATATTTTCTGCATGACACTTGTTCCAAAATGTATAACTATCTAACCCAATAACATGGCTTCCATAGTTATTATTATGCCATATAACACCATTAGAAGGGTCATTTCTTTTGTTCCAGGGATTGTTGGAGACATTTTACTGAACAACGTGCCTCTTAGAGACTTCACAATTTACAGCCTGGATATGACACGCAGCTTTATTGACAGGTTCATGAGATATTATTCTGAATATGAGCCAGAGCATATTAAATGAGATTGTGCAAGTGGTTTGTCTAAGCAATGCAAACTGCTGTGTTTAGTTTATACAGAGCTCCGTGGAATTCTCTCCCTCAGAAGCCAAATTTTCCGGCGTTTCTCCAGGGAAGGCTTTTCGTGGATGGATATCCGAGTGACACGTTCGTTAAGCTGCCTGTGAGTGACATGTGCTGATGTGTCATAAGTTCAAATACAAATAACGTTTACACTCAACTTTATACTATTGATCAAGTTTAATAAATACTTTCTGTCACTGCCATACTCGTATGCTTTATAGCCGATTGTGTTCATTCTGTAAATAAGGCAGAAATCGGTTTTGCGATTACAGAGCTGGAGCAAAGGCGTGATCTTCATCAACAGCCAGAACGTCGGACGTTATTGGCACATCGGCCCCCAGCAGGCGCTCTACATCCCAGGCCCTTTCCTCAACAGCGGAATCAACCAAGTCAGTTATCGCAATTCGTATGGTGACAAGAGCAGTGTGTTTTTAGTTATGTTTTACCATGTGCCTTTGTTTTGGTTTTGGTTCTGTCTCCGCCCCTGTCATGTAATTGGTCCGTTACTTATTGTGTTCACCTGTTCTGTGTTTAGTCCATGAGTAATTTTTGTACTTATAACTTGGTGTGTTATGTGTGTTATGCCATTGTGAAGTCTTGTCAATGTACTTTTCAGTTTGTGCTTTCTGATTTTGACCCCTGCCTGCTTTAGTAGTTTAGGATCACAGATTATCCTTGTTTAATGCTGTTTGTCTGTGTTTTTTCCCCACATTTCTCAGAGTTTAAACCAGTGGATGGTTAAGGGTAGGTTGTCGGTCGAGAGGGGTAGTATGCTGTCCCTCCCATTTCCGATATATGTGCTTTCTTTGAGACATGTGAAGCCAGCCAACTGCATACTATCGAACTGTTGCTCGTCATGCATCACAAGCAGTGCAATACACACAGAGGAAAGTGCTCCTCTGCATACATGAGCTCACAAATGCTCACGATTGGTTAGTGCCCCTGTAATATATGATCCCTCCCACCCAGAGAGCATGACCAATTTTGTTCTTTTGTCTCCAAGCCACAGATGGCTGTAGCATCATGGGAATTCGATCTCCTATTAATAGGTTGATGTCTGCCTGTCCAGCAAACTCTGGTTATGAATCTTGGATTACCCTTGCACTTATCTTACCTCATCTCACCACACATTATAGAAAACGTTGCGACAAAGCTAAGAAACAAAACTAAGAGTGTTTGATTAGTGTTTCATTGTGTTTTGTCCACTTGTGTCAGTCCATCGTTTGGTTACTGTCCTAATTTTTAATTTAAAAACCAAAACGCGCTTGTTGCCTTGGGAACCAAAGTGTGAAGGCAGAATGAGGACATTTTACTGAAACGTGTACCTGTTTTCTCTTTAAGTAAGCACTTATACATAAAAACGATGTTCTTTAGTGCAAGTACATAAAGAATTTTTATTCTGCTGTAGTAAAAAAAGGGTCATTTTGAGCTGAACTGGAAATAAGTCATGTTTGTCTTACAGATTTCTCTGGTTTATTTCAGGTCACTGTGTTTGAGGAAGTGGAATCTGATTTTAAACTCCAGTTTGAAACTACTCCTGATCTGGGAATGACCGTCGACATTCAGTGATCACACGACAGACTCATACAGGTCACCCCAAATGGTTCGGTGAAAAATTAAATGCATACAATGTTCCCATGCATAATTTATTTCACTGAAGCTACGTGATTATTGTTGCTAACAAATATAAAAGTCTGTCTCAACCAAAAAATATCTGCTCAGAGCTGAGCTGTATTATCACCATCCCAGTAACATGTAGCTTCAATCTGAGGATGTGGAAACGCACCAAACTGTGCTAAGAAAAAAAAGAGCTTAGCTACATTAATCAGAGCTTTAGTGCAAAACTAAAGAAGCACACATTGCAAGAACATTAAAATATTCTGACTGATAAGCTAAATTTAGCACATTTGCATATATTTGTCCTTGTTTTTTTTACATCCTGTTTTTTTTTCTTGTTGCAATATTGGCATATTAAAGTGTAATTTGCTTTTATTTATTCATTTTATATATATATATGTCCGGAGGTATTTGGACAATGACAGAATTTTTGTGATTTTGCCTTTATACACCATCACAATGGATTTGAAATAAAACAATCTAGATGTGATCGAAGTGTAGACTTTCAGCTTTATTTTAAGAGGTTCCACAAAAATATGGCAT
>CM074961.1:2344284-2356740 GCA_037577455.1 Pangasius macronema
TTTCACATGTAGTACACTTTAAATGAACCAAACGTAGTTCGGTTAAAGTGAATCAGAAAGGGAACCAGCTGCAAGTGTAAGTGTAAGTGTTGTTCACAACACAACCTTCTAGAATTATTGGCACCCTTCATAAAAATTGTCTCGAATTCAGAATGTTTTAGCTAAAATAAGCAATATAATAAAAAAAAATTACTTTAGTTCTTAATCTCTAATCTCATAAGAGCCATTTTTTTTTAAATCCAAAAAACATGTGCCAAATTTACTGGCATCCCTAAAGATTTTAAACAAATTGTCATCCTTAAAAAAATCTATAAAAAAAAGAATTTGCTCTCACCCCCCAGGAACTGTTTCCCCGGGGAGTAAATATGAGGTTGCACACCTGTAAAATGGCTTTGTCATTCATTATCATGGGAAAGGACAAAGCACTTTCAACACATAAATGGTTGGCAATAACAGGTTTAAAAAAAAAAGGTAATGGATATAAACAACAAACCGCTAATACGACATTTAACATCTGGAATGAATGGAAATTTGGTTCATTTTTTACTCATTTTCATAAAGGGTGCCAATAATTCTAATTGCTACATAATAATATTGCTGATGCCTCTGTCCCATTGTTTGATTTCAATTTAAATTTTAGATATCTGTGTTTCAGCAACTCTGAAAACAAAAAGGATATTCATCCTGCTAGCTCTTCTAGCTTAGGACATGAACAAATCTCTGTTCTTCTCACCTCCTCAAACAGCTCCAGGCTGTAAGTGTTGTCATCGTCAGCAAAATACACAACCCCCTGGTGCCGGGCTCGATTGCCAAGATTTTCCCGGAGCCATCGCAGCCCAAGGTTCCTCTGCACTGTTCCACGTGGTACACGGCTGCCCCTCGCCTCCCTGCGCATCCGGTGAGTGCGCGGCGTCTCCACGTTCAGGTGTGTGTGTTTGAGGCCAGAGCTCCTCAGCAGTCTGGAGACGAGTGGCGTCCTGTGTGGAGAATCTTCCACCACAATCCAGTGCAGGTTAGGGACGTGCAGGAGCGTGTTGGTGAGGCGCGTGAGCTCGGCTTTCTGCACGGCTCGGGTGTAGGTGGGTGTGATGACGTGGATGGTGGGCAGCAGGTCGGACCACGGCAGAGGATGCCCATACGCACGTTCACGGAGGACGCTGGTGTCTGTGACACATTTTCCTTTGAGGTGATTTCTTTGTACATTGATGACCTCATTCCTACCATCTATGAGAGGAGTTATAATTAAAGCTACCAAAGTGAGGAAAAAAGTACAAACTCACCCATCATGGGTGTGCTGATTATCAGTTACATGATATACCGGGATATTTAACATGTAAGAAATAAAACACTAGAGGGTGTGCTGTTACTGGAAAATAATCAACAATGGGGTTGTGTGATGAAGCAGAGTTATTTTCCAATAACAGCACATCCCAGAATGTTTTATTCCTCTTATACCACAGCTTTTATTTGCCGATGATTACAACTTATTAATGAATGGTGCAGTAGTTTTTATCCATTTATAGATACATTTAATGTTGTGAAACATTACATTATAGCAGCTGTAAACAGTCATCGCCTCAAGTTCATACAGCTTGTCATGTTAACAAGAAACCAGAAAAGCGTGAAATGGGGAATAAATATCGGAATAAACTAGCATGTCTCTGATGCTTATTCTAGCAGACTGTGGTCCAGCAAAAACTTAAAATAATATCATAAACTATCGTATAAGATTTGGCGATTATAGTTAGTATATTAAAATGACCGAAGGTCACCGAAGGTCAAAGTAAAATATCATAGCAACCTGGAGAGAAATGTTTAAATCTCTATTTACTCTTGTGTGCGACGGGCTGTGGCGTGACAGGACCCTGATGCCACATGCTGATGAGTAAAGTCCATGGCAGCACAATCAGCACTAGCGCAAGGACGTCTCGTCTCCTCGGCATGTCCAAGTCCTGCTCTATGCCATGCCATCAGCTAAACGGTCATCATATGGTCATTCTAGGGGGAGAGAGAGAGACAAAACTTTTAGCAAATTCAGAAAATTTCTTAGCTGTCTTACCTATTTCTGAAAGATTAATCAGCAGTGAGCATATAGCAGTTAATACTAAGTAATACTAAGAAACGCAAAAATCGAGGGTGCTGAATATAGAGCGTGTATTGCATACAATAATACGTTATAAATACAGTATAACTGCAAGACGCAATCTGTGGGGTCCAAGCACCCTTTGAGGTCCGCCCAGTGGCCAGTTCTTGTTAGTGTTACATAAGTAATTAATATACTGATTCTGGTTTAATAATAGTAGCTCAATGGTGACCATGTTTTTAAGCAGCCCAGTCATCATCAAAAATCCACTCACAGATTAACACAATGATGTAGTACACCAAGTTTCAGCTTGATCAGACTTATGGTTCCTGAAAAACACTTATTTGAAATTAACTTCACTCCCAGTGGATGTCCACGCCCCAAGCTTTGCAGACATCCTCAGAATCATGACCAAGTTTCATAAGAATCTATTCGGGCAATCATAAGTTACAGCTGTTTAAGTAAATTAAGCTCTGCCTGTGGCAGCCATGTCGTTTAAAAATCTCAACAACTTGACAATTTGATAATTATTGAGGCATTGACTCTGCTGAGTCACACCAGTTTTGTAAAGACAGGCCAAAAATCCAAGGACTAGTTTACAAAATTAAGTTTCACATATTAGTATGAAAATTAGCTTTGTTGAATTTGAAGTAAGTGGCGCCACATGGCGCATAATGGTGCATAATGGTGCATAATGGTGCATAATGGTGCAAACTATTTTTGCACTGTATAACTTTGCTGGTTTTGCACAATCTCAACAATGACAAATAATGTCAACATATCTTAACAATTTGTACTATGCCATAATGCCATACTATACCTTCATTCTGTTAAATTTTTTACCATGCTGCACTGCATGCTGCATAAGGTATCTGATACTGCCATCCATTTACTGTTTTTCCATTAAGCAATAAATGCTAAAATGTATCTAATACTGCCTTAATTCTGCTATGCAAACAACTACTTACCTGTGAGATCCATGCTATCACTTCCACATACTTGTATTTATATCCTGTTATCCTGCTATGCTGAGCCAAGGCAACGTAATCTCGTTCTGTATACATCTACTGTATATGTGAATGACAATAAAGTCTGTCTAAGTCTAAGTGTAAGTCTAAATAGCAAATTTTCTCTACAAAAATGGAATAGCTAGAGATTTTAAAAAATCTTTTTTTCCTCTGGTTCATTTGTTCAGTGAGAGAAAATTTACAAATTGAACAATTAAGCTCACAGTCAAAGTGGGTGGGGCATATTTGGCAAATTTGTTCTCAGTAAGCAAAGTAGTCACAATAAAAATTAATTTTATCTCTAGGACCAATGGTTCATGTGCAACATAGGTTAGAGTATTATTAGGGGGCCAAGCACTTATTTTTGGCTACTAAAATGGAATAATTGGCAATTTGGACCATTGAAGTGGGCAGAGCTAAATAATCAAAATTGTAATTAAAATAAAATAGTCCAATTTGCTCTCACTAAGCCAAGGAATCAGCAGAGAAAATATTATTGTCTTTAGGACCAATGGTTCTCAAGGCTATTCCTAAAAAGTGCTTGGCCCCCTGTTAAAAACTCTACCCTATTCTGTACATAAGCCATCTGTCAAAGGAATTATTGAAAGAGAAAACAGACTTGAGACACATTTAAAGTGTTATTCAAGTTCAAGTCTGAATTTACAGAGCAGTCCAGTGTCCATTTTAGTGAGACCTACTGAATGGTAACATGACAAAATAATATGAATATGAACAACTCACATGTGTTCAGGAGGACATCCTGAAGTAAGCAGTTGAGCATTTCCATTGTGTCAAGGATCTGTAACACACAACGCAACAGAGTAACAGGGCAGTGTAACAGTATAGGAAGTAGCATTGCCAACTCACAGCTCCTGGGTTCCTGGTTCAATCCCGAGCTCTCACTCCTGTCTGTACAAAGTTTTTCATGTTCTCACCATGCTTATTTGGAGTTCCTCTGGGTTTTCCAGTATTCCCCTACCCCCAAGAAAACATCCCAGTAGGTGGATTTGCCACTCTTAATTGCCCCAGGTATGAATGTGTGTGTGTGTGTGTGTGTGTGTGGTACCCTGTGATGGACTGGCATTCCACCCAGGGTGTGTTCCTGCCTAAGATAGGCTCCAGATCCACTGCAACCCCGACCATTTACTTAAGACGAACAAATGAAAGAATGAATGAAAGTCATTTCTTATAATGACTTCTGTATCTGTATCTATCTAAATAATGTCTAAATTTTAAAAATCAGCCATACTCACAGACCATGCGCACGTCCTGTCTCTTTCCAGTGCTTGTATGCGTCTGTCAGCTTGAGAGGGACTCCAGCCTGGCACTGAGGCCGGTGCGGGGGCAGACATGTGCAGTGCCAGGGCCCGCGGAGACGAGAAAAATCATCCCTCTGGAAGAATGTCCCCTCTCATCCAAGCAACAAAGGCACCAATTGTGGACGCTGATGGAGACTGGCAAAGTGGAACAAAGAGAAGAAAATACAGCCTAACAGGCTTGAAATCTCCTCAGTCAAGTGTTTGAAAATATGAGAGTGCGTTTTTGTCTTTCGCATCACGTGGTGGGGAGAGAGCGGGGGCTTCTGGATACGCGCTGTAACATGAATATTCATGAAGGCTTCAGTGGAGAAGATGTGAAGGACTACATCAGTATACAAACCGCACTTGGGAGCTTTCTCTTTTCATTTTAGCAATGAAGATGCAGGAGGTCCCAAACACACACACACACAGGTCAGAGTGGTGCTACTAAGTCCAAATACCATCTCCTGTGCGTGTACGCTTATGCAGCGACCTCTCAATCAAGTCACAATGTAAGGTTCAATCTGTAACATATAATGAATATATAACTTCAAGACAGAAGAGAAGCACACAGCAAACTTTATACAACACCATATTGAATATTCATGAGCGCTCACACACAAGCAGGAGAATGATCAAAAAATTAAGAATAAATCTGGTTCAAACCAGAAGCGTTAGTATCTCTACTTCATGCCTATGTGTTTGGGTTTAAAGAGCAAGACGTTTTTGAGAAGCAAAGCCATGTGCTATGAAGACCTGGAATTAATCTCTATCCTTATCATCTGGCAAGCAGCAGAGCAACAAAGAAGAGGTTCAAATGAGCTCAAAACACAAGTTAGTTTCTACAGGATTAAAGGTTTTTCACAAGCTAACCCCAAATCCAGATCCATCGAATAAGTACCGCCATCTTTGCACTGAATCGTCTTACCGAGTTCATCTCAACGTCCTGCTTCTCTGGAAGCTTTGTGTACTACACTAAACTTTTATTTCATTTTCTTTCATGAGTGAGCTGAGAGGAAGTAAGACCTTTGTAGGGGGATTTAATCCTATTCTAAAAACAGCTCAAACTCGAGCTATGTTTTCTGAATAAAATGATGACTAATGGCTGTTGCTATGGCAACTGAGGGACCAAATGTGGAAGCAGACAGCTAGGTGACAGACAACTCTCTCTCTCTCTCTCTCTCTCTCGCTCTCTCTCTACCGCTGTCTCTGTCACTGCTCCTCTCACCCCTTCTCGCGCTCTCTCTGTATGTCTCCCTGTCTCCTCTCTCTCTCTCTTTCTCTCGCTCTCTACCTCTGTCTCTGTCACTGCTCCTCTCTCCCCCTTCTCTCGCTCTCTCTGTATGTCTCCCTGTATCTCTCTCTCTCTCTCGCTCTCTCTCCTCCTCTGTCTCTGTCTCTGTCACTGCTCCTCTCTCCCCCTTCTCTCGCTCTCTCTGTATCTCTCTCTCTCTCTCTGCTTATGTAACCGTGACTGATGTGAGAGCTCGGTGGTGGGCTGATATAAAGATTTCTGGCATGTTTACACCCACGTGGTCGTGCCCCAATTCAGCTCAAAGATCCTCAGGCACTAGCTGACCATCCAAATCCATTTTCTAAGTCCACAAATCGATTTGCATATTCATATTTATGAGTGAAGCTTACACTAAATTGTACTGTTTTCCCAAAATGCATTTAATGTTTACAAAAAGAAAATATTTAACAAGCAAGGAAATGTACATGCAGAGAGTCAGATTAATCAGAGTGCATATTTAAAAGCCATCACAGCAATAAGACTGTATTGAAAATAACATTATTTACCTGTGAGGCTCCTCTGAGGTGATTTAGCCCAGCTCTGACTTTCTGCTCGTCCCCATTCGGCCGCTGTAAGATGCAAAACCAGGCCAGTGCGTCCTTTAAGCTGAAGGCACACTGATTAACGTTCCACCCTCAGACACATCGAACAGAGTGGAGGCCTGCAGAACACACTGACACACAGCCATCTTGTACATCAGCACACACGCTCAGTGAGCATACACACTGCCTCTCTCCGCTCTCTCTCTCTCTCACCTAAAAGCACATCACATCGCCTTTCTTTCATCCAGACTCACACTTACATGAAAACACACGCTCAATGAGCGTACACACACTTTCTCATAGTCTTGTGCCTCAGTGGCACTGATGCACCACACCATGGTCAGAAAAATGGGGATAACACTGTGTATGTGTATGTGTGTCACATGGATGCAGAGTTGAGACCTATGGAGGTGTGTGTCATCCCTGTCCACATATACACTGAACTAATGATCATTTTTCACTTTGTAGACAAATAGAAAACCTATTTTGCGATCTGATTGCAGTGTACAAAATGATTTGGCGTGTGTAATCTGTAGAGTAGCGATGATCTGTAATGATTTATTCTGTCTTCACCCTTCCCTCACTACAACCTTTCTGCATGATGGAATTCTGCAATCTGAGCCTTGGCCCCAAGGCACTGCTGCCTTGAACTTCCCCTTTAATGCCAAGTTCCCTGTAGAGAAGTGGAACAGGACTAAAATAAACCCAGCCAACTGGAAATGCATGCAGAGCTCTATTTTAAGCTTACCCCTGCAGTACCATGAATATCTACATGTGTGTGATGTGCAATTGCAATGAAATCACAGCTCGATCCTATCAAGCTGCTTCTCAGCACAAGAATCACACTTTCTATTGTCGTTTTTGCCTTCGTGAAGAAAACAATAGCATGCTGCATGCACGCGTGATGCACCTTGCCGCAGAGCGATGATTGACAGCTCGGCAGCCAATCAGAGTCCAGATCAGGGATTTAGGGCGGGAGTTCCTCCGAGAGCAAGCGGTTTTGAGCAGTCAATCCCGAGCAGACGGAGGTACATTTTATTTCACTTTTTTTTAAAAAATGACATTATAAGTTACATGCATTTAAACAGGGTTTAAAACATAAGCCTGTGTGTATGAAAATGGTGTGTGTACATCCGTAGCGGATTGTATGTCCTCTAACGATTCACTGAATCAATTCCGATTCTCAAGTATAAATATAAAACTGTAATATGTAACCTGCAGTTTTTTGTTGTGTTATCATTGGTTTTGCTCGTACATAAGAATGAAGGCGTCCCTAATTTGTGAAGAATAACATTAATGCCGCTGTGTGGCTGACAGATAAATGAATCGACTCCTTTGGACGACTCGTTTACGCGAACCGAGCGTGGATTCGATTCGCAATCTCAACTTTGGCAATTATGCTACTTTTTGGGGTTTTTTTTACATGTAATGTTTTTGTTGTTGTTGTTGTTTTTCTAACTTCTAACTAATCAGTGGATTCTCAGAGAAATCTGAACATGTTAGCTTTTAATTATATTCATTATCATATTTTAAATGTTTTTGCCTTAGGCTTGCTTTCTCATTGGCAAGAAATATAACTGACAATAAGAGAGTTGTATCAACAAACCAAGAGTCATTGTGTTATTCTGGTTTATTTTAACTTAATGATGTTAAAAATTAAGTTAATTAAATTACCTTAACTTTTGAACACAATATGTATCATGTATTTATCTGTGGTCTCTTATTTTAAATTGAATTTCAAGACCAAATTCTGTCATTGGCACACTGGAAACATCCATGATGTTCTCATACCGCTTTAGGGCGGAGTATTGTGTAACTAATTTGTCATTTTGAACATATTTCTTGATGCCTGCTTTGAGAGGTGATTCAGATGAATCAAGAAGCAGAGTTTGATTCACTTAAAGAGTCGAAAAGCGAGCTTGGACTCGAACCGTCAACAAGAGTTATGCATGTGCAGATTGAGAACCAGTCGTTTTTCCTGTGGCTGCAAGGACAGATTTAAATAATATGATTATCGTTTAACTCAGAACAGCCCAACCAAGACCTGGCATGACTGAGATTTAGGTGTGTTTTCCAACATCTGCAAAGAATGATGCAGAACTGGTTTACTGGATGCTTTGATAACTTTGATTTCTTTGTGGATATCCTGCTTTTTCCAGGTGCTTTGGAGAGAGATAAGCCATCTGTGATGAGCATGAGGAGTTCTGATTTGTTTAAGACCAAAAGAAGCTGAAGGAAACTCTGATCCTTCTCCAAACTCCTGGTCTACCTCAGCGTTTGGATAGAATCTGTCCCGCTTCTCTCTGTGGAGCTGAGATGACTCTTGGCATACGTATTCACTGAAAGCACTTCTTCTCTTCTTAACAT
The DNA here is from genome assembly GCA_037577455.1 of Pangasius macronema. Classification (NCBI taxonomy): domain Eukaryota; kingdom Metazoa; phylum Chordata; class Actinopteri; order Siluriformes; family Pangasiidae; genus Pangasius; species Pangasius macronema. The sequence goes on from CM074961.1 coordinate 2,352,876, forward strand.
CTCTGAAGGTTCTGCAGCATTTTTTTCCTCTCAAATCATTCCTCATCTCAGTGGTCGGAAGTATGGGGGCGACCGGTTATGGCTATTACCGCTCAGTCATTTTCATCTCAATGTTTTTGGGGTACTTGCTGTACTACTTCAACCGGAAGACGTTCTCCTTTTTGATGCCATCGGTTATGGAGGAGATCGAGCTAGATAAGGAGGAACTCGGTGAGTCTCCATTGCTGTAGTTTATAGCCGTGGAATCCTCAAAAAGTTTGTAAATTCGAATTGTCGTAAGGTATGCGGATGATCATTTAGTTCCTCTGAGGATTGAATTTTGTAAATACGTACTGATATCACTGCTTTTTGACTGCACATTTCTTTGCTAAAAGGTGACATGAAGTTTACTGTAGAGTTTTGCAGAAAGTGTGTTTTTGACTGGTTGTTGGCTGTTTTGTTTTATCTTCAATCCTTACTGAATCATCCCTTTCGTCTTTCTCAGGTCTGATCACGAGCAGTCAGACTCTGGCATATGCCATCAGTAAGTTCATCAGTGGAGTGCTGTCGGATCAGATCAGTGCCCGCTGGCTCTTCTCTTCCGGCCTCCTCATCGTCGGGGCCATCAACGTGCTCTTCTCTCAGTCCTCCACCCTCACAGCATTCACCTTGCTCTGGTTTTTGAACGGCCTCGGCCAGGGATTCGGCTGGCCACCGTGCGGCAAAGTGCTGCGCAAGGTGAGGCGCTTACTAAGTGCACGTGCTGAACTGCCAGATCTTGCGCAAGGTGTTATTTCAGATCTCATGTTTCAAGACATTTAACCATAATTAGATCTTATCCTTGGAAATTTGCCATTAGAGTCAGTCAGCGTGCACCTGTTATTCAGAATCCCCAGCACTACAGCTTTAGAACATGTGCAGATCAGGTGCCACATACTTATACAGTCACAACTTTTACATTTTTTTAATTGTAAAGAATTTTGCATATAGAATATATAGATCCTTCCTATTTTGTGTAGATTCATGATATATATGTATGTATATGTATATGTTCAAGGGGGCAAATACTTATGCAAAGGACATGTGTATGTACGGGTATGGGTAAAGGGTATGTGTCTTATGTACGCAAGGGTTGAGTATAAATAGGCTTTCAGAATGTCTTATGTTGCAAAGAATGGTATTCACACACACACACACACACACACACACACACACACACACACACACACACAGCTGAGGAATGTGGGCACCCATATCAAGATCTCCAGTGAAATGGATGTATGCTTTAGTAGGAACCTTGTCTGGATTTCACTACAGCAAGAAATAAATGTACACAAAAATGTTCAAAATACTTACACCAGTATTAATAGTGACTGTAAAATTCTCCCACATATCCCCCCGCAGTGGTTCGAGCCGTCCCAGTTTGGCACATGGTGGGCCGTTCTGTGCTGTAGCATGAACCTGGCTGGGAGTTTGGGTCCCATCATCACCACACTGCTGGCTCTGTACTACAGCTGGAGGAGCATCATCTGCGTCTCCGGTGTGATCTGCATGGCCTTCGCTTTCGTCTGCCTGCTGCTGGTGAAGAACGAGCCCAAAGACGTCGGCCTGCCCAGCATCCAGCCTGGCACCAAGAAGGGCAAAGGCAGAAAAGGAAGTAAGGGCTCGATAGTAATGTTCTGCTCTACAGCCAACATTCTCACACATCACCTTTCCTTTTCCCAACCTCCTGCATGATGCCATCCAGCTAATAAGAAATAATCATTTCATTATGTGAGCAAGACTACTTTACTATACAGCTATATCCATGTAATAAATACATTTTTTTTAATTAAGTCGCTTTTTTATTATTTTATTATTTTTATTATTTTTATTATTTTTAAAAAAGTCACTGAACTGCTGTTCAGAACAGAGTTTTTATTTCTAAAATAATCGTTTTATTATTATTTGATCATTTTGTATCATTTTATTATTATATTACTTATTTTTTTTTATTATTACTTAAAAAAAGCTCTATTATATAAAAAAAGCCACCGAAATGAAGTCTAAAATTTCAAGGTTGGCAAGTGTAATTATTATTATACATACAATAATATGATAATTTAAGTAACCAGAATTATTTGAAAAAAAAAAAAATCCAAAATAAATCTTTTAGTAGCACGAACCTTACTTTCTGAAGCAGGTTGCAGTGCTTGAAGCATTTGTGTAGCAGAACAGATGCTTTTTTATTCATTTATCAGGTGACAAAGAAAATGTATATTTGCTGTCAAATATATTATAAAATTTAAAATTTAAAAAAATGAAAAAAAAAAGTCCTCGAAAATGGCAGATGAAAATGACTTTTCGACTGTTTTAACCCTTGAAAGTTATAGCCATAGTGGCAGTGTTCTTCTCACTATCTAGTTTTCTGATACACTGATTTATCTGAAATATAGACTCATCGATTCATAATACTTCCTGTACTTCCTGGACTGCAACCGTTTCAGCTTTGCCTCGACGCAACATTAAAGCGATAGACAATAGGCTAAAATGTATTGCTTTAAAAAACCCGTGGTACCGTACAGCGTTACCATGAAGCTCACAAATTCAGCTCACAATTCACTTGAAAATGCAAGTATTAAGTAAATAATATAGATCTTAATTGCAGTTCTTACTTGAGCTTGCTTAAAAATAAACACTCATAGCCTTTATATAAAAAAAAAATCATTGGCCTAAGACTTTTCAAACCTGTGATTGTAGCGTCTGTATCAACGTTTGCTTCCTGTCTTAACCCACTCTCGGTCTTTCCACTCTCTGAAGCCCCGAATGACGAGAGCACTTTGAAAGAGTTCCTGGTCTCTCCATACCTGTGGGTTTTGTCCTTTGGTTACCTGGTGGTGTTCGGGGTGAAGATTGCCTGCACCGACTGGGGGCAGCTGTTTCTCATGCAGGAGAAAGGCCAGTCGGCCTTGATGGGTATGACAGCAGCATCTTAGCCCAAACTTTCAGCTCTGAAAAAGACATTTCCGCAGACACTTTTCAATTATTTTACACATGACATAATCCACCATAACTGGATAATACTGTATAATAAGTATTACAAACAGAACAATTTAACTTTAATAATAAGTTATAAATATAAGTTAACTTTTAATTTTCATTATAAACAGATGGACCTTAAATTGTGGACTTTGATTAGCTGTAATCAGATATATAGTCATGCCATTGCTTCTATTTCGTAGGCAGTTCGTACATGAGTGCCTTGGAGGTTGGCGGTTTCGCTGGCAGCATCGCAGCAGGGTTCATCTCTGACAGAGCCGTTGCTCGGGTGTGTATGTAAATTTTCTTTGCACTGGAGGCCAATCTGGAATGGCTTAAGAGCATAAATTAACCAAAACCTGTCGTTGTGGTTTAAACAGCAAGGACTGGGCACACATGGGAACCCTCGGCATACGCTTCTCCTAACCATGATGGCGGGCATGGCCGTGTCCATGTATCTCTTCCGAGTCACCATCACTCCAGATGTGTCTGAAGTATGCTGTCTGTACTGCATGTTATTGAATACCTTTCAGAACATTTAAAGAGACTTGAAAATCTTCTTACTGCTCATTTTCATGTCATTACTAGTATGAATGAAGCGTTTTCTTAATCTCTGTCTGTGTCCTTGAACTATATTTTTCTTCTTTAAAAAAAAATGGTAATAAATATTCAACTAGTATAGATGTAGCACTTGTGTATGTTTATGACTTATGTGTATCTCTGTGTGCTGTTTGTTAATTAATCACTAATCAAATTAATTAATTTTCTGATCGGTTCCTTTAGGAAGCTCCACTCTGGGTTATTATTCTCCATCCAGTCTCTGTCCTCACTGGGCTGTCTGAGAAAGAGGTACAGATGCCTTAAATAT
>CM074961.1:2356760-2361760 GCA_037577455.1 Pangasius macronema
AGGCCACGCCTCCTTCACTGGGACTGACACGCAGAGGCCACGCCTCCTTCACTGGGACTGACACACAGAGGCCACGCCTCCTTCACTGGGATTGACACACAGAGGCCACGCCTCCTTCACTGGGACTGACACACAGAGGCCACGCCTACTTTACTGCGACTGACACACAGAGGCCACGCCTCCTTCACTGGGATTGACACACAAAGGCCATGCCTCCTTCACTGTCACAGGTATATAGGCCACGCCCCTTCTCTGTGACTGACAGGTATATAGACCACGCTCTTCCCCTGTGACTGACAGGTATATAGACCACGCCCCCTCCCCCTGTGACTGACAGGTATATAGGCCACGCCCCCTTCCCCTGTGACTGACAGTTATATAGGCCATGCCTCCTTCCCCTGTGACTGACAGGTATATAGGCCACGCCCCCTCCCCCTGTGACTGACAGGTATATAGGCCACGCCCCCTTCCCCTGTGACTGACAGTTATATAGGCCATGCCTCCTTCCCCTGTGACTGACAGGTATATAGGCCACGCCCCCTTACCCTGTGACTGACAGGTATATAGGCCACGCCCCCTTCCCCCGTGACTGACAGGTTTGTGGAAGTGGAGAGGTGTGTGTGAGAGTGTGATGTAATAATCAGAAGTTAACGTGACAGACGTGTTCAGAACGTTGTGTTTTTACTGACGTTTTGACGTTTATTTATTTTGTCTCTGCAGGAAACACGCTCTGAACTGTCACCGCATGAAACCCGCGCTCTTCAACGTGCTGTGTGAAATTAAAGAGAAAACAGGTGAGTGCTGTCTCCTCTGAGTACCTGCTGAGGATTCACGGGAATAACGGGAATAACGGGAATGTTCAAACGCAGTAGGGCTGATTTTACACAATCAACCTATCTGCTGTCTATCTATCTATCTATCTATCTATCTATCTAAATGTAATCTATCTACCTTCATATATTTATTTATACATGTTTATTCACTTATAGAACATTGCATTTATTTCAACTAGTGATGGCACTGATCCTGTACCCAGTTTACCCAGTATATCTCTATACCCTCTATACCCACTATACCCAGTATACCTATATACCCATTATACCCACTATACCCATTATACCCACTATACCCATTATACCCATTATACCCAGTATACCCAGTATACCCAGTATGAGTATCAGGATCCCAGCTACAGTGGCTCAGATACCGGAGTGAATGTGTCGGATTGGATTCTGTACAAATGGCAAAAATTTTAGTTGAATTTGGAAAAGAAATTAATTTTTGGAAATGATTCTGCATAAATTTTCGCCTCCGGGCTGCTGTCAGTCACACCGGGCGGGGAAAGCTAAAGCTAGCTCAGACTAGCATCAATCACTGGTGTTAACGTAAGAGCTAGCGTTAGGCGGAGGCAGAGTCAGAGTCGCAGGTGAAGTCAGAGGTGGGGGTGGAGTCAGAGGCGGAGTCATGGGTGGGGGTGGAGTCAGGGGCAGAACTGGAGGTGGAGTCAGGGGCGGAGGTGGGTTCAGAGGTGGAGGCGGAGTCAGAGGCGGAGTCGGAGTTGCATAATTAATCAGATTTTAATAAAAGCGTTATTTTTGTCTAGTTTAATAAAATAAATGAATAAAACTATAATGGGTAAAATTATAATTTATAAAATTTTAGAAATAATATTAGATATTGTCACTTTGTGAACTATGGAAATTTATTTTCATTATATTTGTAATGTGTAATAATAATTGTAACTTTTATTCAGTAATAATTCAATAATAATAATAATAATAATAATAATAATAAGTCAATAATTTAAAATTATATTTAATAATAGTTTAATTATAATAATTTTAATAATTTAAAATTTTTAGAAATAATTTAATAATAATAAAAAATTCTACTTTACCTTTTCATTTTAACATTTAATAATAATTTAATCAACTTGTGATTTTTAAGCAGAAACTTTTGAAACTTTTCTCACTGTTCTCCCTACCCTGTGTGTGTGTGTGTGTGTGTGTGTGTGTGTGTGTGTGTGTGTTGCTCGGAGCGGTGCGAGCACGCTGGCTGTTTTCTTTGAGCCGAGTTCACTCAGAGTTCGTCTCCAACACCAACACCGAAGTGCCTTGGACCTCGTCCTCGTCCTCGTCCTCGTCCTCGTCCTGACTCCTTTTCCCTTCCCATAATTCACGGCTGCTTTTGGAGCTGAGAAAGCGTCCGTACAAAAAGCTCGACGTGTTCCAGATCACACTCGCCAAAATATTTAAGCGGTCTGACTACACGCGTATATATCACACCAGAGCTGTTTATAACCGCGTAATAAATTAATAATAATGCGCCCGGCGGCCGGCTCGTTTTCTCCCTCTCCTCCGGGGGATAAAGAGTAACGAGACTGTCTTCTCATTTTATATTTATTTATTTTTATTTATGTAGCTCACTGTAAATGCTGGATAGGAGGGTTTTGTCTGGAACATTACGATATGTTACATAAACGTCCAGGAATTTATGGTTGTGTCTTGGCTTCCTTTCTTTCTTTCTTTCTTTTTTTAAATATTCTTTAATTAAAGCCAATAAAATAAAGCGACTGGTTTGGAGCTCTGAGGCCCTGAGCGAGTGACCCAGCATGAGGATGTGTTTCGGATCGAGACTCTAAAGCTCTTCTAACACGTAGCGTGTTACGTAGCTGGAAAAAAAAAAAAAACAGTCTGGAAACGTGGCTTCTCTCGTCGGTCATTTTATAGCCACGCCCCCAAACGTCCCGTCACGTCCTCGTAAATCATCGCGAGGAAAAGCCGCATGTTTATAGAATCGTAACTCGGATTTCAAGCTCAAAAGCGATGTCATGACAGTCCTGGCTAATGCTAGGCGAGTTGTGGGGGCGGGGCTTTGTGTACATGGGTGGGAATGGGGGCGGGGTCAATGAGTAAAAAATAAATAAATCGAATCGGATATAAAAGTGCAGTAACCCGTGCAGGTTATATGACTTCAGCATCGGTTAGGCTTCATCACATAAATTCGCTCAGGAGCACGAGTACGATGAGAACTTGTTCCCGCCTTGGGGGTGTGGCTTACGAAGCCTAATTTGCATAATGTGCACTGTACTTTTTTTTTTTTTTACAGTGCTTAGATTTTTATAATTTATTTATACTCTCTTGCATGAAATACATAAAATTGACATAAAAGAAGATAGAAATAGTTTGATTAAATCAGGTTTTGTACTTAAAAACAAAAGCAAATGCTAATAGCTGGAATTCCTCACTTTAAGCTAAAATACCGAAACACCGAAGAAGAAAAGCGTCTCGACTCCATCTTGTTTGAGGCGTCAGTACACCGATGTTCGTCGCCGCTGTTGCCACGGTTACGCCCTAACCCGTAACATCGCAGCGGTCACGGTGTACGCGTTTGGTCACGAACGAGTTTCTCACGAACGCACTTGCATGGAGAGTCGGTTAGTCTTCGCTCATAAAAATGGACGGACACCGTATTGTGACAAAGACTTCTGCCTATAGGTGTAATAGGTTATAACGTAGATTATAACAACAGGTTATAACAGTGTTATAACACATAGCGCTGGTTTGTGCGCTTTCTAGGGACGAGTGTGAAATAAAATAAGAGCTCTGTTAAAGTGGAAGCAAGTCTTGTAGTGTGAGTGTGTGTGTGAGTGTGTGTGTGTGTGTGTGTGTGTGTGTGTGTGTGAGTGGAATGTTAATGCGGAACGTGCTCAGCGCAGTCAGCAGCAGCAGCAGCGGCGTCGGAATGAGCTCTCGCTTCTTTCCTTCTCTGTTTAATGCAGGGGTGTAATTTCACACTGCGCACACACACACACGCACACACACACACTCACACACACACACTCACACACACACACAGAGAGAAAATGGCTTGTACGCCTGCTATGACATTTACTGCAAATGAACGTGCACATCTCTCACCGTTTTTGTTTTTTCTTTCTCTCTTTTTTCTCGGACCGGAGTTTAACGTATGTTAAAGTGTGTTGTTATGACGCTGTACACATACATGATATTTACATGATATATAAATATAAATATAAATAAAATATTTCTATACATTTTTAAACCCCTGTATATCGTGCTCCTCAGCGTCATCCTGTTACGCCTCGACGTCGTTTTCATGTCTGTTTGTTTCTTAGCGTTGAGTTTCATCCCTCACAGCGCGCCTCGACGCCGGCGTAATGATTCCCTCCACGCTTATTTTATTTTATTTTAGTTTATTTTTTTAGTTTTTTTTCTTTTTTCCGAGAGCGCTCAGCCTTCGAGTCCAAAACCCGCTCGCAATTAGAACATTAGAACGCCTCATAAATTATGCAAATGATGACTGGCGTAATTGAGACGTGTTAATCATGTTTTAAGAGCCTAATTACAGAAGTGTATAACGGAGGTGGGAAGCTGTAATTAGCGCCGAGAGCCGGATCGGGACGACACACACACACACACACACACACACACACGGAGGCTGAAATCACCGGTCAGTTACAAACGGACAGGCAAAGAGACGAGCACTAAATAAACAGAAAGATATAAATAAATAAATAAATAAATACAGATTTAGATGAATAGAAGATTCGATTTGTGAGAGAGAGAGAGAGAGAGAGAGAGAGAGAGAGAGAGAGACAGAGAGAGAGAGAGAGAGAGAGATTATCTGGAAACATTCGCGCTAGAGGCGGGGCGATATATCACAAAAACACCACATCACGATATTTCACGATAAATCATTTCTACGATACACGATACGCGTCACGATAACTTTCTCTTTCACTCTCTCTCTCTCTCTCTCTAGTCACCTTGGCGCTTTTTGATGATGTCATCTCCTAGCTGCTCTTCCAGCAGTCAATGGAAATTCCGCATTTTCGGTTTAGATGTAATGTGCAGTACCGTATTTCTCCCATCGTAAGAAAATCTCAGTTCCCTTCTAACAACTTAATGAATGCTGCGAAATTTTACTCTTCATGCTCATTTATGTTCACGAGAATAAAAAAATTATTTGTTAAAGAA
>CM074961.1:2369964-2400459 GCA_037577455.1 Pangasius macronema
TCAAACTTCTGCGGGACATCACATGCCATCGTAGCGCTTATGGCAAACGGTACGTCTTATGCCCAACTGACCTACTTATTTAGATTTTTTTTTAAACACAGTATTGATGTCAGGTGTGTGTGCAGGTAGGAGTGAAAGTAAGACTACCACTAACATGACCATTTAGTGTCAAATTTACAAACAGTGGTCAATTTTATCACTTTTTATTTCATCTTACAAATCTACATGAAAAACCCCACATCTACATCAAAAATTTGAATACCTCTTTAGTTTTGTCTGACTAGTATACTTGCTCTGAAGTGTTCCATAAATACTTTTGCTGTTTGTGTGTATGTGTGTGCATGTGTGTGTGCGTGTGTGTGTGTGTGTGTGTGTGTGTGTGTGTGTGCATGTGTGTGTGTGTGTGTATCAGTCGGTGCATTTCTTGCTGGCCTGCCATTCAGCACCATCGCCAAGCGCTACAGCTGGGACACGGCCTTCTGGGTGGCGGAGGTTTCCTGCGTCCTCACCACCGTTTGGTTCTTCATGCTGCGCAACATGCGCACGAAAATGGGACGAGTGGACGAAAAGAAAGACTGATCAACACACACCGAACACAACACACTACTCAAACCCTGCCAATGTGAAATTACCGAGCTGCATCAGCATCAGAGTGTCATCTCCGCTCAGAAAAACACTCTTCCTTTAATGTAGTTGTAGTGTTAGTTATAAGTGCACCTGAATGAGGTAGTTCTACACTAGCAACTGGAACGTTGTGGGTTCACGGCCACAGAGACACATTCGAGATGCATAATCCTGAGTGGCTCCGCTTTGTACTCTGTGGATTGGATTTCGCTTCACTTTGGATAAGAGGTTGTGCTGAATAAATAACCGTACACTGAATTACATTACTTTACTACACTGTGTATTGAGTGTGTGTACTGAGTGTGTGTGTGTGAGCGTGTGTGTGCGCGTGAAAGACAGTGAGCATTTCCAAAACCACGAGCGAGCTAAAAAACTCTTGTTGCCATTAATGGATGAGATAAAAATAAAAACTCATGTGCATTTTGCCCCCATGTTCCCTGAGCAGATCTCACTGAATCTCTCCTGCGTTTTGGGTGTTAAGATTTTCTTCCATTAGGAGTCTTAGTATAAATTGGGAAAGTATGCAAATGATTGACATTACATGATTGATATTATCTATCTAGCTGTCTATCTATCTAATATATATATTTATATAAGGTAGGTATATAATAAGGTAGAAGATGATTGAAGAAGTTGATACCAAATATATTTTTACACACTTTATTTCTAACAGAAACAGCACAAATATGTTGTACTTCATTTGACGGTATAATATAACTGGAGTTTATTAAAGTTTATTTAGACCAAATCATGTGACACTTTTTGATGATTAATGCTTGGTATCATCAGCAAGGAGGACAGGGGGAAAATACATCCAGTTAAAGGCATTAATGAGGATTAACGGTAAAGGGTTTGAACTCTGAGGTATGCTGCAGTGGCTTGTGATAAAATCAGAAGTGTATCTATCTATTCATTCATTCATTCATTCATTCATTCATTCCAACTCCTCCAATTTAGCACAGTGCAAATGGTATGACAGGGCATTTTGATAAGTATAGACAGTATGACATGACTGTAAATGATTAACTACAACTATTAATCAATTTCTTATTCCTGATCATTTTACCGGATGTTTGACAAATGCTTCTCTGCAGTGTGTATCTGAACGTTCTGGAGCTACGCGTCGATCAGCAAGGCCTCCGTGCTACAATCGAACAGGATCTTGCCGTCCACTTCTCTGCTGTTGTCTGGATTTTTAAGAAACTTCAGCACCCCATCCTTCAGCTCTGGAGGAGCGGTCTTACTGAAGTTGACGACCTCGGTAAGCAGGTCCAGTAGCTTCTCTCCTTTCTTATCTCCAGGTATGAAACACTCGGTGATGTCCAGCAAGGAATTGAACTTGTAGTTTTGGTAGGAGATTTTTTTGGACTCCAGAAACTGCTTGACTTCTTTGGTCGAAATGTTCTGGCTAATTCCGTCCTCGCACAGATGTTTTCCGTAGACTTTTAGTAGCCTGGCCCATGCACTTTCACCTGCAGGGGATGACGTGCATTAGCAAAGATCTCCCTCAGTGATTCCCCACCCTGTGCCTCGGATTAAAGTAAATCAGTGTATGCTTACCTGCAACCAGAATGATGAGGACTTTGCCATCTTTGTGCAGTAAACTCCGGTAGAAGGAAACAGTGGCCTCCGGATCCTCCACATAGTACAGCATCTGTGAAAACAGTTTAAATCAAGTTAAGCTTGATGTTCTTCTGTTCACGACTTAACAGTTGACATACTGTCGACAACTGTAATCCTCAGTCTATCGTTTATATCTTTGAGCCCAAAATGTTATTCCTGTAATTAGGTGCCATTCTGATCGACACAGAAGAAAGAAAAGCCATCCTTTCCCCTCCACTGAGACGGACACTTGTGCCCTCTTGGAGCACCAGCCCCAAACAGCTGTGATATCAAAACTTGTGGAAAACCTGTACGCCACCTATTACAGGGTTGAAACTTTACACAGGAAGCTGTAAAATTGACCTGAACAGAAATCTAATCTTACTCTCATGTGGCTAATATCACACAAAATATTAAATATTGTACCCCTGTGATTGGCTAGCATCTTTCTAGTTGACACAGAAGAAGCGAAAGCCATCCTTCTCTTGAACCAGACTCCTAATATAAGATTATAATTGATAAGGAACTAAAAGAAAAGGACACTAAGTAATACTCAGACACGCATGTACGAACCTGAATAAGGTTAATGAAGTGCATCTTCTTCGCAGAGTTTCTCTTTTTCCATTCGTTTTCGAACTCCGTCGCGGTCATTTTGTTCCACCTGAAGGTGGCGTAATCAAGGCCCGGTGTCTTCGATATTAAAGCTAGAAGAAATTGTTCCTGCATCAGTACATTCTGAAACACTGAAACAGTTTAAGCCTTGGGGGCTAAAGTCATTTTAAAACATTTTAATAAGTTATGCAAAAGTAATCCAAACCGTCCACCCTAACACACTACACTCAACACTCTAAACCTAAAGCAAACTTTAAACCTATCATATGCTTTAAACCATATTCCCTAAGCACTATAGCTAGGCCCCTGGCTGTACTCTGAGAAAACATTGACACTTCACATCCTAGACACTCTCTGTTTGAACGGTTGCCTTCTGGCAGACGGCACAGGTTAATTACCGCAAGGACAAATAGACTCGAGCACAGTTTCTATCCAAATGCAATATACTGTTCTGAATGCTGCTAAAAAATAAAATAATATACAATAATTCGATCTGTAAAACGGTGGAGGTATGTGTAGGATGTAGAATCATGTTCAACATTTTTATATATTGCCTGTGTGGGGGTATGCTCATGTGCAATTTTAAAGTATATTTATTCTTATTTATTCATATTTTTAGGAATTCAGAAGTATTTAAATTAATATATTTTAGCATTACCATATTCAAGTATTCTATTTTAGCATTGTTTTAACATTTAAACTATTGTTATCCTGTAAAAATGCCACCTTAGCAAGTGGAAATACTTTGAATATAGTCGAATGTAGCTAGGATTTCCCATTATAAGATTACAATCAACTAAATGTAAGATTATAAAGCCTATTTCTCACCATTTCTACTCGTTTTATGCTTGAAATAGTTTGTCGGCTGGTTGGCGGATCATTCTGCTCATTTTTTATTTAACATTTATTTCTAGAACGAAGCAAAAGTGACCTGCCAATAGAATCAGAAAATTTAAAGCTTGAAATTAGTGCAAATGTTTAGAAATAGGTTTAATAATCTTAAGTTTGGTTACAACAAATGCTAACTAAATTTGACTATATTGAAGATATTTTCACTTGCTAAGATGGCCTTTTTTGCAGTGTACCCTACAAAATGCAGACTATCGAACCTTTCTCTTTTAAAATCTAATTTGACCATGAATTTGTTCGGGCCCTACCTACAGCTTACACCCTATTTTGTGCAAAAATCTTAACACAATAAAGAACAAATTTATGTTCATTCTTACTCTTATATTTGTTAAGCATGTCGTTGCTGGGTTCCACCACCTCATTCTCCACTTTGGAATCTGGATGCTTTTCATGCAGCACTTTGAGAATTTCTAGATCGATCTCACCTGGAGAAAGATGTCAGTATAACATCATACTTTACTGTCCCCTCAGGGAAATTTTTCTTGGACTCAACGTACATAATTATACACACTGCATATACATTCACATGCATACATCACTGTTAAACCAACAGTGGTTCACAGCCTACCCAGCCTACTAAACCACACTACTGCTTAGTCCAGTTGTGATCACACAGCTCCACAATTGTTGCACAACACCATTATTGTTACATAATCCCGCAATTAATGCACAACCCCATCATTATTGCATTGTCCCGCAATTATTGCACAGTCCCACAATTGTTAGACAGTCCTGCATCTCAATATAATTACACAGTCTAAAAGAATCGCACAGTTCCCTAGACCTTGCTATTTAAAATCACAAGCAAGGCACAAGCAAATTTTTTTTTTTTTTAAATGATTTACTTTGCACCTTGGCACTCTATATCTTCTGCCAGAGGTTAACAGCTGGTACTCAGAGTGAACCTCAGGACCTGGGATGGGTCCGCCACTATATTCTGTTTATAATTTTTATTATAGCAACACAGACTGATAAACGGTTATACCTGATCCGCTTCCCACTCCCATCACGTTCAGAGTGGGTTGTCCTTTTCCGATGCTGCAAAAGGCAGAAAGTGAGAAAGGGAAGAGTGTTATTTTTGCGTTATAACACAAATGGGTAAATTACTGCTCATAATCACACATAATAAAGTATTAGTGCAAGAGCGAATGTTATTCTTTAGTAGAGCGTTTATTGAGTTTCTTAGTGTTCATAACAGCATGTGTCACAGACAGTTAGAATGTGTAATAAACATTCATATAGAGTGTATTAAGGATAGTAAAAGTGTGTGAAATCACAAGCATATTTTAGCTTAATGCAGTAATGTGCTTTGTAGAATGCATTAATGGTGTATTATAGTGTGTAAAATTGTGCTTTGTAGAATGCATTAATAGTGTATTATAGTATATACTGTATAAGTGTATAAATATAGTGTATTAGTGTTCATAATTGGATGTGTTATGGAGCCCATTACTGTGCATAATAGAGCTTTATAATGTATTAGTGTTCAAAAGAGTGTTATAGAGTGCATTAGCATACATAAAAGAGCTTTATAGCATGCATTAGTTTGCACAGTAGCATGTTGTACAGTGTATTCGTGTTCATAATAGTGTTACAGTGTGCATTACGGTTTGTAATAATGCATTATAAAGTGTATTCATATAGAGCACATTAGTGTGCATAATAACATTATATAATGCATTACAGTATGTGATAGAATGCTGCACAGGCTGCATTAGTGTGCATAACATCATGTTATATAGTGTATTAGTGTTCATAAAAGTGTGATAGAGCACTTTAGTGTACATAATAACATGTCATATAGTGTATTCATAATACAGGGTGTCCCAAAAATCTCCATACATAGGGGTATTTAACACCTTTTAGTCAAATGTAAATTTATTTACAAAACATCCTCTACATTTCTCTTTAAACTCGTTGCCTTTCTCACTACTGATGAACTTGTGTTAACACATCTGGGGTTGTGCATGTAATTGCATGTCCATTGCAACCTTGTGACAGCGTCCTGATCCAGCCATGAGAAAGATTTCAGTGATGTTCTTCTCTTGTCAAAGGCATTCTTAAAGACTGTCTGAAAAATTATTTTGATACAAACTAAGTAATATAAATTTCGGAAGTCATTTTGCTAAAAAGTTTTAATTTCCCCCTATGTATGGAGACTTTTGGGACACTCTAGCGTGATAGATCACTTTAATGTGCATAATATAATGTTATCGAGTGCACTTGTGTGCACAATAGCATGTTACATAGTGTACGATTATAAGCAACAGAGTGTTATAGAGTTCATTATAGTGCATTATAGCATGTTATAAGGTGTATTAATTTCCTAAAATGGAGTGTTGTAGCACAGTAGTCTAGATAATAGAGTTTTGTACTAGTTTGCATAATAGCATGTTATATAATATAATGTATTAGTGTGCATAATGGAGTGTGTTACAGTGTATATTTGGAAATATAGAGATGATTGTGTGTGTGTGTACACTTGCAGTGAGTGTATACCTGGCCAGGATGCCTGAGAGCTCTGTATTGATGAAATCTTTCATGCACTGGTGTTCAGCAGAATTCTCCAACAGCAGCTCAAAGGTCTGCAGGTATTTGGGATAATCAAACACCAGGCTCTCCATTTTGAACTTTTTTTTTCTGAAACACAGGAACATTGCAACTGTTGCCTTGGATTGCACAGTATTGTGGCATTGGTGAGAAAGAAGGTCAACCAGGAAGCATTGTGAAAACAGTACATGTGCTGTTTTATTGGCAACACACACAGGCTTAGGATTAAGATTATAAGCATGCTAACTGTGAACATAGCAGCTGAAATGTGAGAAGGAACAGACCGCCTGAAGTTTGGAGCCCATGTTCTCAAAACTCAAACTCTGAGTTTCCTCCCTGGAGATGCTTTGCCAGACCTTCACTGTAGCCTCCTTCAGCTGCTGCTTGTTTGTGGGTCTTTATGCCTTCAGTCTTGTCTTCAGTAAGTGAAAAGCAGCTCTATTGGGTTGAGATCAGGCGACTGACTTGGTCGTTGAGGAACATTCCTTTTCTTTGCCTCCAAAAAGCCTTGAGTTGCTTTCGCATGTTTAGGGTCATTATCCACCTGCACCGTGAAGCGGCCTCCTATCAGTTCTGTAGCATTTGGCTGAATGTGAGCCTGTTCCATTGGCAGCCATACATGCCACATGATGTGGATATGATCATGAGCTGTTCCTTTCTTTCACCATACTTTTCTCTTCCCATCATTCTAGTATAAGTTAATCTTGGTTTCATCAGTTCAAAGATTCTTATTCCAGAACATGGGAGGCTTTTTTTTAGATGTTTTCTGGCAAAGTCTAATCTGGCTTTCCTGTTCTTGAATGTTATCAGTGGTTTGCACCTTGTTGTAAACTCTCTGTATTTACATTCATGAAAGTGTCTCTTGATTGTAGATTTTGACAATGATATGCCTACCTTCTCCAGACCTATTCTTGACTTCTGTTGATGTTGTGAAGGGTTTTTTCTTCACCAAGGAAAGAATTCTGCATTCCTCCTCTTTAGTTGTCTTCCATGGTCTTCCAGGCCTTTTGTTGTTGCTGAGCTCATCAGTGCATTCCTTCTTTTTAAGAATGTACCAACTTGTTGATTTGGCCACACCTGAAGTTTCTGCTATTGCTCTGATAGGTCAGTTTTGTTTTTTCACCCTTATGAGGGCCTCCTTCACTTGCATTGGCACCTTGTGGGACTGCATATTGAGATTTCCCATGAACAGCCACCAAATGCAAATCCACACTTGGAGTCAACTCCAGACCTTTTATCTCCTTAATCTGTCATGAAATACCGCACACATATTTACAGTGTGAAATAATGCACAGCGTTAAGTAAAGACAAAGCACTTACTTGTTGTCTTCTGCCTGTTCTTCTGTGGACACACAACGTGCTGCTGGGGTTTGTTCACTGCCGATCATCGCTATCCTTTTAAAGCTGCAGCTCCACCCAATTTCAATCTTTAGCATGTTTTACTTACAGAACTGGTTTTTGACAAGACATTCCACATATCAACGCCCACCTTTGGCTCACAGTAAAATCTGGCTACGGTCTCTGTGTTGAGAAAGACAGCAGGATGATTGTATATTACTACAATGCCCTTTCAAAGCTGCAGCCTTGACGCAAAACCCTTAGCTCTGTTTCACTCCAAGCTGTTGCTGACTTTCATGCCATTTCAGGATAACATCATGCCCTCTGACAGTAATCTTGCACTGTACAAATGTTAGCTATCAGATCAGCATCGAGAGTTCGGATATTGGATTTCAGATATGAAAAATATGAGGACTGGAACATTCCCATTATATTTTCTCCATCTATAACTGATATACAGAAGCTGAGTTGAAGCCTCGGTATGTTGAACATTCTCGGTATGTTGAAAAAAGTAGTTCTAGTTTTAGTTAGTGCAATTACGTCATACAGGAAAAACCATATATCTTTTCCCATCGAACAGTCACTTTGACCCCTAAACTTGATTTTGAGGGAATTTTGGGTGAAATAAGGTCTTAAATTAGCAATTTTAGTTTGGCAATTCCCATAATAATGGTTGACAACTGTCCACATGCATCAGAAAAATTAAAAAGGGATATGATGTTTAACATGAAACCAGTTTCATATATGTTAAGTAAGAAATAAGTAAGTGTAACTCGCTTTGGGTGACTGCGTCCAAATGAGCACTGTATATATGAATGAGTAATGTAAATATGAATGTAAAACAGTCGGGGTAGTGCTATTATAGGAAAATAATCATCAAGTATGAGTATAGTATTACTCATTCATTCCTGCTCGGTCCCTGAATTAGTATTGAAAATTGTTAGCCCTGTTTGTTCACAAGGCATAAATACAGAGAAAAATTCTATATAATACATACGGACTAAACCTGTGCCATATTTTTGTGCATATGAATGTATGAGGTGTGTTTACAAAGGATGAAACAGAAGTAGACATGAAAGTATGTCAGCTGGAATGTGATCCACACACATTAGTCAGTTAATAGTTAATAATAATGGATGCACTTGCTAGTACTACTATTCAAAATATACGCTCTCACTGGCAATGTAGTGCACATGACAACGATCTCTCGTATTCTTCACATGCCCGGGTTATGGAGTAGGGTGGATAGAAGGAACCCTCTTCTCATGAAAAAAAACAAAAACAAAACAAAACATCCAAGCCTGCATCAATTTTACCAAAGTCATATGCCAACATATGTTATAGTCTGACTATATTACATATTATATATTTCTGATCATAATTCTAAAATATATGTTTGACGCAAAAACAAAATAGCTTATCGCCCAAAGAAGCATGGTGGTGGCAGCATATGGAACCAAAAAGACTGAGTGCTGTATTACAAGCCATCATGAGAGGCAGGGGAAGATGGATGCAAATGCACTTTGAAGTTTTATTAAAGATGTTGGCAAACAAATCCAAGTGATTGAGTTAAAAAAAAATATGATACACTGAGCATTATTTTCTATTGTGTGGTGGTGATTGTCTGTCTGAAATTCAGAAAATTTGGGAGGTCTTTGTCAGGGCAGAGGTCAACCTCTTCGCCTCAAAAGACAACTCTCATTGCCCGATATATTTTTCAAAGAGCGAGGATGCGTTGGCCCACAATTGATAATGATAAGGCATTTTTAATTGATTAAGTACAATTAATTTAAATACGAACAAATACTGTGTTGGATCTATTCCAAGGAAAGAACAAACTGTATTCAGACTTTGACAATGTCTAACATGTAAATGCCAATTAAAATTCTATGCTTAATCCTTCTAGTGCTTTATTGAACCACAAGGAGAAATTTCTTTGGAATTAATAGTACTCTTGTCACTACCCTGACATATTTGTTCTAGCAGGATGATTTTTTAAAATGGAGATTATAAACTAAAGCTCTTTTGTACTTGGCTCTAGATAAGTATCTCTGCAAACCTTTGTAAAGGTCAAAAGAAAAAAAATTCCAAAGAAAGACCAGAGGCTAGTTAGGAAGAATAGCCTGCTCTGGTGTTTCCTGTACAGCTTGTCTGTCCAGGTCACTGTGTCAAATGCCACCTCCACATCCTCCACCTGCTATAGTGGGGTAACAAGCCTTCTAACATGCCTGAATCAATCCACCAGACTTGCTGTGGCTCCAGGAGGCAACCTGTCCAATGCCCAACCTCCTGTCCTTTGCACTGCAACTATGCTGGCAGTATTCCTGAGGCATTTTGTGCAGTCTAAGAAAGAATGAGAGAGAGAGAGAGAGAGAGAGAGAGAGAGAACAGGTTTTGTATAACCACACTGAATGGCTTAATTCAATTCAATTTTATTTATACAGTGCTTTTAACAACGTACATTGTCACAAAGCAGCTTTATCTGGACATAAAATATGAATTGATCCCTAATGAGCAAGCCAGAGGTGATGGTGGCAAGGAAAAACTTCCTGAGACAACATGAACCAGATTCAAAAGGGTGTGTGACACCGGAGAGTGCGATTATAAATCATTTCTCTTCTACAAATGTATACTATAGAGTCTTGCCAAGTGTGTCAAAAAGACTTGAATATGAGCATCATTAAAGTTTTTACTTTAAGTCTGCTTTATCAAACTGAAGTCATCAACGTTCAATGATTGAGACTTGAGTGTAAACTGTTCTTAGCAGTTGCAGTCTGTGCAGGCTTAGACAGGGCTTTAGCACCCTGAGGCGGCTCCCACCAGGTTATTCAGCTTTGCAGAGAGGCAAACAATCGACTGTAAATTCAGATGTAAATTCCATACATGGTCTAGTGACTGATACAGTAAAAAGAGTCACTGAAACATGAAGACAGGTTCCACGTCAGATTCCATTGCACACTCGCCAGCTTCTACACAAAGCAAAACCTGTACCTGTTAACCTGGTTACACCAGTTAATTTAACCTATGCACATGTATCTGTGGTTCTCAGTGTGGGTGTGTGTGTGTGTGGGTGTGTGTGTGTTTTCAGTTTTCAGTTTGTGTGTTCTCATGAAAATAAATAAATAAATAAATTAATTAATAAAAAGCATTTTTCGTATAGTCTTAAATTTGTACAGACATTTTGTGACATTGAAATATATTTTAAATACAATTTTAAAAAATATCCTGTATTTTTTATTCCTGCCGTGAGATTACTAGGGTGGTCAGGAGGGTGTGGTCGAGCGCTGGCTGTGAATGGGAGGAGGTCTAGAAGGTTTTTATATATGAACCCTGCCACTATGGCCCACTAAGTCACTTTTCATTCACATATTATACTCAGCTTTCACAATCCAACTTTCTGGCTTTCTATCATATAATGTGACTGAGTAAGCTAGATAATTATATTTCAAAACAACAAAGCCTTTCCTAAATCAGGGAACTGCCCTTTATAGTTGACAATAATAGCCATCTAACAATATTTTTATCAGATTTACTTTAGTTGTTTTTTTTTTTTTTAATATTATTTATATTCTAGAAAGATTAGAAATGTTGCATGCTATCAGATTCTACTACGAAACTGGAATGCAGTGCTGCTGTGAGTCAAAATGGGGTCCTTAATGCAACCTTTCATTATAATGCACGTGTTTTTTCCCGGGCGATTTTCTTTTAATAACGATTATGATGCACTTTGTGTGCAATGAATCTAAATATTCATTATACAAAAAAATAAATAATAAAATACAAACACGAACAATACACCTCCTATTTGTATCATTTTAAAAACATTGTCTTTTTCCTCACACACTTCATACTTGCGTCCTTTGAGCTCACACGAGTATCAAGCATGAAAGTATGAAAGTGCCTGTTTTTTTGGAGGTCATGGGATCCTAGTGCATACTTTTCATATTAACATAATACCATGTGACTGTTTCTGGCAAGTTTTTTTTTTTGGTAGGTTTTTTCTTGTTTTTTTTTTTTAATCTAAATAGTGCCCCTCCTATTTGTATTTGTATTGAACAACACATTACTAGTTTCACCGCCTTGCTATGCAAGCTGAAGTCGTCGGAGAGGGTGGAGGTGAATAGACACAAACAGATGTAAATTACCTAGAGCCCAAAGAACAACAGGCCTTCCCTGAACAGTGGAATTACTCATGCACCGTTGATAATTAGATTGTGAAATAACCTCCACAAAACAAAGTTTTCATCAGTTAGATCTAAATCCCTGACCGTTTGCTTTTATAACACTCTCTATTTAAAGAGTGCAGTTGTTCGCTTTGCCTTTAAAGCACTCTAAACTTGAAGCGATCATATGGATATTCCCTTTAGGAAGGTGATTATGGAATCACGTGAACATCACTATAGACTTCAAAACACAACTTGTCAATGGTGCGTGATTCAATTTGCAAATAGGTTTCAGAGTTAATTTGTTAGAGTTAATTAGAGACAAATTAGAGTTACTTTGTCTCTTTGCAAACTAGCAAGCAATGGTTGGTAAAGCAGTTTAGTGGAAAGAGGAGCACTGACATATTTAACATTTCAGAAATATTGTTTCATATATTATATTTTCGTTATAATTTCAGGAAGACAGAATCTTATAAGGACACAAAGTTCAAGAGATAAAAATCGGAAGAACTGAATAAGATAATGATCCAGTGTGTATCAACATATTTTTCAGGTCATTACATGAATAATCCATTGTTTGTTTGTTAAGATGTGAACTCAGCTCAACTCCTCCAGCATACCTGTCAAGTCCTCCTCCTCCCCCCCTTTGTTGCAGTCTTACAACTGGGAATGCAAGTCTTACTTCTTTTATTTATGTATTTATTTATTTTTTACACTTAACGCATACCAACAGAAACGTTTTTTTTAATGACATACTGGCATGGGTGTTACCCCAGCACCACCACCGCAAAGTAACCTGTTCAGCTCCACCCAGTGCATCAGGCCAGTTCTACCTGTTGACTCGTGCTGCATTCGACTGATGCTTCAATCTATTGTTGATTTTCCCAAATTCTGATCTAAACTCATTTCAGTGCTTTGGCTTAGAAAAACATGGATGCCCAGAGCAAAGTCAGATCTACCTAGCTAGTCTCTGGATTTGACAGAAATACAGTATAAAGAAAATTAGGGAAACAATGTATAAGATAGGTTAACTGTCTTGTTCAATGGTCTTATCGTATTAGTAAAACGTGGCAGAAATCAATGGAATTATGTCACAAATCTAAAGCTGTTAAAACACCTTTTCACAACACAAAAGCTAAATATCATGGAAAATCAAGTTTCATCCAGTGGAAAAGGATGCCAAGGGAAATTTGTTGACTGTGTGCCGCCATATTGTTGTGACATGTAAACTTGGTTAAGGTGGATGTTCCCCGAGTTCCCGACTTGGAATTCCGAGTTGGATGACTGCTCTGTCGCACTGCTAACTTGGAATTTCTGACCTGTGATGAGGAAAACCTAAGAAAACACGCCCTCAACTTGGAAGTTCCTACACTGAAACTCAGGACAGCCTCCTCAGCCCTGAGTTCAGCACATGGCATAAAAAATCAAAATGGCTGCTTACTGCATCAACAGTAAACAAAGCAGCACTTTTTAAATGAGTTATACTGTATATACTACTATTTGCCTTCGATCAATCAACATACAGACATGTTCGCTTGTTAAATCTAAAACACTGAGGAGGTACATGTACATCAACAGAAGATGACCAAGGAGGCGTCCATGTTCTTTCTCACTTTGTAGCTCGAAGTCACTGAGCTCATAAATTCCATGTTTGTATGGATGCTAATGAGCAACCAGCGGCTAAAGGGCCCAGATACACGACAACATTTCCTGCTGAATGGATGCTCTGAGTTTGCATGCACTGAGACGTCGAAACTA
Source organism: Pangasius macronema (assembly GCA_037577455.1). NCBI lineage: Eukaryota > Metazoa > Chordata > Actinopteri > Siluriformes > Pangasiidae > Pangasius > Pangasius macronema. Next base: position 2,383,521 of record CM074961.1, read on the forward strand.
AGGGAACGCTGTGCATTTTTTTAAAGTTTGTATACATGATGTAAAGATGGGGAACTCATCTCCTTACTTCATTTACAGTTAGTGCAGGTATATTGCTGGATGTGTACTGAATTATTTTTTTCTTAAAATTTAAACCAGTTAAGAGGAAGTTAAGGGGGAAATATTCACCTTGCAAATTTCCTCCCATAATTGTAGTTTTATGAGCATGTCTAAAATGAATGAAAACTAAGACAGACAGCCACACCAAGTGTTCAAATGAGGAATTGCGTTAATTATTATTATTATTATTATTATTATTATTATTTTTAATGGCTGATGTATATTACTTAAAGCAAGACACTACACTCAGAAAAAACAATTATGATTAATGTTTTTTTTCCATACTTTTAGATAAAGTGTATCTATAACATGTTTTGTGTATTTATATGAATAATAAAACATGGAAATGTTTATTTTACTGGTTTTGTCCAATCACAACCCAAACTGGAAAGCTGAAGATTTGAAAAAGACCAGATGATGTTTCTCCAATCTTCAGCTGGCCAGTTTCGGGGAGGTTGTGCCACTGGACACAAACTGGAAAGGAGTGGAACCTGATGTGATCTTCTGCCGTTGTAACCTATCCACCTCAACGTTTGATGTGTTGTGCATTCTGAGATGCTTTTCTGCTCACCACTGTTGTTAAGAGTGATTATTTGCATTACCGTAGCCTTCCTGTCACCTCCAACCAGCCTGGCCTTTCTCCTCTGAGCTTTCTCATCAACAAGGCGTTTCAGCCTGCAGAATTGTACTGTATATGACAGTTTACAGTACACACTACAGTGGAAACTCAAACTTATACCTCAGTTTCTGTTCAATCTTGCCCATGATTCGAAGGATAATATAGAGGAATTTCCCAAAATGTTGAATTTTTTTGGATTTCTATTCCATATATGTTTTATGGTATCCCAAATTCTGCCAGGTGTGGGAAATACCTGTGTGGGAAACACCTGTGTGGGAAAAAAACGCAAACTGAAAAATGGCATAAAGTAATTATTTATAACTGTATAACAAAATATTTTAATTTTAACATCATTAGAAATATAGTGTATTTTTTTGTTTGTTTATTTTAAGTATGCAAATGTATGCAATTTTAATTAAACAGTGCCTTATTTGCATAAATATTTTTTTTAGATAAAAGTTTCAATACTTGTAAGAATATTTGATTGTGAAATCTGTATTTTTTTAAATTATCGTTTTCACCTGTAGTGTCTTGCTTTAAGGAATCCAGCAGGTGGCGATAACGAGCTCAATTGCCGTGACGCCTAACCGTCACCGGAAGCCGAAGAAGCGCGTGGACAAAGCGGACGTGGTCGCGTTACAGCTTCCTTTCTCTCGCGTAGCTCGCCGAAAGCTTCATCATGGTGTGTACCTGAGCCGAAAAGACGCAGAAATAATGTATTTAAGTACTAAATTAAAGCATGTAGCTAACGATGAATGATCATTGAGGACGGAAATAGTTGGGAGGAACAAGAGAGACAACGGCACATGTCAAATTTTTAAAGTTTTAATCGAATATTTCGTGTGCGCGCGCCCGCTCGCGTGTGATGCTGTTAGCATGTTAGCTAGCGAGTTGAGCGGATCGTGCACGCGGCCTGACTGAGAGCTAGCAAGCCAGCGCGTGTGCGTGTGTAGAAATCATATTTAATAACTGATATTTACTTCATAACGTGTGTGTATGCTTCATTGTACGGTTGTGTTACATAATCCTGGCCCTTTAGTGTCTTTACATTGTACACATGATGTGTTTTGCGCTTGAACACCCGTTTAAATTGCGTTATCTAGTGTCCAGTATATGAGGGAAACACAATTAACAACTTTTCTAACTGTATTTCTATTTATTTTAGACAATAATTCACTAGTTGACATTTCTTTTCTCTGTACTTTAACCTTAACTAAAGATACCAAGCAGAATATATCCGGAAAACCCAAGCTGCTTAATGATTTGTTTTTAACACCGTATTTGACATTTCAGACTTTTTAGACAGAGTTGACTTCAGGTGTATTTGCTTTAAGGAAAGCTCAATTAGGACACCGTGAACCTTTTATTTAGACTTTTTTTTAGACAATAATGCATTAAATGACATTTCTGTCATCTGTATCCAGCCACCCAAGGACAGCAAGCAGAAGAAGGATACGTCCAAAGCCAAAAAGGACAAGGATCCCGTCAATAAATCTGGAGGCAAAGCAAAAAAGAAGGTAATTTTCTGTGTTTCTATTTTTCTGTCATTGCTCTTAGTGCATTGCCGAAGTTTCATTTCACGGCGTAAAGATCTCACACGCGCCCAAGTCTCATTCGTTCTTCTGTAGACACTGTGGATTTGTATTTAAGAGGAGCTGCTGCTGTAATCGTAAAGACTGTCCTGGTGCTCCGAGTAGAGCTCGTATTGACAATCTGCTCACAATGAACATCTTCTCAGTCCTCTTAAAGGTTCTCTGGTCATGTTGCCTTGTCTGTGTCTGACTCACCCACTCACTCACACACTCTCTCTCTCTCTCTCTGTCTGGAGTAGAAGTGGTCCAAAGGGAAGGTGAGGGACAAGCTCAACAACCTGGTCCTCTTCGACAAGGCGACTTATGACAAGCTGTACAAAGAAGTCCCTAACTACAAGCTCATCACTCCCGCCGTGGTGTCCGAGAGGCTGAAGATCAGAGGCTCCCTGGCCAGGGCGGCCCTCCTCGAACTGCTCGGCAAAGGTAGCGGGGGACACGAGCGATCGTGTTGAATCTTTTGTTCATGCGGAACAGTGCTGCACGATGCTGCTTAAAATGAGAACTGCCAATTTAGGAACAAAATAAAGCACAGTTTCGTGTTAAACAGACAGAAACGAGGCAACAATCATCCATGTGTACAAATGTCTCTTCTGAGAATAAGTCGTTACTGAACCACATTATTGCTGAACAGATGTTTAGACGCAGCGTCGATGAGGCAAATTTACTTCTTGCGCGATTTGATTCACGCCACATAGTGTACGTGCTTTCAAAGTGTGACGAGGACGATACGGATGAAAACGAGCACGAAGGATTGCGCACATGTGTCCTGTTCTGGGTTTCTTATTTTTATTTTTCTATTTTCTTCTTTTTTTTTCCCCCCATCTTTTTCTTTGAGTGCACTCAGAATCATAACTGGACACCGCCTTTTATGCGAAAGAATCCAAATAACCCTTTGTAGCTAGACAACTAGTTACCGTCTCCTGCCATGCGTACTGCTGCTATGACAACCCAAACCGCCACGTCATGAATAAACGAGTTAAAGCATGATCGGCGAGCTTGTTTTAGCGCTAATGTCGAATGTGAGCCAGTAACAGTCGAATGTGTCTAAACAAGAACGCCAAAATTTGGTTAAAGTATCATTGATTTGCTCTGATGCTGAATTAATTTCTAGAAGTCAAATTTTGTAACAATGTGCCTACCTTTATGACTTTTTTTTTTTTTTTTAACTATTAAACCTAAACTATTAAACTTAAACCTAGAGGTGTGAGGTGAAGGTTACAGAAACAAGAGCACATTCAGCTTACAAACACTTCTGTCCTGCTCTCAAGTTTTTGGGTGTGTTATTTCTTTTTTGTGACCAAACGTTCCTGATTTAATTCATAATTTAGCGATAAGGTGTAGAAAGTGTGCTGTAGAAGGCAAGTCATGTGGCTGTTAGTCTCCTGATGCAAAGCGATTTTGTTTGTTTCAGTTTTCAGAAGTTCACTATGGAAGTGTTTCAGAATTGCAGTCTGGATTTTGTCCCTAGAAATTGTTGTTGATCGGCTTTATATAATATCGTTCTGATTTTATTAAAAACTTCTTAAATGCAACTCGTTGGTTTTTGGTGGCAGAGTAACACGCCAGTGTGATGAAGTTTAGGTCCATGTTAATTTGAATCTCTCTCTCTCTCTCTAGGTATGATCAAGCTTGTGTCAAAGCACAGGGCTCAAGTGATCTACACGCGCAACACCAAGGGCACCGATGAGGGAGCGCCGGAGAAGGATGCGTAAAGAGGTGATCATTTTAAAGATTTTTTTTTTAATAACATTAATAATAATTGTCTGCATTATAATGTGCTACTTATCTTTATCTTAAATAGTTATACTAATCCAGTTTTTTTCTTTGCTTTCAGGTTCCTCTCTGGCTCCTCAGTGTGTTTTGTATAGTTAAATAAACAACAGAAACAGATTTTTGGTCTTGTCTGAGTCTGTCAGTGTTTGTGTGGTAAACGTTTGGCATGGCCTTTGCCTTCATGTGAATGCATGAGAATCAAATTGGTTGTCACTTGTAATCCTGTTTAAGGTTTAATTGTGTTTTGGTCGTAAAGAAAAACCTCACTGCAGATTTTTTGGTCAGTCTGATCACAGGGTGCAGTTTTATCCTATCCTGTTTTTTCCTCACTGCACATAAATAAAATGAACCAAAAGGCAAAACAAAAATTGTTTTGAGGTGCATGAAGGGCTGAAAACGCATTCGTAAAACTTTCTGATCAATAAATAAATATGGCATCTGGAACGTTAAACCTTTGCCTAAAAAAAACAACCCCTGAGCAGAGTCAGCACTAAATAAACTGCTGAATAATGATCTAAACAGAAGGAGTGTAAACATCCAATCATTACACCCCTAATAAAACAATTTAAAAACATTTTATGCAACTCAAAGCACTTTCCCTCTTTTCATCTGTCTAAATCCACACTGCTGTCCTTTGGCCTAGTTTAGCAGCTACATCACATCTACAATGAAGTGCTACAATAAACCCCAAACACTTCCTGCATTTGGATCGATTCAGAGTTAAATTACTTTCTCAAATCAAACAGCGCTAATGCTTTCATTCACGTCTCTCTCAGACGCCCTCGGGCCTGCTTAACCGCACCAGGTTTCTATTCAAACGATTAAACTCTGCATGTGTGAACGCTTTCGAGAGATTTCTGAACCCTTTGGAATGACTTGGGAATTACATTGATTACTCATAAAACATGGTCTGATCCTCATCTGTGGCACCATTACAGACACATACAATTTGAGTAAAGTAATCACACATGTACAGTAGTAGTTTTCAGGTCTCTCTGGAGCATATTTAATAATCATTCACACACAAAGTAAGCGATCCTCTGTGCTAACGACTTCTCCAAGAGCTAATTGGAGTTTGGAAGTACGATTCTCCCTTTAAATAAAGACACAAAGTCTGGTTACATTCTGGACAAATCTGTTCTTCTCAAGAACAACTGATCAGTGTGAACCAAGCCTCCATCCCAGTAACTTTCACAGGAACTCAGGAGATGCTTTACAGTGATACACCAAGCATTTCTAAAGACCTGGATCTTCGTCGATCCATGATCAGACAAATTATCTACACGTGGAGGAGATTCAGGACCGGTGCTACTCTCTGGAGGACTGAGTGTCTTTCAGGGTTCACTTACTTTCTCCAGCCTGCACTGTGAATAATTACTCATTGTGCTCACTAAAGACTTGAGAAAAAGACTCACTACTGTTGTTTGTGTGTTATTAGTGTTGTGATTGCAGAAGTTTGCGCTTACTGATAAAAGTAAGTGAGTACCGAGTGCTGTAATATTTAACCAATTAAAAGATACTGGTTTGTAATTAAGTAAGAGTAAGATATTCCTTTATTTGTCCCACAGTTAATTAAACTGTAAAAATGCACTGATGAACCTTTTTCCAGTCTGAAACCAAAAATAATGAAAACGTTTGGACAGTCAGAAATGTGTTGCACTAATTATATTGGATTGATGGATGGTACTTTACCCCACAGCTGTGTCCTTTTCAGATACAGACTCCATTTCCCAGAGTGCTTTGCTCTGCAAAACCCGGAAGCTATAAGTTTTTTTTGTTGTTGTTTGTTTTAAAAAAAAAAAGCCCTGCACATCCAGACAGTTCCTGCAGATAATTCACAAAGTTACATCTCAGTATTTAGTAGTAAAGAAATGAAATAGTTAGTTCTGGTCTGAAAGACGAAAGAAAAACAGTTAACGTTATTTTTCTGCAAATGGCCGTTTCTTCGGCGCATGCGCACTGAACGCAAGACACAAAACAGTGACTTGTTCTAATTTTGTTCCTCTTGGATCTTTAAACAACTTCATAAAACATAATTTTTTAAGTTATGCCGACTAGATAGCATAATGTTCTAAAATGTTATGAAAATGTTAAGCAGCCCTACCCCCAACCCCCAACCCTCCGGTAAATAAATAAATAAATAAATAAATAAATAAAATAGTCCTAGATAATGACCATGCAGTACTTATAAATGTATATAAAAGGAACATATATAATTTACAATTTACGATTTGTTTTTCTTTTCAAGCAAGATCGAGTTTTTGTGTGTTTAAAATAAGCACCTAGCACTTCCTAGCTCCAAGTAAAACAATCGTAGGTTTCACTACCGCACTTTCTTTTAAAGGGAGGTGTGACTGTAAGCCAGAACGAGGCCAAATTAAAATGTTATTGATTTATTTTAACTATTGTATAATTATCATTTACAATTTATTATGATTCGAGAAAACAGGCGTAAACATATCTTACGAAAACATGGTACACGAAAGTTGTATTTGCTCTGTGTAACAGGACGTAATGAAGATTTTCAAGCCAATAAATTTGGGTTAACTCCCTTGTGGTGTCTTATAAATACACTACCTTGAAATATAATCATTAAAATGCTTCAAGAATCCTATAATTTTATGCATTATTGTGTGAATCCATTTAACATCTCATTCATGAAACATCCTTTTTCCATGAATCGTACATTATAGGTTAAAAAATGTCCATTTTAGTGCCAAACACATTCCCTCAACCCTGTTAAATATTTATAATATTCAGCAATTTCATTGTTCTGAAGCATGTTTTTTTTTTAAACTTTTTGATCCTGAGAAGAAGAAAAGTATGTTCTCGCACTCTTTTCTCCTTATTTTCAATGTTAGATTGCCCGAAGTGGTCACTTTGTACAACACTGTTACCCAAAGTAAATTATTCCTTTAAAAAATGAAATTATTAGAGTCTTTAATATTCTCATCTCATTAGCTTGGATAATAGTTAACTGTTTTGTGCATTTGCAAATTCTACACTAAAAAAAGCTGTTACGTAAGTGCAAAATGCAGCACTCAGCAAAAAAAAAAAAAAAAAAAAAACCCTGCAAAAATGAGATGCGTTAACACTTTTTTTTATGTTAGTATGTTAAGAATTAAGGCATAAATGGCACTGCAATCGTGGAATCACCCAATTATTTAATTCAAGATGAGCTAATTCTAATTAATTTAGTGTACATGAATAGCATAGTAGTAATATATAATAATCTAAACTCTCAAAGTTATAATTTGCTTTGGATTTTAGAAAAGTCTTCTATGCAGGAAGTTGTAGAGCTTTATGGTTTATGTTTACATGGGTGTGTTTGTGTCATTACCAGGCCTTCCACTTAGTGTGGGACAGATTTGGGGGGAGAAATAGGTAAATATGCCTATAGGGTGTTAAACCTTGCTGAACCAGTTATTATTTTCAGTCCTGATGTAAGGAGAAAGAAGAAGAAGAAAAAAAATACAGTTCTCCAGTTTATATATCATGGGATTACATTGTCTTCATTCAAGCCTTGAAGATATTTTCGAGGTTTGGGGGTTTAACTTTCTAAGGAGCAGTTTTCTATTAACTTCAGTTATCCACAAGAGATTTACAGGTGAAGCAGAAGCTAATTCAAGCACTGAGCCAAGCACAAGTCGAGAGTTAATCCTGACTGTCTTGGGATTTATGCGAACAACTCTGCAGTCACCGCTGCAGAAATTTCAGTTGTGTGCTATAGATTAATGCTCAGATAATGACACTTTTGTTGCTAATGTTGCAGAAATCAGATCAGATCAGACACTGATGTTGGGATGTCGAGGAGGTCTGGGGTNTCAGGGCTCTGTGCAGGACACTCAAGTTCTTCCACTCCAACCTTCACACACCATGTCTTCATGGAGCTCGCTTTGTGAACAGGGGCATCGTCATGCTGGAACAGGTTTGAGCCTCTTAGTTCCAGTGAAGGGAAATGGTAAAGCTACAGCACACAAAAACACTCTATACAATTGTGCGCTTCCAACTTTGTGGCAACAGTTTGGCGAAGAACCAAATATTGGTGAGACGGTCAGGGGTGCACATAATTTTGGCCATGAGGTGTAACTTTTTCTCAGATTTCTCATTTCAAATCCATGTAAAGAAAGCTGTGAATACGTTGAAATTTAATTTGGTTATATTTACAGAGATAATTTGACTACAGAGGCAGCAATTTCTTTTATGCACACCGTGATTATTAAATTAGTTTGTCAAATCTTTTGAAGAACATATAAAGAAAGTTATGAAGGTTTAAGATAAATTTTAAAAACCGACATCATCATTGTAACAAGTTTTTTGTAACATGTCTAAACATGGATTTTTAAACAGGGAACATTTTATGAAATTCTGAAGTGGAGTATTGGTTTCTAAACAGCCTTCTTTTAGTGCTTGGAGAATTTGTGTATAACAAAAGTAAAAGAAAAGAAAGTAGGTTGACTAAGGCTGTGACAAGACATGATTGTGCCAAAGCAGTAAGGAGAAGTGTTTTTGGCCAATCTGCATTTTCTTTTTATGCTGCTTATGATTAGAATTATCTTCCTATTGATTTAAGTGATGTGAAAGCCATGAGTTTTTTTTTTTTTTTAATTTAAATATGTATGTTTGAATATCATCACGTACAGTAAATTAGTGTTGTGTCATTGTGTCAAGTGTTTTTTAGTGTTCTTTGTGTTATGTGTTTGTTTGTAGATTTATTTATCTTATTTTTTTTTTTTTAACTCATCTGGATTTACTTCTACTACAACCCTAAAATAAAGCAAATCAAAAGACCAGAACTGTGAAACTTGTAATTGTAGTGTATCAACATGAGACAAAGGATTTACACACCCGAGTCGTACATATTTCCAAGGTCAGGGTAAGCATCTGTTTTGGTAGCAGCACTCAAGATGAGGGTTAGACCTGGGGGCAGCATCTGGGCTAGATTAAGACGACCGTCATGGGAAGTTATAGTGAAGAGAAGGTTCGGAAATAGTCTGCGCTAATGATCGAAGGGGTGTGAGTGCCATAGGTGAAACCTCATTCGTGTCCAATGTCTGTTGTTTTCTTACGTGGGGCTGCAAGGCTAATCTAACTAACAAGTAACGGTAAACTACGTGAGCCAGAATCTCGCCTGTAAATGCATACCTGCACATTGTAAATATCCACCTCAAACCACATCCATTTCTTCAGTCATGTCACCAAACTTCCCTAGGCAAATGATCACATCCAGGATCACTTTTTGACTCTGGGCAGTTTGGGATGCCTCCACCCCCTTTAGGCCCTGCCTTGAAAAGTTTGATGGTGAAACTGTAGTGAAAATCTGCAATCTCTGCAGAGAATACAGTTTAATATATACTCTACCTGGCCAAAAGTATTTGTACACCTGACCATAATACCCATATGTGGACCTTCCCCAAACTGTTTCCACAAAGTTGGTAATATGCAATTGTATAGAATGTCTTTGTATGCTGTAGCTTTACATTTTCCCTTCACTGGAACTAAGAGGCCCAAACCTTTTCCAGCATGACGATGCCCCTGTGCACAAAGCGAGCTCCATGAAGACATGGTGTGTGAAGGTTGGAGTGGGAGAACTCGAGTGTCCTGCACAGAGCCCTGACCTCAACCACACTGAACACCTTTGGGATGAACTGGAACACCAACTGCACCCCAGACCTCCTCACCAACATCAGAGCCTGATCTCACTAATGCTCTTGTAGCTGAATGAACACAAATCCCACAGCCACGTTCCAACATGTAGTGGAAAGCCTTCCCAGAAGAAGTGGAGGTAAAGCAAAGGGAGAACCAACCCAGTATTAATACCCATGGATTTGGAGTGGAATGTTCAAAACTCATGTGTCCACAAATGGATCTCTAGAACATATCTTGTCCCACCAGAGTATATTTAAATACCAAACAAGGCATTTCAGAAGAATATTTTGGGAGAGATAGCTATATTAACCTTAACTTAAGAAACAAACTTCAGACAATCAACATGTCTTGGCTGATTACGTGCATCACAGAACAAAGATAAATGCTAAATTAATTAAATTCTCTTTCTCTCTTGTTTTAACATAATTGTAACTTGACAATAACTTTAGGAAACCGGGCAAAGGTAAGTTCAAAGTTTCACCAGTATGTGATCTTACTGAACTGTTCTAAGTCACATCCTGCTCAAATCAGCCTGCATGAGCTGAGATACTGCACTTAAAGAATGAATGGCTTATCACACATTGATTTTTCTGCTGTAGACTACGGGCGAAGTTCAAAGAGACAGCTGTTCACATCTAGTTCTCGCCAGTCTCGCAAAAGCTCTTAATCACATATACAAACCCGATTCTTATAATCCTACTTACTAACCACACGCCATAACTTATTCCACAGTAATAACACAGTGAGTGCAAGCTATAATCACATGCCATATAAACGCACTCTTTTATTACAAACCGGCATTCACAAAATTCCCATCATCTATTTATTTAGGAAAAAATATGCAGTGATTTTAAAAAAGTTTTATAATCATGTAAAGAAAATCTGTGACACGAAGATGACTTTAAAATAATGAAATAAACATTTTCCTAAATATGAAATGAACAGGGAATAAAACATTACAAGGTGATTTTTTTTTTTTAATAGAAAAATAATCTACTGGGTAGTGAGAGGAGTTAATGTTACTAACCCAAGGTTGACTATTTTCCTATAACAGCACATACCAGAGTGTTTTATTCCTCTTATACTTCAGCAATTTTCCTATTATTACAATTCTTATTTTATTCATTAAAGTACAACACATCACAAATTCTTTTATCCATTTATAGCTACATTTAATGTTGTGGAAAGTCCACGAAACAAGTTGGTTACTGTTCTTGTTTACGCTATCACAGCTATAAGCAGTCATTCCCTCATCAACCTCCATTTTTCACTCTCGTGAAGTTAATTAGACCAAAAAACAAAACAACACAAAAATTTACCATGTTACCAAGAAACCATAAAGAGTAATCCTGAAGACTTTCCTATGTTTTCCCATGTTGGAAAACTTAAAGTTACAGTTTCACCTCTGACTGTTACAAAGCACTGACACTGGAGACTCCTTCCACAAATGTCCTCTTACAGAAAACTGAAACATATCAATGATTATACCTTTTTCTTTGTTAAATAACAACAGGTTTACTGTTAGACTTAAATTATATAGAGCATTTGCCATACAAGTCCCTATAAATGAGCCATTACTAATACATTACAGTGCATTAATAATATATAAGTGCATTAAGATAAACCTGTGATTTTCAGCTGTATTACAGTCAGAGGTGCTGTTATAGAAAATAAATCAAGGCTTTTTGACCAATCAGATTTGACAATTCAACAGTGCTGTGGTATAAATTACTATAAATAGCAGTAAACAGTAAAAAACTAAATCAAATACTTGATGCATCGGAAAAAGGTAAAATATCATGCAGTTTTTTTAATGGAAGCAGGCATCTTGGAGAACCTGCCACAGTTCTTCTGGAAGGTTTGCCTCACAGGCTTGTGTTTCTGCAGATAAAACCAGACAGCCTGAATGTCTTTTTCTTTTTTTTCTTTAATCTATTAATTACTAAATAGTCTATTACTAAATAGCCACATTTCTTTAAAGGGATACAAAATATTTCTCCATAATTCTAAATTTTTCTGGAAAATAATTTTTGGACAGAAGACAAACGCTTATATACGACAGAATTTATTTTAAAGAATTTGCACTCTACTTTAGCTATTATATACAGCAATTTTAGTATTAAATCACAGCACTAACTGAAAAAAAAAGTCTATGAAAACAGATGAGAGTAAAGCAGTGGCTCTGTCCTGGGATTTGAACTTTTAAGCTGAAGCTAGTGCAGTGATCCAGCATGAGGTTTGACTAGTTATGACCATGTAAATATAATACTAACTTATTACGGTCATTTAAGAAGTATTATAAGTGTGTATTATATAATACTAGTGAGACAGTTCTGTATTAAAGAATTATATACTGAATAATGTAGTTACGAACCCAGCATGTTTAACAAAAAAGCGGGAGAAACAGGTGTCACAAACAATTTTTTATTGGCTCGCTTTAATCAAACAATACACAGAGATACATCTATAAACAATGATCTGAAAGAAACTGTACATTTGTAGTTGCACGTGTATATTGCTACTGCTGGTACGAGTGCTGTACAGTTTGCCAGATCTTACACTCGATCATCGGACCGGCCTGAAAAGGTGGCTAAGCTTTAGCACGTCCATGCATTTTAGCTTTACCAAGGATTCAATCTTGAACACATCCGGACAAGGTACCATTACACGCTGCATATAAAGTCAAAGATCGTTTCACAGCTGCTATATAGATCTATTGTGGCGCTATCACAGGAAAGACAACAAATCAAAACACGTGATGATGCACAGGCCTGACATGGAGAGCTCCAGTACTACAAAGTAGGTTTATTAAGCATAATTGGTACAAGAATTAACATACAGAACACAGCTTACAAACGTCCTAAGTAATCTGCCTCATTATAAACAAAGCAAACAAAAAAAAACAAACAAAAAAAAAACCAAACAAACCAAAAAAACGATGAGTGATTCGCACCCCTCCCCGCTGCGCACACATACATAACAGGTTACACACATTCAAACAAACAAAAAAGAAAAAATCCCTCATTGAGCCAATGGAATGTTAGTCATTTGGGCAAGTTGTCCATCTGTCTTTGCAAACGCCATGCGCAATGTGTGAGTGTGTGTGCCCATGGCGTAACTCCTTCACACTCTGAAAAGAGGAACTGACAGACAATAACTGTTCTGGATGTACAAATGTGGCATGGGATGAATCCCCCTCAAAATGCATTGTAGCTTTCATAAAAAATGTGTCTCTACAATCAAACTACTAAAAAAACTGCCTTTAGAAAATAGTAGATAAAAATATTCCCCTGAATTGTACAAGAAGAGAGGTACAGGGAGCACTGGTTCGAGACAAGACGTTATTCTGCTGCGTCATCCTTCTTCTCCGTCTCTTCTGTTGCTGGTGCCTGAAAGAACAAAATACGCAAGTATTACACCAGATCCTTTCTTTCCTTTTTTTTCTTTAAGCAAAGCATTTTCATCAAATATAACAAGCGTGAAGGCTTACCTCATCCTCGGCCTTTGCCTCGCCATTCTCGGCAGGGACTTCCTCTTTCTTCTCCTCATCCTTGGGTTTGTCCTCCTTGGGCTCCTTGGTCTTTTTGGGTTTGGCAGGTGCCTTCTGCAAAGAGCATGTCATTACTGATTAATAAACAGTCAATCTAGGTACTTTAACAAGGAAGTAAAACAAACTGACAAACTTGTTTTTACCTTTGCCTTTGGCTTCGGCTCTGCCTTAGGAGGTGCCGGTTTCTGTAAATCAAACACAATCATGAGATTTGTGTAAAAACTTATTTTTATGGCAAATCAGCCTATTGGTGTCATCGCTCATCAGGCGCCTACTTACGTTTACCAATCTCGCCGATCTCCTTTTGGGCTGAAAAATAACAAAAGAACATGTGAACTTGTGTCGTCACAATTTTGAATAGTTAAAATAATGTTCGCCTTACGGTAAAAAAACAACAACAACACAACTTACCTCACTGGCTTCGGTGTCATTGTTCGCCTGAAAAACAAAGAAAGCTGAATCAGTTTAGAGGAAAAACACAAAGAAAAATGCCAAAACCAAGAACTGAACAGTGTAACAATAATTATTTTAACAAGTATTAATGTCAAAAACAAGAACTTAATGGCGACTGTGTTGGTCAGTCAGCAAACGCCGCCCCACCCCCTTCTTTAAAAAAAAACAAAAAAAAAAAAAACTAATGTTGATCTCAAAAGCCCGCCATTTTCTTGACGCCGTGCGCTGATTGGCTGTTTGTGTGCGCACGAGGGAGAAGGAGGGAACTGTGAGCCCCGCCCCCCTTCCACACTGATCTATTCAGCAACGTTGACGATTTAATTAAAGATATACGTTTAAAAAGGCGTTTGGAAACAAATTCTGATTTTTTTTCCCCCCCTAGCTTTTTTCTCTCTTACTGATAGGACAAATTTGGAAGAGTTTACGGTCGTTATAAAGAAAAAGGAAACGCTAGAAAACAACGGAGTCGCTGCGGTGTGAGAGATTCGCCATTTTTACAGCCACAGATTTGCACGAATCCACAGCTATGGCGACGAAGTGCACCGACTCCAGCACACCACTACATCTACACAAGCACGAGAGACTCCCAGAGAACCTGAATACACACCTCTGTTGCACATTTCATATGTTTTTCGGGGAAAAAAAGAAACTGTCGTGGAGATCATGCCACTGACCACTGAGCTTTTCTTGAAGGAACATTTACATGAGGACCTTTTTCCAAAACAGAAGGATCGAGTTTTTTAATCTTTAAAACCCCCAAACACATCCAAACAAAGATTCTGGATACGTTAGAAAAACTAAACGACCTACAATGCATGTATTTTTTTAAACGGTGCATTTAGCCTGTGCTTATGGAGAAAGAACTGAAAAGTAGAGATCGCCTCAGTTACACCCCTTTGTCTAGATCCATGTATCCAGGGCTACTTCGTCCATTTGTAAACAGTGAGCATGAAAATAATCTGCTTGAGGAGAAAACAATTTTCAAAAATCACCCTCGTTTACTAATGTTTTGCTAAAACAAGAATGCATGCACGCGTGTAACGGATTAAGAAGGAAAATCTCAGTCTGTGCACGCTGAAAGGAAGCGCATCACAAATCAAAACATTAAAAATGTGCAACAAAATAAATGCACAGTGGAACCTGAGTTCCCACACTGCAAAAACACGGCATTAGCACTCCAGTGCATGCTTTTAAAAACCATGCACTGATGCACATTTTGCATATTTACACATTAAAACACAGATCAAAGAGAATTCCAACTATCACACACACACACACACACACACACACACACTACTTACTTTGCTCCTTTTGGGCATGGCTGGTTTTGAGGTGTTATTTAAACACAAAAAAATAGGAATGGGCTGCAAGGAGGGGAAAAAAGTATGCAAGCCAAAGAGACTAAAAATAGCTAACAACAGTGCTTAGTTAGCTCGATAGAAAAGACACACAGGTTTCAGCGCAGGAAGACGTTAACGTCCCATCGAAACACAAACTAGCTCAAACCGGATTGGATTCTCCCCCCTTCTTTCCCCCCTATTCACTTCATCATCACAGCACCGAGCTAATGACCACGCCTCCTATCCGCCTCGCGCACTCATCTGATTGGTGTTCGTAGCAGATCGCGACGCCTCTCTCTGCCTCGCGCGGGAGCTGATTGGCTCCCCAGGGCGACAATACGATTTCAAATCATAGCAACGTACCTGTGTGGGTGCTCGTGTGTGCCAATCAATGGAGTGGTGTTTCTTTCAGCAGTGACTCGTGTTTTTTTTTTTTTTTTAATGCAAATCTGGTTATGTCGAATTGATATGTTTTTTCCTGTATAAATCTGAACATTGTTCTAAAATGTAGTGTAATTATATGTTAGCCGTTTAACGTGTATGAAGTCGGGATTAAAAATAAGCACAAAGGTGACAGGAGTGCAGGCGAGTTGCTGTTGAGCTGCTGGGACCAAAATGGCGACTGTTTTGTGTGAAACAATTTACAGTGTCTTTTTTTTTTTAACCTCGTGTTATGTAATTTCTCATGTTACATATGAGGAAATGCCTCTAAATGCCTTTGGCGTTGCCCTCTCTGCTCAGTTTTTTTTCTTAAATAGACGAAGTATGCTGATTTCAGAAGACTTATTTACTTCTGAATAGAGAGGGAATTGCTGTACAAGATCCAAAATGGAGTCCCAGTTAGTCCAAAAAATCACCTCAGGCTCTAATATGGAAAATATTTCAGTGAATAATCTAGACTGTCATGGTTTGAAATCCACCTAGTGATCAAATAAAAGTGTGTTTCACAGTTTGTGGTGGACAAAATTGAATAAAATGTTTGAGGTCAGTCTGAAGTGGTGAAAGGGAACGAACGAAAGTGTGTTTGCCTGATGTTTTTCAGAAGTGAGAGCTGATATTCATGAGCAGAATTTTATAATTTCTGCTAAGTGTTGGAAAAATAATAATAATAAAAAAAACACTTCATAAAAACGCTTGTAATTAATCAGTTACCACACATTAACTGCATTTATTACAGTGCACAAACTGATGTAAATAAATTTATGTTAATCCAGGTTTACACTGTATGATTTTTGGCCAGATTTTGCAGTCACAGACAAAAAAATCACACGTCGTAAAAGCATTCTTTGGTTGCGAGTTGAGATCTGCTGGCTTGAAACACGTAATGTGATGCTCACTGTTGGCTGATTTAGTGCCACTGCTACCAAAGGCAGTTGATGACAAAGTTCTCACAGTTTTAGAAATTTTTCCTTAAAATATTAGAGTGTAAACGCTGCTACGTCGATCACCTCAAAGCCACCAACAGGGGAACTAGGTAGGTTGACACAAAAATCACGGGACAGCTACAAATATGGTCATGATGTCAAAATGTAAACTCTGAACTGATTAATATCAAACATTCGCATTAACTGATACACCATTACCAGCTTATATGCCTGGCCCATCGTACAGTGAGTTGCAAAGCTACCATGCATGCTAATTGACAGAAAAATGTCCTTACTACTGTTTTATACAGCCTCAAATGGCTCCAAACTCCTCTTTTCACCTTTTAAATCATGTTTTCTTTAAGCATATCACAAATACTCTCTTACCCTGAATGAAACTGATTGATTACGTAAGGAGAAAATAGTATATATATATATATATATATATATATATATATATATATATATATATATATATATATATATATATATATATATAT
>CM074961.1:2415607-2426780 GCA_037577455.1 Pangasius macronema
CACAAGTGACTAGATGATGTGCAGTTTGAACAAGTCGTTTTGAGAATTTCAGTTGTGATCTGAGAAATGCACCAAAGTGACTGAGAAAAACTGTAAAACGAGGTCCAATTCTGAATGGCTTTTTTGTTTGGATTGAATAAAAGAATCTGCAGTACTATGAATCTCTCACAATACAGGAGTTATGTGCTCTGTTTTATATGCTCTTGTAAAATTCTAATTTGCAGAATTTTGAATGAGCCGGGGATGGAAGAATGTATAACGAGTTTCTCTAATCTCTGGATAATTACAAGCTAAAATAATCTTTTGGTGTAAAAAAAAAAAAACAAACAAAAAAAAACTGATTGCACCCATGATAGTCCACACTCTAGACAGTAGTCTCAGACAGTTTTTCTTACCTCAGCATGTAACATGGAGCTACATTGTAGATTGATGCTCTTTCAAATGGACTCCTTAAATGCAAGACACTACACTAATCTGATTCTGGTCCATAACATTCTGAGTACAGTTGAGAGCAAGTTAGTGAGTTGACAGGCCTTGCTCTGCTGGACCTGAAGGGGAAGCAGCTGGAGACTCTACCTGCTGAACTAGAAGAATGCCAGAACCTCAAACCAAATGGACTTTTAGTGGATGAGAGGATTCCAAAGAGACCGAAGGGACATGAAAGAGGGCTTTCAGAAGACAGAGAGGGACTGTGTGGGCATACAGACTGATGGTGGAGGTAATTCATATGGCTGTAACCCAATAATCTGAAAGAGAATCCGGAGACTGACCTACATGTGAATGCACTATAAATCTGACTTTCTCTACCATGTTAACTTGTTTCACTTTCGTTAGCACATTCATTCTATCTAAAACTAAACAGATTATATTGTTTAGATTGGATTTATTAAACTGATGGATGGATAATATAGATTTTAATGCTGCAATAAATGTCTTTATTTTTCAGACTATTACAAAGCCATCCATTCTTTTTTATCTGACACCTCTGTGCCTAAATGTTACAGTGCACTCAAAATCACACTTATTCACACATCTGTTATTGTTGTATGAGTTTTATTAAATTCAAACACTAGCCATTTTTCAAGTGGACAGAACATTTTAAATGCATGTAGGAGTGTTGGATTTACATCCAGTGCTTCCTGGTGTTAAGTAGCCAACTTGAGATGGAAGTCTCATTGCAAGCGAACATGCCCTGGCCATCTTTGGTAGACATAGGTGTTTGCCTGTTATATGCACCATCGAATAGAAGGAGAGGGCTCTGGCAGCGGGCAGTGGTTAGTACCTACCAAAAGTGGTCCAAGGAAGGACAACCAGTGAATTAGTGACAGGGTCATGGGCTCCCAAGGCTCACTGATACGCGTGGGGAGTGAAAGCTAGTCTGTCTGGTCTGATCCCACAGAAGAGATATTGTGGCACAAATTACTGAAAAGTTAAAGCTGGCTATGATAGAAAGGTGTCAGAACACACAGTGCATCACAGCTTGCTGCGTATGGGGCTGTNGAGTGCCCATGCTGCTATTAACATCTTTGTGCCAGATACCACAGCACACCTTCAGGGATCTAGTGGAGTCCATGCCTGGACGGGTCAGGGCTGTTTTGGCAGCAAAAGGGGGACCAACACAATATTAGGCAGGTGGTCATAATGTTAAGGCTGATCTGTGTATTTCAGTCACGCTGATTTTTCATAGTAATGTGTGTATGTTGATAAATGCCAATCAGCTGTAAACTACCAAATGTGTCAATGACACAGCTGTTTTACATTTAACCACACCCATAAAACTCCATAAAAGGCAAAGAGAGCAGAAAACAAACAAAAACAAAAAAAACATGCTAAATCTTCCAGTAACACAGCTCAGCCACTGCAGTGCTTCAGCTACCATATCTTCCTCATTTACAGGGTACCATTACTTTAGTCACAGTGAAAATGTCTGATCTTATTCGTCTTAATATACAAATCTGTTTTGGAATCACTTTCTCTCAAGTTGTTAATATGAAATGACTGAGTTTAACAAGTGTTTCATTAATTATGCGTGTGACTGAAATAAATAAGCGATTTAAATGTAATGTAATCTGTATATAAAATCACAGCAACTCATCACCGGTTACACGATTTGGAGCCAGTCAATTGAGGTTTAGATTAGTCTACTTATATGTTACAAATTCACAAATTTACGAATAAATTCCTTCGTATCCGGTTTGATAAATGAGGCCCAATGATGACAATAATGCATGTAACAACAAGGATGATGTTCTGTCATGCATCTCAAAAGGCAATTATTGGGAATTTAAATTAATACATAGCATGACTAATTAGCTAAATTGCTTGAATTTGTAAGTGTGAATATTTCTATTTCGTGTTGCAGAGAAGGCCGTGCCGCCGCCACCCAGAGACCAGACAGTGCTAATAGCAATAACTGTGGCCTTCAGCTTGGCCGCACTTTTAGTCCTCCTCATCATCGGCATCATCTTCTGCTGTAAGAGGCGGAGGAAAAAGCGTGAGTGTGCTGCCTGTCATTCATAATGTACAATAGATAATAAAAGTTTAATGAAGCCATTGCTTAGGCCTTCAGTATAAGAGGGCTATAGTTAGATTAGCACACTCTATATCTGTCTTTTTTCAGCCTTTCAGAGATATAATGACATCAATATAATTTAATATTTGGCATCTCCATCAAATTACTTGCTGTTAACAAATGTCTTGGATTTCTGTGGGACTGAGTGCAACACCATCACCAACAGTCGTGAGAAAAATACACAGAATGGTATGAAGAAGTGAGAAGGAGTTAGGATATTTACATCTTGTTATTGTAAAACACGATGTACACAATTTCCATTTTTCACTCGAATGTAGCTTCAGTCAGCCAAGACATTAGGTGTTTTGAGTCTGTGTATGCATTCTCTGTAGCAGAATGCTGGAATGTTATCAGGGCGGCCATCTTGGACAAGCCGAATCACATTTTTCTTACCGTAGCTTGGTATCACTCTGTCCTCTAGGCTCCGCCTCCTTAAGTCTGAAAGCAGAAGCATTAATGAAGATTTACGAACACTTAATGAAGATTTAACTTAAATATTTAATACAGACGTTCCTTGCTATTTTACAAAATGGTTTATTTTTGTAAGAAAATAAGAAAAGAAAAGAAACCTTGGAGCTTAATGATATAAACTGAAGCAAACATACGATGATTTGTGTGTTGCAGTAGTCCTACAGGCCACTAGATAGAAAAGATACAAAAGGCTAACACTTTCATTCCTGCTTTTCAGGATCAAGGTATCAGGACCAAATGAGGTATGTACACTGAATGCACACTATTTATCTGAAGAGCGCAAAGCAAAAACAAAGAAAAAAAAGAATGAAAGTTTGGGTATCAATCTGTAGAGTGTTAGTTATACATTGCCATGCCTTGACTTGGTGCCCGGTTGTGTGTTTTTTTTCTCACTTGTGTGTCAGTGACCTCCTAAAAGCTGTTGATTTTCCCAGTAGAGCACACTCTCTATCTCGTAGAGAGCAAGCCGCATACCCTGAGAGAGGACAGGTATGGCATAACATTGGATTCACTGAAGACAGGCCCAGAGGTGAGACACACACACACACACACACACACACACACACACACACACACACACACACACACGGATAATGCACAGGAGCCAAAGGGAGATGGACGTGTCTCATTACTGGTCATACAGCAGAGATTCAAATCACCAGGATTAAAATTCTGTTTTATAGAATTCGAATCATTCATACCATAACATTAAACCGTTTTTACCACCTTTCGTCCAAATGTCTTAGCTTTACATAAAGTACTTATTGTAGCGTTTACTTGACAACAAACATTTAGAACCTGGTTGAGGAGGAAGTTGATCAGGAAGATTTCCTAGTCTTAATGTCTACAAACCTTTGTTTGGCAGTGTATTGGTAGAGTACATTATTGGTATGTATTGGTAGTGTATATTATTTAAAATATTTAACCAGAGCACCATTTTAAGGTTTTCAAGGAATATCCCAAGAGCTAAAACGCTAAAAATCAGGTTCACCAAGACAAAAAAAAAAGTATTAAGTCAAATGATTCCCATAATCCTTGGCACTTAGCTTTATAGGTCAGATGTGCTTAACGTCCATCACTGTACGCTCTGTCAGGCTCAGTGTACTGGTTTTACATCTAACAGTTCTGTAGCCTGTATAAATACGACAGTATGCCATATACCGTATACGTAAAACAAAAGTGACGTCTATAAAGCTTTACTGAGCAAGACTTATAAAAATGTGCAGACAACAACGATGGGGTGTACACCATCAGCGGCGTCCAGCGAGCCAGTTATATCAGCAATATTCAGGTAACAATGCAAAACAATGTAAATTTGCACAACTGATATCACGTCTCTTAAGTGAATGCATCAAAATCAGTCCTGTGTTAATGTGAAGTCCATCCTTTCTAGCTTCCTGAAGTGAATCCCAACCGATACGTCGACAGTTCCACTTACGACGATTACTCCCTCGATGATCCCGGGCACAGAAAACACAGA
This sequence comes from Pangasius macronema, assembly GCA_037577455.1. Taxonomy (NCBI): domain Eukaryota; kingdom Metazoa; phylum Chordata; class Actinopteri; order Siluriformes; family Pangasiidae; genus Pangasius; species Pangasius macronema. The sequence continues at coordinate 2,420,131 of CM074961.1, forward strand.
CATATGACTATTGTGTAAATAGACAAAGCTCTTTATTTTTCTAAATAACGCATAGAAGTCTTAACTTATTGCGAAAGATATATCATATGTTCCTTGGTGCACCAACTGCAGTGCAAGCCTATGCTATAATGTATTTTAAACTTCTATGTAAAGTATGTATTTAATTTTTATTTAATGTCAGAAAATGTTTTATAACTGCACTGTATATAAAAGAGCTATATGAAACATATACGAGACTTAACGACCTGTTTACATGTACAGATCTCTGCCTTGATTTACCTTTGAAAGGAAGTTTTCTAATAAAATTTTCCTAATAATGCATGTTTTCTTCAGTGTAAACACAGAACAGTGGTAAGATTGCATATCAGGAGCTAAAATTGTGGTCAGTGTTCTTATCGGGCGTTGGAAGAAACATTTGAAACTCTAAAGAGACATTGAAAGTTATTATTGTTTTGGAGAATGGATACAGTGTCACAGAAAAGAAGCAGTGAGTTGGTTTACAAATGAACATTTATATGATTGGGTAATGATATAAAGCATCACGTTGGCTATATTGGGACGTATTTGGATTCGCTGGAATTAATAATAACATTGAAAAATGAGCTCATAAGTCTGAAACTCTAATTCGCTCTCCTGACCGCCAGTGTACGTGTAGTTTTCTTGCTCCTACATACACGCTTGATCATGTTTTAGTAGTAATTCTTAAAATCCTGGAAAGCTCCAGTTGCTACATAGACGACAGTGATTGCATTTCAGTGTGACATGACTGCATCACACTGATGAAAGTGAAAGGCAATGCAACACTGACTTCTGACATATTTAAGTCTTAAAAAGTTTTGCTTTTCTGCATGTGACTAATGAAAAGCAATACAGATTGTGCATTGTATTTCACTTTTTTTCCCACTGGTGTGATTGCTTTTCACCTTGGCATGGAATCTTCTACTTGGTCTAACTGGATAGGGTTTTAATCCGTAACAAATCACAGACTCTGAATACAGCCTGGTGTCTTTGTTATACAGAAAAGGCGATGAATCATATCCTAGTTCCTTCTCTCAGCCTTTTATATGAGTATGTTTATTCATACCACGTGCTAGGTGCTAATTACCTGAATAAGCTACAAGAGTGAGATTTCTGTGGGGGTTTTTTAACCATTCTCTCAACACCTGCTACTATTTAGAACTAAACTTTTTGGCTAACACTAGTGTTTGAAATATATCCAAATATTATGGTGGAACCTCGTCATGTATTTGTGAAATAAATGGCTTTTTGAAGGGTTTTTTTTTCTTCTTGAAAGCTGTCTCCCTGAATTTCTGTGTATATTTTTTTCTACATCCAATAAAATGAATCAGTCTCACTCGACACTGTGCTGTTGTATTTATCTTCCTTCGATGACACAATCATTGGCAGTCGCCGCTTATGAAACTTTCAGCTTAATTCCTGGTGCGAATTAGTCAACAGATTAATTTTACTGATGACCGTTTGATGTGGCGTATTAAGCTTCATGAGGCATACTCAATTAATCGAACTCGGTGATTTCATTCCCTGTGGGCCAAACACATTACTTAAAGGCAATGATGCCCATCTATGATATGACTCTTTAAGTAAAAATGATAAATGAGGCTGGAATGCATTGTGTCCAAGAAACTTCCAGCTCATTAACTAAGCGTTATCTTACAGTATATATACTCCCCCCCTCTCTCTCATACATATACATATATATGCCAATACACCTTCGAAACATCTTGGCATTAATTCTACTTGTCCCTAGAACTGGACTGGAGTGACGAAAACTGTTTTGATGATGGTGATTGCGAAGACCACTCCAAAATCTGACATAGGTGTTCGATTGGTTGAGCTGTGCTGAATATGAAGGCCACAGCATATGATTTCCATCCTTTCATCCTNGGTTGTATCCTGGAAGAGACCACGCCCGATATGATACGATAAAAAGGTTTCACCATAGGATAAAGCAAATGAGTCAGAAGAACTTTGCATTTATTTGCAGTGACGCTTATCTCTAGTATAACTAAAATTTAAATCTGGATTCTGGATTGTATTTGGTGGTTTTGGGGGATTTGATCAAACAAAGAGTAGCAGTTGACTGTGCTTGGTACTACTTTGGTTAAAAATTTTTAGAAATAAAAATATCTTTGTTTCAGTTACACATTTAAACAAAAACACGTTTGAGACGGTGGTTTTAGTAGTGTACTCTGTCACTTATCCAGGAATGTAATGTGTACGTCTCTGATTTAAACCCCCAACCATCCAGTTACTAAGCGAGTAGCTTAACGTCTAAGGTACGACAGCCTGTAATTGAGTTTCATTATTCGCTCAGCCAGAATATAAAGAGCTTTTCAAAACCATATATTCAACTGAAGCTTCCTGACTTGGGGGCTTTTGCAATTTTTTTTTCTTTTTTCTTTTTTTCACAAGTGCTATCCTTCATTAATATTCCTCAGGCTCCTTCAGTGGACCACTAAGCACCATGCGCAGAAGAGGCCCTCCATGTGCTAGTTACACGAGTACGAACATACTTTCATCTCACAAAATAATGAAGGCTCATAAATAAATAAATAAATAAAGCGGAGTTAATGGCCATGTGGAGTCTGGCAGCGATTCCCCCGTGGCTTGTTATGAGCTACAGTTTCCTCTCGTCCATGTCTCGCACAGCTGAGCAGCTGATGTGTTCCCACTTTTGACGTCTCTTACACACCGAAGAAAGAACAGCTTATGTAACATACAGTGGGTTTCTTCAGTATCCTCCATATGTGGACGATTTCCTGCCGCTACGCTGTTTGTGGGGTGCCTAGAATGTTAGCAGGGGAGAATAAATCTCCTGAAATTGGAAAGATAATACATACAATCATTTTCACTTGCTCATATTTAATGCTACTATATAAGTGACACACTTTTTTTTTTTTAAAAAAAAAGGGCAAAAAGAGGAAAATAAAAAAAAGAAAAGAAAAAGAACACCAAAAGGCAGAGACATGATAATGATGGGGGCATAAATTTATCCAAATTATGGATTTATCTCCATTTAAAATAAATACTCCTTAATTAATTAAACATCACTTGAGTAAAATAGGTAAGTTTTTGACAGCTATTGATTAAAAAAACAGGAGACTGTCTGTATGTTAGAGTGATTTATTAGTGCTCTTAGTTTCAAGCAGCTTTTCCATTTTCTGATCTATACTCTTCATCATGGTATGGGCCTGAAGTGCAAAAGGTCTAATCAACTAAATTGAAGCTTCTTTGTTAATTAGCTTCTTAATTTAATTCGGAAGGTCAGACAGATGATTGTGTTTATTTGTCCAAATAATCCTCCGAGGTAATGAAATACGTCCTTATCGGAGAGGCCAGGCAAAGTCAAAAGATCCCGAACGACACAAATGACACAAAGTAAACAGGAAACGCTCATGTTTTAGCTCATATTCATTTATTTAATAGATGAACAGGATTACAACACCATAACATGAAGTCTTTCAGAACATCGTTGTGAGTCATCTACTGAGTAACCTATTAAGTAGCTATACGGCTTTCCCAGTAAGCTAGCTAACATTTGGTAAATTATAATATTGGGTAAATAAAACAAGTAGCAGGTTGACTAGCAGTCAGGGTTTATAGCAAGCTAGCTATAGTGTGAAATATTGTGGTGATGTCATACAATTCAGCTTAAGCTCCACCCTCATTTATCAAGGGATATCTATTAATTGGAGGAAATCAGGACTTGTAAGAGTAACGGTCCAAAGATGTAATTTTAAAGAATTTTAATATCTGTGTGGGTATATGTGTGTGTGTGTGTGTGTGTGTGTGTGTGTGTGTGTGTGTGTGTGTGTGTGTGTCTGTGTTTGTAAAGATTTAGCATTACTACACCTGATTCTTATTTCATTTTACTTTCTGAGCTCCTTTACATGCAGTAGATTGATGAGATGAATGAATAGTTAGTGCAGTTGTATAAACTGATGGACATAATGCAGCCATTTTAATGACCAATTCATTAGTGAAGCATTATTAACAACCTTTTTTTATTATAATTTTTTTGTTTTACAGATATCCGTTCCTAACCAGTGTAAAATGCTATACCAACAGGAAGCTTTCCATTGTAGGTGATGACCCTTTGTTTTACGTTTAGACCCTGCAATTAGTCAGCGTCAGTCACAGATGTTCAGGATGTAACAGTGCAGCAGCTGTCATTAGCAGAAAGTATTTGGGTCATTATTGAGAAAATATACAGCACTAAGTCTAGAGATTTCAACCACGGGTATGATGATAAACTGGTATAGGACTCTGAGGCTAAGTGCACACACACATAATTATGAAAAACAAGTAGTGTCCATCACCAATATCATGATATCAACATAAAACACACTTTCTTGCACGCCCGTGCTTCACTTGAACACGACACAAAGCAGTCAAACATAAAATTCCTGTTACAGAAAACATCATTGCAGTAAGTTCCGCCATCTTGGAATGGTAGAAATGACATGACAATCATATGCTTGCGCCTTTGAAAAGACCCAGGGTTTCAGTGAGCCTTATCGACTTCCAGTCACAACCCGGAAGTGAAGAACGCTAACGTTACACACGTGAACACTTGCTGAACAAGGGGGAGTGGCCAGCAAGGAGCAGGTTTGAAGCAGCTTCCTCTGTAATCCACCCAAGACGAAACTTATTAGGGCAAGTCGATGAGTGCGTGTGAAAAAGAGGACTGAGGATCTTGTCAGAGCCTACGTTTTCTCTCCTCCATACTACTCATGCGTGATTTCTGTGTATGCACACTTGCCATATTTCTGACCAGCGAATGAATGAGTTTTATGAGGATGTTTCAACCCTACACAGGCCTGAGCCAACGTTCGTTTAATTATACATATTGTGAAACCAAATAGTAAACAAAAGGAATCAATCAAGAACCAGGCGAATCAATTTCGCTTCGGTTCAGACTCCTCAAACGGACTAAAAGTGAAAGCACCTTTAAGCACATCCACGTTGACTTAAGACGGACCTGTGTATGAGCTGTTTCGTTGGAACAGGTTTATTAGAAAAAGGAAAAAATTACAAAATCTGCAAATTATGCAAGCAGGGCTACTTCAGGGCAAGTGATTTATCCTGAACTAATCTGAACTCAGAGGCACTGCAGGGCTCCGTTCTGGGCCCGTTCTCATTAATGCTGTTCATAAATGTTTGATCAGCATTTCAGATTTATTTACTGAGGTTATAAACAGAAAATGGCCAGCAGTAACTACATTCAATAATCTGTATTCTAAACGTGGAGCGTAAATGCAGACTAATTTAGCATATGAATTAAATATATGACACCTCGCAGAGGAAAACCCAGAACTGACCTTGCTTTAAAAACAATCCGGTGCAGGCGATTTCCGACACACACTCCGGCAGAAATGATAGAATGTACTGTATGTCTACAAAGTCTACAAGAAAATAGTGCGGATGTTATTCAAGGACCTGTCAGCCTGTATCAAGACACTGAAGCATCTTAAGGGTGTGAAATATAAGAGCTGTTGAGTGTAACAGAGCAGAAAATACATCACCTTATGCTATCTGTCTATTACGTAAAACTCTCCAGAGTGTTTTTTTTGCACGCGATTGGGCGTTTGAGGTTTTTTTATTAGCCTCCCAGATAGACAGATAGATGCACCTGATTTTTTTTTTTTCATAATCTTCCCTGCACTGAAAGCTGCACTGAAAGCTATTAATAAAGACAGAGAAGTCTGTCCATAAATGCAGAGGTAGCGAGTGGAGCGAGCAAATTCATAAAACCGCCGTACGCTTCATGGAGCCAAAACTCCTCTGCATACACCATCACCCGCCGAGCTTTGTCACCAGGCAGAATTAGCACTGGCTATGCTAAATATAACACAAAGCTCATTGATTCCAGGATAAACAGAGCCTGTTTTCCCTTCTTCCTGTTTCAGTGTTTGCAGTTTCTTAGCCAGTGCTGAATAATTGCTTAGGATCTTTGTAATGGATCTTACTATTGACAGCTTGAGTACCTGCCAACATGATGGACGTCTGGAAAGTAATCTCCAAAAGTAGGCCTTAGTCACATAATTGGTTATTTGAGAGTAGCTGGAATAATTTGCTTGCTGTAATTCAATTAGAGCTCTATGACGACCATCAGATTTGCCAATATGACCATTGTGAGGACTGTAATGAATGGATTTAAAGCCTGTTATAGTCACATATCCTGGTCATCAGCATTAAAGAAATAAATTTACACAAAATGTTCTATGTTCTACCTTATGGCTAATTATTCATTAAGGGGAGGATTAAACGATTACAGGATGTGCTTTTATGAGAAAATAGTCATTGCCAGGGTGGTATGATGAAGTGCGAAGCAAAGTGGAGTTACTGCAATCCCCACGAAAATGATCTTTAAAAAAATAAAATAACAGTACATACTGAAAGGTAGGGTTTTTTCTTGTGCTACTACTAAATTTGTCAATGATTACAATATTTGATTTATGAAAGAACACCAGATCTAGCTTTTTATCAATTTATAGTTACATTTAATGTTGTGTAACGTCCACAAGACAAGTTAGTTCTTGTTCTCTCTTACGTTATAACAGTTATAATCAGTCATTTCCTCACTTTTTTGTGCAGTTTAAAGGTGTGTTTGTACATGAAAGCTGGAC
>CM074961.1:2443250-2469469 GCA_037577455.1 Pangasius macronema
ATAAATGAGTTATTTCACCTCTGTCAGTTTCCATCTAGATGCAAATTATATTCTTTTTCAAATACTGTATGGAAATAGTTTGTGGTGCCATAACCAAAGATGACTTCATTCATCAAGAAAGAAGTTACAATCTATACATTTCTGTACTGATAATTCTATTGTTTAGTCTTCAGAAACTCTTCCTTCTTCATTTGTTTAGAAATGCAAAATGATCATGATGATTCAATGAATATGCAAATTAGCCCATGATGTCTTCCGACGACTTCGAGCGACTTTTCGAGGACTTTCCCCTGAAAGGAGTTAGCAACACTGCCAGTGATTCCAAAAATAGATCTTGAGAAACTTGATTCGTGGCCTTCATATATTAGTCCGGCTCAGTATTTTTCCATTCTCAGATGGACGTTAATGAACTGAGAAGAGCAGCCTGATATATGCGTTATGATCTAGTCACTTATTTGTCTAATATGATGATCGTTGAAGGATTTTCTGTCTTTCTATTCCTGCTCCCCCCCCTCCCCATCTCATTTCTTGCGTTCTCTTCACACGATGCTCAGATTTTCACAACAGCACACGATATCTCACGGTGCAGAGCTCTGATCCAGCTCCTGTATTTCCACTGGGTGTTTCCTGCGCACATTCTTGGCCCGGATCGTGCTGCGGCGTGGGCACTCGGCTCATTCCGATTCGTGCTTTATCTATCCGGTGGGATGCACGCCACGCACTAACATTCACACACACACACACACACACACACACACACACCCACCCACGCACAGTTCTTCATAGTGTGCTGCTGCAGTCAGCTTTTTAGCCATTCCTATTACACTAATGGTGCAGCTGTCTCTGTTGCATCGAGTGCTGTATAATCACATTTATGGCGAGGATCATTAAAGTTACAGCGCTGTCGAATACCTCCAGTGTCAAAACGCCCGTGTGCGTCTGTGCGCGTGTGTGCGTGCAGTAGCCACTGTCTCTCCTCAGTGGTTGCTTAGATAAGCAAGAATACATGGAGGAGAGTGTCTTCTGCAGTGAAGAGATCCCCCTCCTCTGCAGAGAGCTGGGTGTTTTCCCTCATCGTAACATAAAGCAGTGTGTGTGAGGGGGATTGCTGTGGAGCTGCAGCAAAACACACCACAGGCGTGTGGGTGTCGGTGTGGGTGTGTTTGTGCTCCTCCAACAGACAGGGATGCGCAATTATAATAGTTTATTCGTGATCACAATCCTGGCCTCACAAACGACCGAGATCAGTGAGATTTGGTAACATTTGTTAACTTGTGTAAAAATATGTAAGGAATAAATCATGATGAGGTTACAGGAAAACAATCAGCGACACGGGTGGAGTTAGTGTTAATTATTCTCCTAGAACAGCATGTCGCGAAGTGTTGCATTCCTCTTATACCAAAGCGATTGGCCAAGGATTGCAGGTTTTTAATTAAAGAACAACATGACATACTTTATCCATTTATGGTTACACTTAATGTCATGGCAACAGGTTGTCCATGAATCAAGTTACGTTCTCAACAGTCGATCCCTCACCAGCTTAAGTTTCCTCTCTCTCTCTCTCTTTCTCTCTCTCTCTCTCTCTCTCTCTCTATCAAGAAGCTGTAAAATGTAAACTCCTCTGTCCTCAAGTCTTTTCCATGGTGTTGTAAATCTCTGACACTGGAGACTCCTTCCATTAATGTGAAATAAATGTCTACTTAAACAAATCTTCACTATAGCACCTTATCATATTATAGGATTTTCTTTGTTAAATAAAATCATTTTAATCCATTTATGTTGAGCATCCGTTAAGCAACATTACTCAACACCTCCTGACTAAGCAGATGGGAGAATTCTTATTATAAACTTGGCTCAGCTTTTAACTGTGTATTTGGCCAAAGCTTTAACTGAAAACGGCGTTTTAAATGTGCAAAAGATGGCTTTTGAGAAATAAAGTCGTAGAGCAAAACCTTAAACCGGGCAACACCGGCTCAGCTTAAAACCGCCCTCAAGCTCATTTTGTGCCCCGTGGTATTGCAGTGTCCTAGAAAAATGTACGCCAAGATCTTTGACTTCGACACTTTCTCGATTAGTGAAGGATTTTATGGTTATAATGTACAGAGTGAAAGAACAGCCTGTTCTGTTAAGGTGTGTGTGTATATATATATATATATATACACACACACACACACACATACATACATATACATACATATACACACACACACACACACACACACACACACACACACACACACACACACACACACACACACCTTAAGGAAGCGCTTTGGTCCTTTATTGGGAAAATAATTGTAAAATAAAACAATGTGGGGTCTGGGATTTTTTTACATTTACTTACAGCCTACCATTTTTCAAAGTTCTTATATTTAATCATTCATTTCTTAGTTATTACCTTGTTTGACTGATTACTCTGATTATATCTAAACCTCAAAATAAATAGTTCTATAAATAACTATAAATTTTTTAAATATCATGAGTTCTGTGTGTGGGAAGTTCATGACTGGAAAGGCCAGTATGATTGTACACTCCTGGGCTTCCCATACTAACTTCCTTTACCTATTAGTTTAATTCTTGCTAATTTCCTGACCAATGATTTGTTGTGTACATGTTTTAAAAAAATATCATGAAATAATAATTCTATGGAGTTTTTTTACTTAAAAAAAAAGTGGTCCCTGGGTGCAGAAAGTTTGCAGTAAAACACAGCATTGCATCCTGAATGCAACTCGTTCGCATATTACAGTTGTGCTGATTAATATTCATGATTGAGCTCAGGTTTTCTTTTCCTATGGTATTCCCTCCAGAGCACAGATGGTGCGCTTGTCCGTCTCGTCTCCCCCCTGCATCTGATGTGTTTTTAATGCTTTCTGCTTCAAGAATAAGAACGTTTTTCTCCTGCTGTGAAGAGAAAATCCCGGACGGCCTTAATGCATGCGGGGAAAGTCTTCCCTGATCCCCAGCACCATATTACAGGATTCATAACAGTGGCTCGGTTTCCCTCGGATGATAATGTTTTCCTAATGCGGCGCAATAACCCACTGATTCGCATCGAGCTCTGAAGCGGTGGCTCTGGGGAGCGTGAGCACCAAAGTGGCTGTGACCGCTCACAGCTTTATTCTCTTCCACATTCTCATGCAAATGCAGCACTTTTTTTATTTTAAATCTGGAGGACAAAGATAGGATTGAAGGCAGGGCTGTTCGAGACTCGAGAGAAAGAACAATGACGTGGGGAAATCTCAGCGAGCGCATTTCCCTCTAATCCTCTCGTGCACTTTACAACAAGGTTCATTATGCATCCGGATCCGTACAGTGTGCAATCACAGGGAAGAGAGCAGCCAGGATTTGAGAGGTGCTGATGCAACCTTGCTTCTGTATTGGGGTGTGTTTCTCTTGTTTTCCCACATCATGGTCTCTACGATACTAGTCTAGTCCTGGACACTCGAGTGCAGAGTATGGTGACCGAAGTACGTGTTTGTAGAAGCCTTGTCTTGGATTAAACAGAGCTGAATTTGATTAAAAATCTCTTTTAGACCAGGACGGAGTTTGATTTGTGCGCTGTGAACACCAGTGTGTGTCAAGTGCTTGAAAAAGGGGAAATAAATCAAAGTGAAAAAAAGATACTACATCCATCTAACATCCATCTTGAAAATGTAACAGTAAATAAATAAAAAAATACTTATTTACAATTCAAACAAAACATTTTTCCACTGCTAAAATGTGGATTTACGGTCGGCTTTTTTTTGCGACAAGACACAAAACAACCTGGAGCTGAACACGCTCAAAACAGTAGAGATGATAGTGGACTTCAGGAGGAACCCCCCCAGCACTGCCCCCACTCACCATCCTGGACAGCACCGTCACCACCGTAGAGTACTTCAGGTTCCTGGGCTCTACCATCTCATGGGACCTGAAGTGGGAGACCCACATAGACTCCATCTTGAAAAAGGCCCAGCAGAGATTGTACTTCTTCTGCCAACTGAGAAAGTTCAACCTGCCACAGGAGCTGCTGACCCAATACTCAGTGGTCATGGAGTCTGTTCTTTGCACCTCAGTTACTGTCTGGTTTGGTTCAGCTACCAAATCAGATACAAGAAAACTGCAATGGATTATTGGTAAAAAATCATTCCAGACATCTCTCATCCAGGCCACGATCTCTTTGAACCTCAAAGCAATGACTACTAGAACAACATTTTCCCAGAAGCCATTTCCCTCATGAACAGTTAACTACTTCTAGGTCCTTCTTAGTGTATTACCTTTGTATCAGTGGGAACAATTTTTTGTGTAATATGTAAATTCATTCTTTACTGTACTACCTGTACACATATCCTTAATGATTCTACCATTGCCTTCACCTTGCACATAAGCTGTATTATATCTGTACATATACTGTATCTATTCCATTTAAGCCTATTGTGTCTACTGTACAGTGTTAGATATTCTCTCATATTATTATTATTTGTAAATTTTATTATTATATGTCTTGCCATTTTATTGGTATGTGTGTTCTGGAAGCTTCATACCAAGTCAAATTCCACGATTATTTATATCATTACTGTGCATAACTAGCTAACGATATCTCGATAGCTAACGATATTACCCTAGTCGATTAAGTTTCTGGACCAAAACATGAGACAGGCAGCACATTGGAGAATTTACTTACCCGGTGGGCTAGCGAATGTGTTTTTCCATTTGCCCACTGCTGTTCTATTTAAGGGTCCTATTTAAGCTTCTGGGGACTTTCTAGCCACGGTCTTAGAACCTTTACCACTATAAGGTTCATCTTCATGTTCATCCCCAAGTTTATGCTGCTTTTCTTGGCCACTACATCACTGAAGAAGGTTCAGTTTTGAAGGACGTCTGAAATTTAGCCTATTTTGGCTATGTGTTGAAGGACACAACTAGAGTATATTAAATCAGCAGCACTCGTGTTAAATACTGTGCGACAAATGTGAGCAAATTAAGTTGATTAAAGGCTTAATTAAACACACCAACACAAAATGGATGCCAAGTCTGATCTCTGCATTACACTGGAACTCGTTTAGTTTTCCACTGCTGCACATGACTGCATTCAGGCTCGAGGCAGGACCGTGTGTGTGTGTGTGTGTGTGTGTGTGTCTAAGTTCATTTCATGGCTCTAATATGTTCTGGAAAACAGAGGTAAGGCAGCTCCCTTTGAACTTGGATTAACCAGCTTCAGTGCATCAGCTGAAGGCAGAAAGGCAGTGTCGTGTGCAGTTTAATCAAATATTGCACATGTTGAATGCTATAAATATAGTCATATTATCTATTATAGCATATACAGTATATTCTGTTACAAATTCTAACTTCTCCACATGCATGTTACGGTAAAGGTGTTTTTTTGACAGGAAAAGCACTGCCTTTAATTGGTACACAGTGTTCACACCGTTCTAACTAGTTTCAGTTAACTAACGATTCTAAGTTGCTGGCTGGATAAGATTCATTATTGTCACTAAAATAAAGAATATGATTTTTAGTTACGTTGCAACAGTGAAATATAGGCAAGGAAAGATTTTCAGTTCAGTGTTTTCATGTCGTAAATATTATTATATTTGCTCACTAAAAAGACTCACTTTTCACCAGCAGTTTGTCCTTCATATTTGTTGAAAAACAGCCGTTCTCGTCATTCTCATCATACACCGTAACATTTAGCATGCTGCGCATGTCATTTGATTTTTTTTTCCTGTATCACTTGCTAGCTTATTAACTTACCTGAGGTTTGATCCTTAACTAAGCCGTCGGTAAAACAAATAGCGTCAACTTGTTATATCGAACGATAGGACAATCAAACCCCTAGTTTGAGTCTATTCGTGACAATCTAGCAACTTAGCCTCAGCAGCTAGGAAGTTAGCCTCAGCAGCTAGCATGAGGCTAGTTGTTAGCTAGTTAACGTTACTCACAGAAAAACCTGACAATGAAAAAGCTAAAGGTAAAAGATAACTAAAAAACTGAAAATTGTGTTTTGCGTTATCCTTGTTGTGTGCAACTTTTATTTATTCCTTCATTTATCTTCAAAAACATCTGTGCTGACTTACTTTCAAAGAGTTTTAGGCTAGCTGAATCATTTTGAGGGCTTGTAGCATGTTCGCGAGCCCTACAAACAAGTTTAGATATTATGTGGTTAGTTTTTGATAAGTGCTATTACATAAGCTAATCATTCATTATGCCTGAATAAGCTAATAAACAGCTAAAAAAAAGTCCCCCCTTTTTCCCCCAGTACCCCTGTACACTGTCCCGAACAGCTCTCGAGCACGTTTAACACAGCTGAGTAACAGAACATAAGGAACTAGGAAATAATAGCTTTTTATCCCTTCTAGTCCTTGAAGAGAGAAAGAGAGAGAGAGAAAGAGAGAGAGGTCGTTCTTTACCTTCTTTCCCTTCTCCAGCTGCCGAGCATCAAAGCTGCACCGAAGTGTTTAAAATTCATTGAAAGTGTCGGATTAATTATTCAGGGCACGGTGAGCTGAACCGATGTGACAGCGCTGCCCGTTATGTTTTCATTGCTTAGTGGGTGAAACATGCTGTTGCATAAAGGGTTCAAGAGGCTACAAACAAACTAAAACAAAATAGTTGCTAACACAAGCTCTGTTACTTGTTATGAACAATACAGTTTGGTCATATTTGATTTCTTGATCAAATCTGCATCAGTTTTTAATAATACAAGTGCACTTCAGGTGCCAGTCAGTAAAATATGTGAATCGGCAATCTGTTCTTATATGTAGTGTAGGACGCTTTAATGACTAATAGATGGATCCAGGATTTTAAAATCTGTAAAATCCACTGTGGTATCTGGAGTCTTTCATGTGTTCAGCATTTGTATTGTGGCCCCGACATTAAAAGTTCAACGCAGAACCCATTAGATAAGATAGGAGTTCCAGACCCTATTTATGAAGCTAGAAGCCTTTAACTATCCAAAGACATCTTAAGGAACCTTTCTTTCCCCTTCAAGAGTGGACATGAGAGTAAAAGTCTTGGCTTTTTGATGACCTGTTGCTGTACAGTGGGGTCAAAGGGTAAGAGCCTAGAGAGTTTTATTTCATTAATAATCAAAAGGAAATCCAAGATCTTTCAGATATTATTCAAGATCCCATTATTTCAAACTGGCAAGTCCATTTTAGCTGTTTGAAAACATGACTTTTTTTAAATGTGTTAAGTAAATGACTTGTTTATCGTCTCTCATCTCTCATTGTAACAGGACTATAAATGCGTGCTTTAAGAAAGGAGAGTGCGCTTGTGTTACATTCACATTAGTTGGTGACAAGTCACCTAGTTTTGTAGGTTCTTATTTGTGGTCAACTGTCCAGTGTAGCCAAAACCTGCCTAACCTAAAGCCCACTATATGATTTATACACACACCAATTATATATGGAATGTATTTAAGTATAAGTTCATTAGCAAAGAAGCAAAAAAAACGAACTATACTGGCTAAATCCACAATCTCTGACAGAGCAAACAAAAACACGCTTTTGATGAGACATCTTTTTTTTCCCCTCACTTCACACGTGCCGAGGCGGGACATGGCGTTATTACAGCTTGCAAATTACCACTTAAAAGGCACCATGAAGGCAGCACAAGCCAATGCAAGCCAAAATTTGTTTTACAGCTGATATTAGACAGGGTTGGTATCACCATGTGTGCTACATGTGCCTCATTAGAGGGCTGCAGATCAGCCTTTTAAAGTTACATCTAGATTTTATTTGCCAATAAAAATTTCTCAATTCACTTCTACACATTTTGTCAGCTGTTTTCTCATGCTAGAGGATTTAACTTGAACCCATTTGAAGTTTAACCAAAAATGTTAATACAGACTCAAGTCCTAGCAAGTTAATTCAAGTCACTGATGCAGGTTAAAACTTTTCCAAGTTCCTCAGCTGGAGTTGCTCCACAGCTTTCCTATATAATGTGCACATTCATCAGTTCATTCTTTTTTCTTTTGGATTACAGAGACCAGGATCCGGAGCACCAACCGGACTCAGCAAACCCTCAGGGGCTGAAGGTATGAACCTTATAATACTTCACTCAGCATCCTTCTTTTAGGAGCCTCGGTGATGAATTCTGAAGCTGAATAGCTGGGACATTGGGCCTCATGAATCTTTTTTACTGGCCTCCTTGCTAAAACGTGGTGTGATTGATGGGGAGATCCAGGAGCTTCTTATTTTGGCACTGTGGGTGGTGGAAGGCGTCAGGTATCAGTTTGATCGGATCAGACGATTCCCGTGTGGCGTGCTGTGGAGCTCAAGCGGCTCTTATGTTTGCACTGTTTGCTGATAAGAACCTGGTAGTGGGGCTCAGGTGTAATTCTGCCTGAAACGCTCAGATGACTCAGCTTATTGTATGGGAGTTTAAAAGCTCTTCTGCTCAGAATCTAGTGGCCTTGAATGATTATCGCTAACTCCCAAATGTATTAACTGCCATACATTTACAATACAGACATTTCAAATGTTCCAGTACTTTAAGCATGTTTTAATGTGGCATATCCTGTTAAAGGATGCACTCCAATAAGTTATGTATGGATTACAACACAACATGACGTGCTGTAATAGGAAAATAATCAACGATAAGGTAGTGTGATGAAGCAGAGTTACTTTTACTATCACAAAGTTGATTGTTGGCAAATTGCTTGTTGTTTCACAGATAAAATAAAACACAATAACACAATAAAACAACTGTCCACAGATGCATCCAAGAAGGACGCCCCTCCTGAGGACTTTGACATCGACTTGGACGCCCCCGAGACGGAGAAGGCTGCCGTCGCCATCCAGTCGCACTTCAGAAAGTATCAGAAGAAGAAGCAGGATACGAAGCCATAGGCTGTGCCGGCTAAACACAGCCCGAAGCTGTTTGCATGTTTAATAAAGCGCACTGTCATGGACTCAAGGGTGGGGATTATATTATGGTGGAGGTGAAGGGAAAGGGGACTTGGAGTGAATCATTGGTTCGTCTGTCACTGGCATCTATCTGGAACAATAAGCCTGATCATTTCAGATTTGATTCCCCTGTCTGTTCATGTTCGGTTATTTGTCTTCGATTTATTGCTTTTTTTTTTCTTCTCTTGTTTTGGTTTTGAAAGCTTCATTCTTGTCAGTACTAACATTTTTAAAAGAATATTTCACCCTGTATGTGTTAGTCTGTGATCATATTCTGTTAACATGGAACAAAGAAATGAGCTGCAGAAAAGATACTCTAAATGTTTGGCATCACTGTAAATCTGGTTTTCTTATGAGTACACTGTTATTTGGGGAAAAACAAAGCAACTCCAGACTATGAGTTATCTAATCCAATCCCTTTCCTTTTTATGATTGCTTCACTTTCATATGCACTGGTTACTGTGTTTCTATTATTTGTTGTCGTCTGGCTTCTGTGTTTCGTGCTTGAACCTTCATCGTCTCCCTGCAAGAGTTTTATCAACTAAATGTGCCAAGTGCTACACTATACTGTCCATCCAACACTTTGAAATGATATACACCCTTAATATGAGCGAATAAATATTTAAAAACAGAGCAAACAGCTGCCATTTTGTGCATTTCTGCTATCTTTTTTCTCTTTAGTGGCATACTCCAGATCCTTTAGTAGAGCTTTTTCTTCTGAGAAACTCCGTACCGATCCAGCAGGTTTTATCTAATCGTTTTTAAAGCCAATAAAGTAGTGGAGAGCTATCAAGGCAGAGATGGTTTCCCAAGTGTCACATCACTTGTAAAGTAATGTAAAAGGTTATTTATAACAATATACTGTGCGATGCTAACATTTTACAGTGCTAGGTTGTATCTGATCTGGCGGAGGCTCTCAAAGATCCGAGGTGGAACTTTTATTTCAAGGGTCGGTGAGTCAGCTTTACAATGGCAAACTAATTTATTTGAGGTGATTGGGAGCTTGGACAAATGGGAAGCATGAACCCCTTGTGTCAAAGGTGCAGGGTTTTATTTTTTAGGTTCAGAAGTAACAAAGATTACATGAGGGACCTTTTTGAAATCTTTTCTTCAACAAATCTAACGAACACACACCCAGTTTGGGAGTGTAATAACAACGCTGGTCCACTTGGGGCGCACTAACTTTCCGTTTTAAAAGATTTTATGTTTACGTTTTTCCGTTCAAGAATCAACTTTCAGACGGTTTTTAACATCCCACTTTCAGCATTTTACTTGCAGAGTTTCAGTAGTTTGTATTCACTATTCATAGAAAGTAAGTACTTGTAATATTTATTTACAAGCTACCTATCTTATCTTTCATCCAAAGTATTTGTAGAAATTTTTCATTGAAACAGTTTATACTTCCATAACAGTTGAAACTATTTATAGAAAATTTTCATAGTAAGTTTCTGTAGAAACTGCACATTCTTTGTAGAAATTTTACATGCAGTTTTCATTTAAAAAACTATTTGTATAAAGTTTTTGTACAAGCTGTTCATACTTTTCATAGACGCTATTTAGATGAAGTTTCCATAGAAACTGCATACTGTGTAGAAAATATTCATAAAATTTTAATAGAAACGTTGCATATTTTTTATATTAAGTTATAGAAAGCTTAAATATGCATGCTTTCATAGAAACCTTCAGAGAAACCGCTCATAGAAACATATCAGTGCTTCATAGTTCATGGAAAATTACTTGCAACAGGTTCCAAAAAGTGCAGAGTTTGCTTAAGGGATTAGAAAAATTTTAATTGAAAATTTAACTGAATGGTATTTTAAATATATTTTTTACTGGCAATCCTTTCATGCCTGTCTAAAGCAGGAAAGAAATCCAGGACCTTGGCACTCAGAACCTAACATACTACTGTACCTACTGCTCCCTCCAAAGTGCAGGCAGCACAATGGACAAAGCAACCAGTGAAACTGAAGACAATAAACTAAGGAAAACTGAGAACAGAAAACAAACACCTTCTCGCCTCAAAGAGTCTGGAGAGAAAGAGGGAACTCAGAAGTAAAAGGTTTTTTTGTTTTGTTTTCTCTCAAGCAAAGAAACTTGAGGGAGAGAGAGAGAGTTTGGTTGACAAGGTGAAGCCAACCCAGAACAGAGGGAAGGCTAGAATATAGCGCTAGTTTCAAAATCAGCAATACTAGCCTAGTCTCACCCCCCACAAACCAAACTCAAGACTAAGCATCCAGAGAGGGGCAAGCTTCCCTGAAATAGAGCCGGGGACAGGTGAGCCTGATTGTGAGTAATTAGCTGGCAGACTGCTCATGTATCCCTCTGGTGGACAAAGTCGGTCTGGCAGGCAAGCCAGCTCCAGGCCTGGTCCTTACACAAAGTTAAAAAAAGAAAGAAATGAGAATAGAAAAAAAACAACAAAGTGTAACACCCATATGCGAGAGAAAAGCAGAGAAGTTTAGCATCAATATTAATGATTTATCAGAGTAAAGTGGAGGAGTCCTGCTCTCTTCATACTCCAAATATCTGGAGAAGCTCACATTAAACGCTTGGCTCGGAAGACCACATCCAATTAATCTTGTTCTAATACCTTACAGTTTCTATAGTAACGCCTCATTTGCAGGGACTTGTATGGCAGATGAACGACATAATTTAAGTTAATAATAAATGGATTAAAATTATGTTATTTAACAAAGAGAAATGTATAAGAAGGAGTCTCATAAAGTCTCATACATAAAATGTATTTATGGAAGGAGTCTCCAGTGTCAGTGCTTCGTAACAGTCAGTAAGGTGTCCAAGTCTTCAGGACAGAGGTGTGTACAGAGGTTTCTTGATAACATGACATGCTGCATGTGTTTATCTTCTTATTTTCTTCAAGAGAGAGAGAGAAAAGAAAGAGAGGCTGGTGAGGGAATGTTTCTAACTGCTATTATTTAATTCAGAACAGGAACTAGTTTGACTTATGGATGTTCCACAATATTAAATGTAACTATCAATGGATAAAAAGTGTTGTTCATTATTGAATATAAATTGTAATTGTGCTGTGGTATGAGAGGAATAAAATGTGCTGTTACAGGGAAACTGTAGTGTGCTCTGGCCCCATCCCAATGTGTCGTATCTTACAGCAGGTTATGGTCTCTGAACTGCTGGATGTCCAGGTGCTGCTCTGAAAACAATGTGGTCTTTATAGAAAAATGGAGTAGTTTTGAGGGCAAGGATGGCCTGTTAGGACGGGACAATGTCCATCCCACTCAGGAAGGTGCTGCTCTCATTCCCACATAGTCTCAGAACAGGCTTAGTTAATTGGTGACAGTCCAGAGCCAAGGTCAGGGAGCAGACAAGCAGGCTAAACTGACCGTCTGCTTGCTGCACTGAGTCGTCATTCAGGTTCCAAAATATTGAGACTGTGTCTGTTCCCCAAGCTAAACAAAAATGCAGAAATACCCAGAAAGTTTGTTTTAGTAACCTAATTAACAAAAAAATTAAATCAAACCAAATGCACAGCCAGCACAGTTGAATATTATTCACATCTAGGGCTGTTGAATATTAGATCTCTTACGTCTAAAGCGTTTATTGTTAATGAAACTATTAGTGATTAAACTTAGTTTAATGTACTGTGTTTAACAGAAATGTGGATTAAACCAAATGAGTATGTAGCATTAAATTAAGCTAGTCTTCCGGGATACACTTACATACATCAGCCCTGTCTAACTGGCAGAAGAGAAGGTGTTGCAGTTATTTAAAATGATAATCATGCACCACACAAAAACTTAATCATAAATTCAATGTGTTTGGATTAAAATATTTGTTTGGAATATGTGATGGTGTATTGTCAAGAATCAACGTTCATAAAGACTAGCTCTTCTCTATTTCCATATTGTAGTGCAATCATTCATTGCAACATTTAACCTGACTCTCATGTATAACTGCTTGATACTGCACTGACATGGTTTTAAAGCCATTGTTGTCAAATTTTTGCCCTCCAAAACGTCATAAAATGTACATATGTAGATCAGAAAAATCAAAATTTCCCTCAAACTTCCCTAGCAAGCTCAGTTTTTGGACCTCTGTATTTCCAAAACACCTGCATACGGCCATTCAAATATCTGCCTTGTGAACATCAGACAACCGATTTGTTAAAGGGTGATATTTAAAATGTACTGCTATGTTTGTTTGCTTTTTTTTACTGCTTACTTTTCATTACTGTGGAATCACCTTAAAATCCAACATCCAGCTGAGTCTTTTTGCGATTGCCGCTGCCAGCAAGCAGTTCCCGACTGCACAGCTGGAAATGTTATTACGCCCCTACTCCCTTGGAGTACTTAGTCATGTTAGTTGGTTATCCAGACTTTTGTAAGCAAGGAATATTTATGTAGTTGGCCTAGCCCAATGTAACATTTCTCTGTTAGGTGGTTTACCAAATAATAAAAAATCTCACGCTATTCAGAAATATGCAAACAACTCATTCAATTGACTCCTCAGTGCAAAGTTTTAACCCGGCATGATTAAAAGAAATAAAGCAGGCATAAAATTCCCTGATGCAATCACTGTCTCAGCCTTGACAGCTTGGCACTTCTCGGAACATCCAAAGTCCCCAGTGTGGCACATCAGCCATTATTTACAGCGGCGGTTAATAGCGGAAAGGAGTGACAGTGTGTAAATCTCCGCCGACCTGCTTAATTTGCCGCGCTCTTCCTGGGAGAACGATGGAGATGCACTTGTCACACAGAGTTATACATTTCCTCATTATGCTGACGTGCGTGATTTAGGAGCACAAAAGCAAGTTTGATGGCGAGAGCCGGCTGCTGGAGGGCTTGGCTGCTGAAAGCTTCTGAATCAATAGGCCAATTTAGGCAAGCGCTGCTCTTTGCTCTTAGTGGACTCGCTGTGTGGTGTCTGACATTCAGCACACATGTGGGAGAAAGAAAGAAAGCTCAAGCCTTCAGGGACATGAGCTGCACTTTTCACTAAATTACAACGCTGGTGACCTTTACATTCTCCTGCTCCGGGTTTGTTAGCATCTGCCTCAGCTGACCTCATCACACACGCTCCAATCGGATAGATCTGCAGATTCAGCACATTTGTGATGGAAAGCGTCAGTGTAGGAGAGAATAAATGAATAAAAGAATTCACAGCATGATCCCGGTACGATATCTGCTGACAGATCCAGACTTCCAGAGAGGATGATATTAAATGAAAGTTTGGAAAAATAATAGTTTATTTTTATGCAAATGCGGTGAAGCAATGTGAAGGACCCCAATAAGAGTGAGGGATGGTGATGCGCTCTGTTTTTAACCCCTCTGTGAAACATAGCAGATATTCATAATTATAATATTATATATAATATATTCGTATACATATCTGTAAGTGCAGTCGGTCAGTGAGACTGGACCCGCTGCTACTAGCTTGAAGAGTTCAATTGGGCTGAAATAAACGCTACAAATAAACGGCAGAAATTGCAAAGTAAAATATTTTCTAACAGTAAAGCACTGCACAGATACATTTTGTACACAGTGATAAAATATGCATACAGTTTGTAGCTAACTGTGTACTTTGTGTGGTTGTATCACACTAGTCAAGTGCTTCTAGCAAAAGCCATGTCAACTAAAGGTCATTTATGAGGTCATGGTCGAGTGAAGTGAGGCATAAACTCTCTTACTGTCTCGCTTTTTGGTAAATATCTTCCTCAGAACACATCCAATTCTTCAGTCCAGTGTTTTGTAGCTCGGGGCAGCCATCTTTAACATATATATCTTCTTTATTTCTAAATTACTTATTTACAGTCAGTCACTGAGCCTCATTACTCAAGCAGGATACGAATTAATTTATTCATAAATCATTCGCAAGACTGTTTACACAAGAAATGCGGTGTTCGTGAAAATCCTGGTAGTTTCGGAAAGATCCTATTCATATCCTACATTTGCTACGTAAGGTCGTGTAAATTGCTTTGAATAAGAAGGCTCACTAATGTGAACCTCGATTGATCGGTTTCAAGTCGTATAATTAGCGACGAGTTACTGCACCTTTAGTGTCCTCTGCATGCCCTACGTTATGATTTATTGGAAAAACCCTCTCATGCTGGTCAAAATGTACATTTATGGCATTGGGAAGACGTCCAGAGTGATTTAAAATGATACAACCGAGCAGTCAAGAGTTAAGGGCCTTGCTCAAGGTCCTAGTAGTGGCAGCTTACTAATGTAAATGCAATGCGACTATCAGGAAATCCTGAAGTGAAAAAGCGGCATTGTTTATCAGAAAAGTCTAGAAATGTGTTGTTTTTGTTCCTCTTTTTGTCACCTTGTATAAAAAATATTTATTAGTAACGTGGCGGACATCATTACTATTACTACTATTTCTTAGATCGATCTACGATCTAATCTAATGATAAATTTATGCACACACTAATGACAATTAGACCCTTTTTTTTCTCCACTTTATTATCACATTCCTCACGTGTCCATGTGTGACAGTAAAGTGTTTTTTTCTTTCTTCCATCATTTGCAAAACTCATTATCCATAGCAGACAGAGAGAGAGAGAGAGATCTCATTGGGGAACAGCCTTTTATTAATCGATTGGAAGTGCATGGGAAATCTTTATTGGAGTGACACAGCTGTGAACACCCTGTCCAAAACGAAACAGTCAAACAAAACCATCCGTGTAATGAGCAGAACCAAGAAGAGGGGAAATAGATTCATCTAAGCAAATATTACCGGCATCTCAGTCATCCCTGGTGCCCTGCGGGACAGAGATGCGAGTCTGATGCAGAGCCACACCACGTCGCACAGAGCCACACCTTTTCATAGATTTCCATAGACTCGCATTCTCGTTCTTTAAGGGGAATCTCTTTCGGATTGTCTCAGTATTTCTTTTCCCTGTAGAGGAGACTCACTGCAATGCAGCAAAAATAAATCTAGTGAAGACAAGAGAGTGCGTGCCCTGCGGACACAACCTAGTGCACTGTACAGGGGTGGGGAAGGTGGGGAAGGTGGGGAAGAGGGGGAAGGGGGGGTTAATAAGCAGACATCAGCTAGTGCAGCGGGAGGCACTACGTCCCCCCGGACGTGTGGTGAATATTTACCTTGTAAACACCTGGTGGTAATTTACACCTGAATAAAAAGTATCAGCTCGTCCACCCCTTAAACTCGTACACAACTTAGGTTTTGATACAGTACAGTAGAAACAAAAGCATTTCTGTTATTCTTTATAACCCATATTGCACCATCAGAAAGTGGGACACAAATATTCAGCAACCGTTACTCAGACCTTTCCTAAAACGATATATGTGCAAACGTGACTAAAGGACTTTTATTAATCGATCAAAATCCGAACTTTTCCCTGTAATACCCACAAATAAAGGTGATTTTTTTTTTCTCATTTAATATATATTATTTATATATTAATTTATAGTCATAAGAATACTAAATCTTTACATTTGATCATTTTATAGTGAAAAAACAAGAAAAAAAAAAAAATCGTAAAGCCGGATCAACTTCCGGCGGTTCTCTATTTCTGATTTATCTTAATCTTCTTCATCGTCATCATTTCGTCGCTCCCCATGCAGCCATAAGAAAATGTTGAACTTTTAAACGTTAAAAATCTGAAAACAGTGACAACTTTGGAACAGTGGTGATCACACGCTCGCGCTCGCGCTCTCTGGAGTATTCATTCCATGTTTCGATATTAATTTAATTACACAAACAAAGTTCGGTAGAAAAAAATGGGCTCCCAGTCATCATAGTGCACACTAAATGCTAACAAATAATAATAATAATAATAATAATAATAATAATAATAATAAATAATCCAAATAAATCAAGTTGGAAAGCTCCCATCTGGAGTGTGTTTCTATTTTTTGTTTTTTGAAAAAGTGAATCCACGTGTTTAAAAAAGCGTAAAAGAAAGTAAGGAATCGGCAGTGGCCCTCCCGTGAGGAAAGGCCTCTATGTACAACTGTGTGATGAGTTTTTTTTGCTGTGTGTTTGTGTGTATGTGTGTGTGTCCAGTCCATGTCCTCTGGGTTATACCAGTGTGTAGGACTTGGCGTAGGGATTGCTGCTCTGTTTTAAGTGTCCCCGAGAGTCTAAGAGGGACTCCTGCGATGTGCTGAGCTTGGCGGCCTGAGCCAAGTCCGAGCCAGCTTCTCTCTGTGGCAGCGTGGAGGCACCGGAGCTGGGCTGCCACTGCTGCGCCTCCCGGGCTGCCGGAACCTCCACTGGCACCGGCACCAGGCTCGGCCGCTTCAGTGACCGGCTCTTCTGTGGCTCCAGGCCCGACGCGGCCCGGTTCAGCAGGAAGTCCATGCGCAAGTTGCCGCCGTCCACGTGGTCGAGCGGGGGACGTCCTGCTGTTTTTCGTCTACGAGGAGACTCATTGGAACCTCGACGGGTCATCGAAAAAGGATAAAAAATTATTTCCTAAGAATGTGCAAACACCCACCACTTTATTAGGAACACCTGTACGCCTGCTTATATGCTTATATGTGTTATCTTATCAGACGATCTTGAGGCAGCAGTGCATAAAATCCTGCAGATACGGGTCAAGAGCCTCAGTTAGATGTTCACATCAGAATGCTGAAAAATGTGATCTCAGTGGCTTTGACTCCTGGGATTTTCACACACAACAGTCTCTAGAGTTTGCCATCCAGTGGGTGGCAGTTCACCGGACAGAAGCGCCTTGTAGATGAGAGAGGCCAGAGGAGAATGGCCAAACTGATTGTAGCTGACAAGAAGTCTGTGATAAATCAAATAACCGCTCTTTACAAACAGAATTATGTTTTTCCAATCTTCAGCTGTCCAGTTTGAGTCTGTGTCCATTGTAACCTCTCCATTGTCCATTGACCTGTCCATTGTGATTTCCCTTCTTGGCTGACAGGATTGGAAGCTGATGTGGTCTTCTGCTGTTGTAGCCCATCCGCCTCAAAGTTCAACGTGATGTGTGATGCTTTTCTGCTCACCGCGGTTGTAAACAGTGGACATCTGTGTTGTTGTAGCCCTCCTGTCTGCTCGAAACAGTCTGGCCATTTTCCTCTGACCTCTCTCATCAACAAGGTGTTTCCACCCGCAGAGCTGCCGCTCTCTGGATGTTTTTTTGTTTGTTTCCTGCAACATTCTGTGTAAACTCTAGAGACTATTGTGTGTGAAAATCCCAGGACATCAGCAGTTTCTGAAATACTCAAACCAGCCCGTCTGCCACCAACAACCACGCCACGCTCCAAGTCACTGAGATCACATTTTCCCCCCTATTTGAATGTTGATGTTTGATTACCTGAAGCTCTCGATCTGAATATGCATGAGTTTTCTGCATTGCACTGCTGCCACATGATTGGCTGAATGGATAATTGAATGAATTAGTGTGTGCACCTAATAAATTGGTCAGTGAGTGTATACAACACAATTACCACCATATGCAATACAATGATATGCAATGGAAAGTGAGATAAAATGGTGAGAGTGATAGTTATAACACTTATATTAGGATAGTGCTTTTTCGATTACATATAAATGAAAAGTCTAAGCTACGATTCTGTATTTTATAATATTCGATTTTTTTGAGTAAATTGGATTGGGACTTTGAGTCTGAGAGAAAATTACTTTGATTAATAAATCATTGTTATTTTCATTAAGCTATTATTCATGTTGTTGCCCAGTTATTCAGTGTTATGCTCCATGATTTAGGTTTTTATGAGACCTTACTGAAATTGGCTCCATTCTTAGATCTCAATGATTATATTTCATGATGATGGCAGCCTGTAAGAGCACAGAAGTACAGTGCAGCTGTATATTTAGTGCTTTGTGATTACATTTCATCATTTGCATCATTTAATTGACATCACTTAGCTCGATGTTATCTCTCGCCGCTGCTCACCTGGCCTGTGGGCTTTGGGCACGGCCATGTTCATGACCCTGCATGCGTCCTGAGGTTTGGGAGGCGAGGCCGTGAACCTGCATATGCCCGACTCGGATGGCGTGCTTGATGTCAGGCTGTCCGTGTAGTCGTTGGTTCCTGCCGTCATCTGCTCGGAGGACGTGTCTGAGATGAAGCACTCGGTGATGGTGAACTTGGCGTGCCGGAGCTGCTCCTCCATCTTGGCATGCTCGTAGGCCCGCGCCAGCTCCTCGTAGGTGGACCTCCGCGAGAGACACCTCTGGTACGACGAGGCCCGAGCCAGACCTGTGTGGTGTGTTGTGTGATTACTGAGGTCGAATCTTTCAAGGTGGGAGTTTCAAAATGGCCATTCATATTGGCCATTTTGATTAACACTGACAAACTTTTAGCTAGCCCTGCGTGTGTGTGTGTGTTATTGGGTGGAGTGTGGTGCCATCCAGGATGTATTCCTTATTCCTGTCTAGTGTTCCCAGGATAGGCTTCGGATTCACTTCAACCCTGACCAGGATGAAGTGCTCACTGAAGATCAATGTATGATTGAATGTTTAGATAGTATTTTCAATTTAGATAGCGTTAGACAGGATGTTAACATGCTGAATATGGAGGGTGTAGCCTTCTGAGAGAAAAGGGGAATTTCCTAATCACTTCAATATGGACTTATTTTGAATAAAGCTGTTTTTAGCATTCTTTCACTTCTATCAAAAATGTAAAATGGGACACTCATTTTTAAACAGCTTTCTACTTGTACTTCTTGGACACAGGACTCTACCTGACTGCGACATCGACAGCGAGAGAAACAGGTGTCTCGGTCGCACTCTCGGCGTTCCCAGCCTCCAATCCGTGCTGAGTGTGTGTGTGGAGACCTGCGGGTGAGGACGGTTCAACGTCCATTGGCTAGCGTAGCGACTTCGTGCGGCAGGGCCTGGTTTGGCCGCTCGCCGCGCTGTGGGATCTGATGGTGTAAAAGTAGTTCAGTTCAGTCACAGCGTAGCCCCCACACACATGCCAGTTTAGAAAGATGGATGTCATTTTTTTCTTACTTGACAGGCTGCTTTTGCTCGTCCCGGGCCGAACGTCCGAGACGTCCACCAGCGGCCCCGTGGCCTGAGTCAGCGACTGGTAATGGACCGTGTGTGTCGCTGTGGTTGTTTTCTGTTTGGCAGTTTCTCCGAAATCGTTCTCAGTGAGGAGCACGGTCGATCTGTCATCTGAACGCGAGGGCAAAAAAAGGCCCCGTTAGAGATTTCAGCATTAGTAAGATTACAGTAGTGGAGGTGCTGAGGAGCGGAAGACTCACCCACGGTCTCCATGGTGTCTGAGAGGAGCTACTCCTCGACTCGAGACCCCTACAGCTACACGTACGCCTCGCAGACGACGACGAACAAGTCGCACAGAGATGGCCGTGTGTTTTTACTGGGAGCAAACAGAGGAAATGCACAGCCCAGAGTTACACCTCTGTAGTTGTGTACTATTGTGTACTATTGTGTACTATTGAGGTGCGTTTTGAGAAAAGGTCTGTAACGGCAAATAAATCTATTCCTTGAACCATGGCCCAGTAACTAAAATGAATTACTCCAGTGGATTTTTTTCAAGGACACTACCTTCATAAGGACACTTACGAGGACCTCCTTAAGTAAATACTTGGTCCTTGACCAAGAAGTACTGAACATGCACGCTTCATAAAATGACCAACAGGTGTACTCACTAACATTCAAAACATGGTTTAGCTAGCATCATTACTAACACTTTACATTAGAGGTGATGATATTATTTTTTAAATCAGAAGTGGAGATATGCAGGAGTTACGTACATACTTCTAGCAGCACAGGTAGCTGGTTCAGACGGCTGTGTTAATTATTCAAGTAAGGAACAACACAGACCATGCTGTTATATGAAAATAATGCACACCGGGGTTGGGCAGAGGGCCAGCTGAGTTCCACTACCCCTGAACTGCATTATATTCCTATAACAGCATGGTCTGTTGTGTGTTATTGTGCTTATGCCATAGCTATTTGCCAATATAGAAGAATACAATGTTTAATTTATTAATGAACATGAAATAACACATCACACATTTTAATGGTTTATAGATAGATTTAAAGTTGTGTTTTAAAGTGTGCTGTAAACCGTCATTCACACACACACACACACACACACACACACACACACACACACACACACACACACACACACACAAAGCACAGCCTGTCATTTTCCCAAGAAAATGGACAAAAAGTGTACATACGACAGCTGTACTATTGACTGCTGTTATTAATCAACACCTTCTAACCAATCAGAATTGAACATTCAACAGTGCTGTGGAATTAACTTGTTTCCTTACCTCATGAGCATCTCTGCCAAGCTTTTGGCATCTAGAAAGCAAATGAAACGCAACATTCATCAACTTCAAGTATTGAACAGCTTCGGTTTTTAAAATGCCACATTCTTCCAACACAAAATATCAGTCTTACAAAACGTGTCCTTGGTAAAGCAGTTTATTCCAAGCTCTTACCTCTGAGCCGCTTCAGCCTCTGCTCCCTCCTCCTCCTCCTGAGCACCATGAGCAGGACGAAGAGCAGGACCATGCCCACCAGGATGCACGAGATGGTCACCATCATCTTCACGCCCTCGTTGTTAGTCTTCTTCACTGGGTTCTTCACTGCAGTCTTCACAAGCGGTGGAATGGTGCCTGGAAGGTTAGGCAAGAAAACAGTGGACTCTAATTTTCTTCCAGATATACATTCGTAGACGATACACTTTATCTAATAAGTCCTGTCATGATTAATTTTAAATATATATATAATGTTAAATTATTAACATTTTGCAGATTCTGCAAGGCATATGTAAACTTATGACCCCAACTGTAATGTCATTCACACAATTATTCTTTGTAAATCGAATTTATACAAACTGCACAACCCAATCAGACCTCATTATTATGGATCGTAGTAAATAAGAGCCAAAGTGGACTAATATTTGAACGGACTCTGCACTTTGACAAAAACATAAAAGAAAAAAAATTCGAAACCTGCGTTGTAAAGTGGTCAATCGACAAACCTAGCAATTCCCAGTCACACTGGTTCACCAACTCACACTGGTTTTTCTTTGGGATCCGGAATGACCGATTACAAAACAAGCCCTAAAAACAGCTGAATCAGCCAGCCATCACATGAGCGTTCCTAACTTCAGCTAACAACTGCAGAGTGACTGCGGTCATCATTTGACCTTTTGCAGAAATCGCCAATAATGCCCAATTGAGCGAGGCTGCACTTAAAAGAGATGAACTCATCTTTCTTGTGTGAGAACATGAACACTCAGCGATTTTCCCAGGGGTTAAACGCGGAGCACGACCGAGGGCTGGACCTCTGAGAGGAAACCCGGCCTCACAATTACACAGCGGTCCCTGGTGAGAGGATCAGTCGATCGTTCAGCTCTCAGACACACTGCAGAGACATTCATTCTAGCTGCGGAATCAGGGTTCGGTCTGAGGGGGAGTCACGAAAACATCCAAACACGTGACGTGAAGTGCAGGAGGACCCACGAAAGAGCCGCCAAGCCAGTTTCACTTCAGCCACTTAGGAAGAATAATATATAATAAATATTTCAGGTTTTTCTCTAGGTTTCTATTCTAAATTAATTTTGTTGAGAGATTAAAGGTCTAAAGTATAATATTTAATAATATTGTCAATTAACGTAAGATAGAAACGACTTTATTAAAGCTGTATATAGCTGCACTTTTCATATAATCAAGTAAATAATTACATTCAGGGGTTTTTTTCGGCAATATTTTAGTCCACTGTTGCATACCCTCACTTTAGAATAAGTTAAAAATATTATTTACAAATTGAATTTTATATTTTATATTGTAGGAGAAGATTACAGACGGTTAAGGCATGCATAAGAGCTTATAAATAGTTACAAGCATTTTTACATGCATAACACTTTACAAAGCACGAGTATATGACGTCATAATGTCAGGCTACATAACACACTATAATATTGTTCACAATGCTTTTCCAGACCATTCGTATGTATGTTATAACAACCGCTTATAATGCACAATGACATATATTATATATATATATCAAAGGGTTTTACATGAGTTTGGTACATTCCAGATGTTCTCCTAAAAAGAAAGAAAGTAAAAAATTTTTAAACAAAGCACTGTAAGTACTTATTTCTAATTTTCTAATTCTATTTTAAGTTTAGTTTTAGTCATAAAGATCCTCTAGCTGTAACGTCGATATCCCGCCTGTTATAAACGCTACTTACTGCCGTCGTAGTTGAGCGTGGCGAACTTGACCCGTTTCTCGGCCAGCCCGGCACTGTTGTAAACCTTCATCTGCAGCTCGTACCAAGTGGCCTCCTGCAGGTCCATCAGCGTGTAGCTCTTCGTCAGTGACGTACGCTGCGCTTTGGTCCACACCGGACTGTCCAGAGGTCTGTACTCCAGAGTGAAGGACGTGATTGGACAGCCGCCATCATTCCAGCCAATCAGGTTGAGTCGCACACAGGTAGCGTTAATGCTTGTAAACAGCTCTTGCTCTTTGGAGAACTGGGGCTCTGGAGTGAAAGATTTAAACTAAATGTATTAAACATATTTCTGTATATTAGCTTTATCCAAAGCGTGTATGATATAGTGTAGTGTATATATGTGTATACGACATACCTTTCCCATGAGTCTTTGCTTCTATGATCTCACTGATGCGGCCCGGGCCCACGGCATTCAGGGCTGTAAGAGTGAACTTATACCAGGTGCCACACTTCAGAGTCTCCAGACGATACGAGCGCTCACTCGGGCTGATGGGAAAGTTGCCCCACTGTTCGCTGTTGTCCTCCGAATACTGCAGAATGTAACCTGAACGTGGAGACAGGAAGAACAACGGCTCCGTAAAAAGCTTTTAAAATTTAAACGTGACAGTGTAATCTGTATATAAAATCTCAGTAACTCATCACCAGTTATATGATTCCAAGCCAAGCTCTCGTAGGAGCTCTTAAATGATTTTCAGAACTAACTGGAATTTCAAACACAATTTCCAATCTCAAAAATTTCCTTCTCTATATTTTGGGATACGCCAGAAAGCTACGGAAAAAAGCTAACTGGGAGCTGACTAGCGGTCAATTTTTAACTGAGGAGCTAGCTACCAATTAACATGTTATACATGTTATTATTTTAAAACATCCTTGCACAAAACAGTTGAATTATATCGACATTATACATATACATCAGATTACACATATACACACCTCTGATGGAACTCCCACCGTTGTCCCCTGGTATCCAGGACAGTGTGATGGACGTGGTCGTCGTTTTGGTCACTGTGAGACGAGGCTGATCTGGAGGGACTACACGGGGGCATTCGTGAGAAACTGATCATTCTGCACGGGTCATTTTTCTCTACTCGCCATTTTACCCAGCTTACCTTGCACCTGCAGGTTCAGCGTTATCTCATCAGTGCCCGTCAATAACGACCGCTGTGTGCACATCATGGGTCTTAGGAGTCGAAAGTGTCAGAACTACTGTTTCGACGGCAAAGGATGGATGCTGCGCCTTCCGTCGATGATGGCCGGGCCCGGGCTCCCACTGACAAGACACACAGGCCATTTGGCTGAGCAAAATCGGACATGTTTTAGCAAATGGAACCTTTCTGGAACCTTTTGCTCATGTGTATAAGCGGTCAAATCTATCAAAGCTAGCGTATGTACGTCTCAGTCTTTGTTATGTGCTGTATCTGTGACCTTGAGGGTTTTGTTACAGTTATCTGTTTACCTTTCCTTCATCCATTTGACTGTGGGTGGTGGATCTCCTACAGCCCTGCACGGCAGGACAATGTCTCGCATCCAGGGCGTTGTCACAGTGCCACTAAAGGTGAGGATCCTGGCAGGAGCTGCACGACAAAAAACACACCGGCTCACTCACTGTGGAAGTGGAAGTGGGCTCCAGAAAGTCCACAATATTGAAGTGAGGGGGGAAAAAATATAATTCACAAAACTATTTCCAATTAATAGGCCAAGGGTTAATGTCAGCATGGTGCTACCACCACCATGCTTCACTGTAGGGATGATGTTCTCAGGTAGAGCAGTGTTTGCATAAAATGTAAGGAAAGTAAACCTAAATTTCTCACTGTAGCACCCTCACATACCTTTAGCCAGCGGTTCGACCGTGATGACCTCGCTGCTGTTCCCGCGGCCCGCCGCCGTCACCGCCATCACCCAGATGCTGTACTTCCTGTTCCGACTCAGATTCTGCACCTTGTGGAGGAATTCGTCCGGAGCAGCATCGAACTCACTCACCACCTTCCGAAGTAAGAAATGTAGGTGAGGTTTAATACACCTGCCGATCAGAAAGCTTCGAGACCGAAAAAATTTAGTTAATGAAATACATTCCATACCTTCAAAAATATCATTCCCTATTAAATTAAGGTAGGACTTAGGCAATGTGTGTGCTTATATGCCTACATATTGTGATGGTTGCAATCACTGACACATAAGGAAGAAAGCATGATGGGGCACGCTGTAGTCGGAAAATAATCAATGACCGGATGCTGTGATGTGACCCAATGCGAAATTACATTATTTAATGTAGTGTGCAAAATTGTTCAAACTGGAACTTTGCCCCAGTGTATGCATGAATAATGGGATGCCAAAAAACCCTTGATTAGCTGGAGATAATGTTGGATAAGGACATGCGCATACCGTGGGGTACGAGCTGGAGCAGAACACTGTGTATTTCCTGATCACGCCATTTAGTTTGAGTGGTGGGAGCCAGGAAACATACACCACCGAGTTGGATGCTGCTGCCGCCTTCACGCCGCCTGGTGGACCTGGAACTAGTGTTGAAAAGAGAAACTATGATGAATTACTATAAGCAAAACAAAAAAGGAAACATCGTACCAAATCGCCAGAGTTGCTACAATTGTGAATGGAAAAAAAAAAAACCTCACAGTAGATGCATTTATTTTGTGTTGGTTTTTTTAAATTAAAATATTTCTCGCTTTATTTAAAAGTAATTCAGTAGTGGCTTTACAGGACAATAGACTTAAGCACTTTGATAGTAAATCCTGATTACCGTCCTCTTTGGTGCGGATGTAGATCTGCTCAGATCGTACGCCGTCTCCAGCCCGAGTGAACGCCAGCACCTGAATGCTATAGTTGGTGAATTTCTCCAAACCATCCAGCTCGAGAGGAGGCAGCAGGGTGGTGATGTTTCTGATCTCACCCAGTTCTGATGGATTTAACAATTATAGCATATCAGGCACAATGCATACAAGTCACCAACACATATATACGGGAGTCACCTGGGAAAATACACTTTTCTGTTTTCTCAGCTAAATCAGTAGTCGTTCTTTCCTTCTCTCTAATTCTGATCATGAGGCAGGAAGTTCACATCCAGAGCGTTCTTTCCTTCTCTCTTATTCTGGACATGAGGCAGGAAGTTCACATCC
>CM074961.1:2513695-2539065 GCA_037577455.1 Pangasius macronema
TTCATGAACATGTGAAGATAGCCAGAAAACAGAAGTGGAGACAGTATTATTGTAGTCCAGCACACACACACACACACACACACACACACACACACACACACACACACACCACTCCAAAGTCTCTGTAAGAGCCCTGCGTCAGTGTAAGTGAAGGGTACGCTGTGCCATGCTTTGACACATGCAGTGAATTGTGCCTAAAATCTATTTGTTTTGTGAAATATTGCCCTCGCTCATCAAATATTTAGACAGAACAACTGAGTGCTGGCTGGAAAACTCTTTCTGACAGCCTCCGCAGGATGGACGTCTATTTCTGATGCACAGAAACTTTTTTTTGTGCTTGTGCACATACAAGCAGGGCTAGGTGATATGACAATATAATATCAATGTTAATCTATATATCTTAATATACTATATGTACAACATACATACATAAATAGTCACAAATGGACTGGAAACTGATGTTAAAATCTTTTTAAATTCTCAGCCGAAGTGGCGTTAGTCTCTCTGTTGAGTTTGCTAAACACGCCATGGAGAGAGCCGCCAGCCCCAAGGCAAGGACACGATCGTGTTCCATTTAACCAAGGTGAATTTTCAAATCACTCTCTCTCTCTCTCTCTCTCTCTCTCTCTCTCTCTCTCTCTCTCTATCTCTCTCTCTGTGCCTTCAGTTGGGTGAGAAGTGGGTCAGTACAGTGAAGCAAAGTGACACGACTGGCATATCAGCTCCCGCACATGTAGATCAGACAGGACAGAGAGTCTAGACTGGGTCAGAAACAGGAAAAGGTCAGTTATCCCAGAGACGGGATGGCTAGAGACGATCCACAACTTCAAATCTAAATGTGACTGCACATAGCACTCAAAATTTCTCATTGTGGCTGAATTACGTCTGATTTAAAGTCCCGCCCCTCTGATAAAAAGATCCATTTGGCTTGTTGATAAAGATGTTAGTGAAAATGCCAGATTGTTTAAAAAAAAAAAAAAATAAAATAAATATGTTTTTGGCTTCCAAGTGGTGCAACAGAAAGCGTTTGCCCTATTGTCCACTGATAGGGAACAGAATTGGTTGTGCTGACCGGGTGGGTGGGGCATACTCTCTCTCTCCTGTCAATCACAGTGACAATATCCAATTGTTGGCATCTGTGAGCTCATGTATGTGGAAGAGGGTAGATAGCGCCTTCCCCTGAGAGTGTTGCACTGCCCTGTGAAGCATCATAAGCAGCAGTTCGTAAAGATGTAGTTGTCTGGCTTCACGTGTCTCAGGAGAAGCACGTGTTAGCTACACCTTCCCTGACTGCTAGCTACTGTATGATTGCGAGGGCGTGATTTTTGCCATGACTAAATTAGGGAGAAAATAGCAACGGAAATAAATAAATAAATGTGTTTTTTTATGTTATTGTAGTCAAAGATCACACATTGCTTACATCATTTTTGTCAGATTTTACCGTCCATGTTTGAAAAGCCTGTTTCGACCAAACGTACCAAATTCACGCAGTGTTAAAAATCCCTTAGAAGCAAAGAACACCAAATATTAGAGTTGGACACCAAAAAAGATGCCCACTTCATATTTCAAATTGCACTGATTTGCAAATGATCGCGGTAAGTCCATGAATTTTGATCTAGAAAGTTCCACTCTCCAGTACACAAGACTACCTCCTCTTGCATTTTATTCAAACCTGATATTAAACCACACAGCAAGCACATCTCGCGTACGAGAACCCCTCACAGCAGATCGACGAGAGAAGATCCGGGTCCTACCTGAGACGAGGGGGACTGTGTCTCTCTCCCATGCCACAACGGTGACGTACTTCTCCACTGAGGAAGGAATAATGCACTTGAAGACCGCTACGCTGCCTCTCATGGCTGTCTGGTCCGCCACGCGAACCGTATACGGCTCTCGTAAGACTGCACGCAAGAAGATACACAGACACAGACAAATATTTATGCGAAATGAGCTTCAGGAAACAGTGAACTAGCATTTCTGTTTAGAATATATATAAGGCTAATCTTCTAAAGGAGTCCTAAAGCTAGCAGCAGACTAGCAAAGTATAGTTCGATGCTTAAAATATGAATATTTCCTGATTCTTGACCAAAATAACCAAAGTTTTTAGCTAAATTCATAGCTAAATTTTGGTCGAAGCTTTGAGCGCTAACGCTTGCACCTTTTAATACAACTTGGCTAGTGAGAATTCAGACAAATCTGCTGCTGCCTAGTACTCACCGGCCTTAATGTGAACATCTTGGCTTCTAATTTTCCCTGAAGGATTTTCAGCGGTGCAATAGTACGTGTTGTCGTGGATCACTTTGCTATAGCTGGAGGGAGAGAAGTGGAAGATCTGGAGCGTGCCGTTGGGGTGCACGTGGCGGATCCCTGGCACGTTGTAGCTCTCTTCGCCGGTGGCCAGGTACCAGCGCAGCGTGGCTGGAGGCACAGCGGCTGCGGGACAGGGCACCAGCGTCCCTGTGGTGCTGGCGAACACTACCTCTTGCAGAGATGCATTGACAAAATACAAGCTGGAATGTAGATCTTCACCGAGAACTGCAAGAGAAATGAGACATAAAGCAGAACAGTGAGGACTTGCAGCTTTTTTAAGGGTTGTGTGCCTTTCACTCCAAATGGCTGCTTGGTTTGGATTAGAATAAATCCAGACTCTTGCTGCATTGTATCGATTTGAGTTAACCTCTGTAACGGTGTCTCGGTAGCCACATACACCACAAACCACATGTGTAAATAATAAACGAAAGCCTGTGCTGGTTGCATAAATAACTGCTATCTACAAAAGTAAGCGATAAAACCCAAAGGGACATGCTGTTATAGGAAAATAATCAATGTTGGGGTGCTTTATTTTTCTTATACCACAGCAACGATTGCAATTTTTTATTTATTAAAGAATGACACGTGGTACTTTGTATCCATTTTTAGTTACACGGTATCTTGTGTTCAGGTTAAGGCAACAAATATACGTCAAATTATTCCAATAAAATGTAATCGATCTGATAAATAGCGACGTCCGATCATTCCTGCTTCGCCTTATCTCTACAGGACCTGTGTGTGATTCTCTGTAGCACTCTTTTACATTTTCGATCTCCATCTCAATAAAAGCATTAAAGACATAAAAATTCCCACTCCCGAGAACCGGGTGTCCGTCAGAGCATGGAGGAAACAGCAAGACTGGAAAAAGCGTCTGAATTTTTTATGTCTCTTTAAATGTCTTCTGGAACAAAAGAGGATTCAGCATCGGATAACTCCATTAGATGGTGATGCTCAGGCTTCAGAATGTAACAGTCCAGTAAAGTGCATTTTTTATAGAGGTTTTCGAAGAGTTCTTTCGTATCGGAGTTGGGATTTTCTCAAATATAAAGTTCTCCTGGCGGAAATGCAATAACAGACTTTAACCTTCTACTGCATGAATTATTTATTTATTTTTTTATGGATTTTTATTACTTGAATTAGTTCAAGAAATAAAAATATATTTCAAAATTAAAAAAAAAAAATTATGGGGGTAGTTTGTAAATTGTTGCCATATGGCAACAAGGTGCAGTAAAGAGTTAAGCACCTTGTATTAACCTTTTTTTGGTTACATTTTAACAGAGTTGTTGTTGTTCCTCTTTCGGCTGCTCCCTTTAGGGGTCGCCACAGCAGATCATTGGTCCGCATATTTGATTTGGCACGGTTTTTTCACCGGATGCCCTTCCTGACGCAACCCTCCCCAATTTTTCCAGGCTTGAGAGCGCACTGTTGCATGCAACCCCAGTGGCTGGGGTTGGTTCCCTGGTCGGGAATCGAACCCGGACCACAGCGGTGAGAGGGCTGTGGCCTAACCACTAGTCCACCAGGGATCCATAATCGAAGTAAGAAATAGGGCTAGGTAATCTGAGAAATGTAACAGATTATACTGAAAACAGAAGAAGAAACTATAGATATGTTTATATATTATATATAATCTATAAACACTCTGTGTCATGCTGTAATAGACCGTAATGTATTGATGAAGCAGAGTTGATTATTGTCCTATAACAGCACATACTGAAATGCTTAATTCTTCTTACACCACTGCAATTTGCCAACAATTACAATTTTTTATTTAATAAATAACTTTAGCTTTTTATCCGTTTATAGTTACATGCTGTGGAACAAGTTAGTTTTGTGTTATTGCAGCTATAACTGAGTCACTCTCTCACCAGCCTTTCATTTTTTTTCTCTCTGTCTTGAAGTTAATAAGACAAAAAAAAAAAAAATCATGGCTTGTCATGTTAAATCGTCCATTCTGTTTCAGCTGTTACAAAAAGCGCTGACACTGGAGACTCCTTCCAAGAATGTTAAATAAATGTCTAAGTACAGAAAACTTCACCATATCAACGCTGACATTTATGTGGAGCGTCGGCCGTACAAGCCCCGGTGTAAGCTGTTACTATAGAAACGGTAACATATTCGAACATGCGCATGAATGCGGCTTTGTGATTTACAGCTGCGCTACTGTTAGAGCTGCTGTAACAGAAAACGTTCATCTTTTTATAACCCACATTTTTCTATATGCATGCAGTCAGCTTGCATATCAGCATCAGTGTCGCATCGACTGTCGCGTGTTGACCGCAATAATGACGTTCCGATGATTAGATAGAGATGAAGAGGTACTGCTTTTAAATATGAATGCTGATACATGTATAATTGATGAGGTTTTTAAATTCCTCACCGCAAAGTCTTAAAGCTTGAAGCAAGTGAACACGATTTCCGTCTTGCCCACGTGAATTTTTTAATCCCTGACTGAGACTGACTCTAATGCGCATTCCAAATGCCTCCAGATCCCCGAGGGTGACAGCTCAAGGGCACTAATATTGTACAGCCAAGGTGATCTGAGGAGATGCAAAGGTGCTGACAGGGAGAGAAAAAAGTCGACATGGCTGAGGGAAAGCACACGGGCTTGCAGGATTTTCCTCCGAGCATCACGCTGAGCACAGAAGACAATAAAGCTATACCAGCTTATCAGCAAGAATTTCAAGCAGGGGAAACATCACGTCACATCACATGTACCTGGGAACATTTTAGATTTGATTTAATTGTAACCGAGCACAGAGCCGAGAAGCTCAGTGGTCCAAACAGTGGCTGTCCTGGCTGGAATCCAGGGGGCGTGTCACAATGTGTAGTCACCTGACATGACTTTTACTGATAGGCTGCCTACCTCTACAGTCTGGGCTAGAAAAAAATCAGCTCCAGCCTCGCTTCTCATGTTTTCAGACCAGATTTTCCTTACGATCGTTAGTGGTGCTGTTGTGCTCGGTTCAAAACTGATCCACTTTAAGACGTTTGTTAATGACAAATAATCTGGATGCCAATAATGAAATGTAATTTTTTTTTTCATGTCCTCCCCAATTTTTCACCTGCCAATTCCCACCCACCAGCCAACACTCTAACACTAGGCTAACACATGCTTCCTCCGAGACATGTGAAGCCAGCCGTTTGCATCTATTCACACTGCTGCTCATGCTGCATCACAGAGCAGCATAACACACTCTGAGAAAACGCTATCCGCCCTCTTCCGCATACATGAGTTCGCAGATGCCCACGATTGGCTAGTGTCATTGGGATTAACAGGGGAGAAAGTAATGCCACCCCATCTAACCTTGCATGGCTGTGGCATCATCAGGTTTCGAGCTCGAATGCTTTTCTTTTGTGCAACTCAGGAGTCCATATTGATTTTTTTTTTATCTTTGAAGTTTATTTATGCTAGCCCCATCTATATAAAGAGTCAAGGTCATCGAGACACTGAGCAGAGTGGCCGTAAAGCCATTACCTGGTCTCACCTTGCCTGTGGTCGGGTCAACGTGCGAGTGAATGCTGCCAAAAGGTAGAACATTTCCACCACAGCAGCTCCATCACTATCTGAAGGTAATTAAAGCAGAGCTGTTCAGGGAGAGCAGGAGAAGAGGACAGCAGAACAAGCCACCAGAGGAAGCGTTAGCATTCCCGCTCGTGCCCTCAGGCTTGTGCAAACCCCAACACACACACACACACACGAGCCCTTTCCCAATTTGCTCTCATGAATATTAAGCAAAGCTCAGTAAAGGAGTTCATTTACCCCCCACTCGTGTCCAATATGTAAAGACACTGGAGTCCCTTTGATGCTTGGAGAGCACAGCCAAGTGACGATGTCCCTGCTGGAAAAATCTCGCCCCCTCCTCTTCTCCGTCTCTTAAGTGAGATAATCGGAGTATCATCTAAACGGCGCCGGAGCAAATGCTCATTTACAGCCTCGCCCTCGTGGTAACGAGATCAAACGGCCTCAGTAGGTCCAAATCAATTACAGTGGCATGAGATGTTGACGTCTGAATCGGGGCAAGATGAGAAAGCGTTGGGGTTGGGGACTAAATGAGCTCCCTCTGCCGCTGTGGTGCAGCTGAGCTCCCTAATGTCCCATCAGCACAACGCACACTATGAATATGTAAACACATGCACGCTTGGTTTCTCCACTCGGCTCAGGGAAAAAATTGCTTTGCAACATGATTGCACCACGTAGCTGACTCTGATTTTTTTTTTTTTTTTAAACCCTGAATGAAAACATTTGGATGAATAACAAGCAGCTTCTCGCTGTGGAGGCAAATTGCATTTTAACCCTCGTGTTGTCAAATAAATTACAACTGCAATCTATTTTACAAGCCACAATATCTTATTTTCATTTCATTTATTAGAAATTGAAAAAAAAAATCATACTGGTGCAAATGGAGCCCCGAATGATTGTCATGTGTTTGGTTTAGGCATCTTTCTGATGTGTGTGTGTGTGTGTGTGTGTGTCTGTGTGTGTAGGGCATGTTTTTACATCTAGTATCTTGTTGGGGACCAAATGCCCCCACAAGGATAATTCTTGTCACTGTAGCTGTCCCTGAAGCCACTGATGCTCATGCACCAACAGTGAACCGATCACTGAATCTGCATCAGTGTTTGCACAACTCGAGTAGAAAACAGGAAATGACCAAATAATCCTGGGGTTATATGCGATCGTGGGTCACATGACGAGATGAGACACCACCACCCTTTGCTCAAGGCCACTCCCTCCATCTTCCGAAGATGTGCCCTTGTCTCAGTGTCTCTCTCTCTCTCTCTCTCTCTCTCTCTCTTTCTCCCCCCCGTCCCCATCCAACCCTACTCCATCTTGAGATTGGCTCTGCAGCAGTGCATTATCTCATCATGCTTAAAGTGCCAGCTATCGTAGAAAAGCAGGAACATATCTAAAAATCACACACATCACCTTGCATGCAAAAATGAAAAAAAGAAAAGCCACCACCATGGCTGCTCAGGCGTGAGGACAGCTAGGACCCTGTTTTCATCTCTCTGATGTATTACCCCTGGGATTCTCCGTCTGACATGCGCATAAATCTTCATGATGGACACTTGGCAAATTGGTGCCGCATGCACCTGAATAAGAAAATGCTATTTTCCGAGAGAGACTCTAGGTTCGAGGAAGGTTTAAATAATCATCCTTATAGTCTACATTTACATTAGCATTTTCCTCCTCGTCATGGCGCTAATGGGTCGTGTTCGGTTAGTGACAGAGGGAAAATTCACTCCGTGCACCGAGGCAGCCAAGCATATGTAAATGTATTCTGAGCGTTTAGTGCTCAGGATTAATCAAATTATAATTTAATCATCTGATCAAACAGCAATTAGCATAATCACTTCTGGGGACGGGCTGATAGAAACGAAGGGAAACATAACAGGCCCGAGGCTAGCAGCGCTTTAACGAGCTGTTTCACATCTCTAGGTATTGAAACTGTGCCCTTTTTAAAATATGAGCACATTTCACCAATTCTTCATTCCGATTTTTTTTTTTCGTGAGGAGACGTTTTCGTGAGGAGACTCCTTCCGTAAATGTTAAATAAACTCCTCTTCATGGGAGATGTTTTAAATTCTTGCAGCTGCATTACTGTCAGAGACGCTCTTAGAGAAAATTAATCAACACCTTCCGACCAATCAGAGTTGAGAATTCAAGAGCGAGGGTGGTATAGATGCTTATCTATCCGTCATGTCCACCTTGATTCTAACCCTTTTGACTTTGCGTACTCCGTCCACCAGTTTGACCTGCTTCTGGTTTACGTTGTCCTTATTTGGGCTTTGTTTCCTGATGTCGAGAACTCTGCGCTTGTTCCTTGTTTCCATTCAACTTATTGAAACAGTTTTGTTCTTCTGCTAATCCTGGATTATGCCTCTATCTCCATGCCAATTTGTATTTCGACCTAGTCCTGGAATAGCCACTTCCTGCTAATCACTCCCTCACGTTACCGTATGCGGATATCCCCAACACTGGGACGTAAGACCTTCTGCCCTACTTGTGCTCAGAGAAATCTGACAGCAGTGTTTAATTTAACAAACCTCGCATTGTTCTTCGGGCGCCTGCAGTCCAAAAAAAGACGCATAACAGTTTACATAAGAGACAAGTATCAGCACCAAGCCACTTCGCTGCAGGATGACAGAAGAGCGCTCATTAGTGGACTGCATGTGCTTATGCCAACCAGGCACACTCGTTATGCCAAGTCATCAGAGCTGCGGAGAAATAAGTGCACCTGAAGCTCTCGCAGTAATTCCTGTTCTGTCTGCTGTTACTAACATCCTCTTGTTTAGATTGCCTAGGCTGAAGTGACAGCTCGCTGTGCAGAGACGGAGTGGGACAGCCGGGAAAGAAGACGAGAGTATTGTTTGAAAAAAAAAAAAGCTAATGGAGGTGACAGTGTACATGACATTCGTTAGCAAATATTTCTAGTAGCACATGAGGATTTTTAGTGACTTTAACCACAAGATTTCTCCGGGATTATAATGAGCGGAAGTGTTTTTGTATGGAGGTGCAATTCCTAGGAACGTGACTGCAAGCTCTTCACTCACCTTAAAGGAAAAGAGAAATAAAATTCAAGGTGGGAACAGGAAAATAAATAGCTTAGTTGAACTTTAAAACCTCTGAGGTTATGATGAGACGCCTGTTGGACTTCTATATTCATTCTCGCTCTACCTTGTTTCGTGGACGTTCCTACAAGCTATATATGTAACTATAAATGGATAGAAATTGTGTCAGTCTTCTTTAATAAAAAAAAATTGTTATTGTTGGCAAACTTGCTGGGAGAGAATACTTCAGGATGTGCTGTTAAGGAAAACAATTAAATTTGGGCTAGTAACAGTAACTTTGCCTCATCACACCACCCAGCCATTGGCTATCTTCCTATAATAGCACTCCTTCTTACTAANCTTTAACTACTTGCTTCAAACAATGCTAAACTGAGTTTGGTGTATTTGATTTTTAAATATACAGTTTTTGTAAAATAGTACCTAGTCTCCATATTTACATTTCGACAGAACTACATTATCATCCTCCTAA
The DNA here is from genome assembly GCA_037577455.1 of Pangasius macronema. Taxonomy (NCBI): domain Eukaryota; kingdom Metazoa; phylum Chordata; class Actinopteri; order Siluriformes; family Pangasiidae; genus Pangasius; species Pangasius macronema. The sequence goes on from CM074961.1 coordinate 2,523,051, forward strand.
CTTCCAGATTTTTTCTTCAAACCTTGGGAATGATACCCAAAGGAAAAAAGTGATTCCCGTGTTCCAAAATGGCCGCCTCGAAAACACTACAGCTTTATTTAGAGATTACAAGAAGTCCCACTGCATCCTAAATGACAAACAGACTTCCATTATTTCTTAGATAAATTAGCAAACTTGTAGAAGATGCAAACTTTGCACATCAAACATGCTTTTTGCTAAGGTAAGCTACATTTTTGCCAATGTTTTGCTCATTTGTATACATTTAACTACCGGCACTATCTCGTCTATGTTGCGTACACAGCCTAATACTCTAATCTAACACAATATCAAGAAAAAATTCTAATAAGGAAAAAGTCTTTGTTGTATTTTGTACGTTTTTTTGCATATGATGTTTGAATGACATAATAATGAAAGCAGAACTATTCATCCTATATGCTATTTGTGGTGTCCCACAGGTTGCGCCAATGAGACCTTTATCATTTTATGTTTAATGTTTATAGTGTCAGAAAGAAAGGCTCCTCTTGGGTTTTTAGTCGGATAACAGTACTGTCTACATGGGTTCTGCTTGTAAACATCTTTGAATGGGAAACACTGTAGTAGAGTTCTACATAAACTCTTTAAAGATTCTCAAAGGATGAACCAGGTTCTACATTTAACCTTAATGAAATGTCAGGCAATTATCTTCATGTCAGAATTTGTTGGATATGCTCTAATAGGGTTGTGGCTTGTTTTTTTTTTTTTAAACCTTACTGAAATGTTAGGCAACTATCTTGATTTTAAATTTTGTGTATTCTTTTGTAGAAAATAGGGTTCCTCATGGGTTCTTCGGGGTGTTTGTAGCTTTCTAAAGAGCATTTTCTTGGAATGATCTTTGAGGGGAAAAAACATGTTGCATTTCAAGTGCTGTAAATATTCACCACTAGAAGAGTCTTATGGGAATCTAGATGAATTTATGAAGCCATTCTATATGGTATTTCTGGTGTCCCACAACCCACACCAGCGATGCTGTATATTTTTAATCTGCTCATGCATGTCAGGCAGTCTTATTCGGGTTTTAATACGTGGCATCTTGTGCCTCGTCCTATATTTGCGCCGCTCATTAGTGTCCAATTGAGTGTGTATCAGATTTGCCCCATGGCAACACCTTGCATAAGACATCGCCCTCCCCGTTAGCCGGCGTGTCTCTCCGAGGACGAGTTTGTTGTCCCAATTACGGTTGTGTTTTAACAGAGGTGCGATTGGCGAGAGCACTCCAGAGTGAGGAGAGCTCTTGAAAGCGGCTCGACTTTGCATGCAAATGCTTTGCACCGACACACATCAGAGCTGAGAAACACACTGTAATGCTAAATGGAGAGAATAATCCTTCGTTCTGTTACAAATCTGCTCACGAAACATATGCAGCAATCAGCAATTATAGCGTATAGCAAGAACTTGCGCAATATTAATATTCATATTAATATTATGAATACTTCAGATCCATCTCTTGCATTTTATTCCGAGAGGAAGCATTTTATGGAGGATTTAGGACAGATTTGCCAACACAGCAATCTTGCTGATTCGGGTTTCAAGTGTGATTTATTTCCAAAAGTTTATGTTCAGTTAAAATGCTGAATTTGGTTCTTGAAGTCAATCGTTTTTTAGCACAAGCATTTGTTGTATTGTGAAGCTCTCATTGGATGCATCTAGGGATACTTTGAAGCTTCCTAAAGGGGTTTTTACTCAGAACTCTGTTCAAATATTCAATATAAAAGATTTAATGGTTCTCCCAGAAAGCCAAACTAAAGGAACTTGTAATGAAATCTTAGACAATCTTAGATCAAAACTGAACAGTACTTAAACTCCTAGGGAAAAAAAAAAAGGTTCCGCAGTGGTTCTTTGGTTAGTTAAGGGCTCTCCTAGTGAGATGTGAAACCATCTCTCAAACAGAAAGACATTGTAGGATAAACCAGGTTCTAGATTTAAAGAAAAGGTTGAAGAGGTTTAAAAGATTGTATATGAGTATAATAAGATACCAGGCTATCATCTTATTGTGACAATCTTACTCAAATGTTACTTACACTCCTAGAATATAGGGTTCCTCGTAGGACTCTTCATGGTTCTAGATTCAACCTGTTGTCTAAAAGTGTAATGAAAGCATGAAAGCTTAGGGAATGATTTCAATGTGAAAATAAAATAGTATACTTTTTGAAAAAAATGTTAGTTAAGGGATCTTTCTTAGTTCGTTCAGGGGTTCTACTTGGAACCATTTCTGAAGTTCTACACAGAAATGTTAGGTAAATACATTAACATGAAAATGTGGTACGTAAGGGTTCTTTATGGGTTCTTTGGTTTTCCTGAATTTATTTATTTTTTTAGCTTTCTAAAGTGCTTCTACATGGAACCATTTCTAAAAGACAAAAGCTGTGTTGTAGGGTTCTACATACTACCTTTTTCATCAGATGGGACAAATCGATGGACTAGATTGAAGTTTTTTTTCTAACAGTGTAATGAATGGATACAATTGTGTCAATATGGAAAATGTAATACTAAACACACTCGATGAAAAAACACTCGATGTTAGTTAAGAGCTCTTTCTAAAGTAGTACATGAAACCAGTTCTGAAAGATGTTCCCCAGTTCCCCAAGATGTTCTACATAGAACCTTTCACCAGACAGGAAATATCAAAAGATCCTCGAGGGTTCCAGCTTCAACCTTTTTTTTTTTTTTGAAGTGCGTACCTTTTACGCCTTTTACGCCTTTTATTAAAAGTGTTGATTAAGCATATTTGGGTAGCTAAGGGTTCTAAAGGGTTCTCTCAGAAGATCAAATAGGTTCTAGATTAAACCTTTTTTTTTTTTTTAAATCAAAGCTTAGGCAGTTATCTCGATGCGAATAATCCACAGATGTTCCTTACTTCTAAACATTGTTGTATTTGCTCTGTTGTAGGATTCTACATAAAACACTTAAAGGTTCCTCCAGAAGATCAGAACAGAAGAACCATGAAAAAATGTGCATGTTTAAATTATTTCTAAGTTTATTTAATACTACACACGTAGGGAAAAAATTCTTCAATCGCTTCTCCAAGGGTTCCTCCAGAGGAACAAGTGAAGAAACCGTTTTTTTTTTTTTCTTGTGAGTGAATGACCTAAAAGAATTCACATTACTACGATTGAATGTTAGCGCACCCACGATTTCAGATGCGAATAGATTCAAAAATAGAGTTCCTAAATATAAGCTGTGTAACAGTAAATAAAATGGGAAGAGCTTTACAAAAAACTAGGCAGCTTTCCATCCAACAACACATCCTCCTCCCTGAGCCTGGAAGCGTCGGTGTATAAATAGCAGGTTGCCAGTTGTTGTGCACTCGGACTTCCGGGGTCACCTGCGCAACGCAAGCGCTGTCATCCATTACAAGGGTTTCCATAGAGACCATGCAGGGAGCCGGCTGTGTGCGCCTCCACATCCTGAACGCTGCATTTTGTACGGCATCTCTGTCTCGCACTGAACCTGAGCTCCAGCCTCCTGGCCGACGTCGACCCGAAAAACCACGCGATCCAGATCGAGATCGAGATCGATTCCCTGTGAACGTGGCTCGGGTGCACAAACACACTGCCGCAAAAGGGGGCCGTATTGATCGAATGGTAACGCTCGTAAAATAAATAAATAAATAAATAAATGAAGATTTAAGCCTTCACACTATGCCAGTCCATCAGAATGATTTTGTGATGAAGCTTATCCACCCTTCCCTGGATGCATGAGAATGAAATAAAAGAAATGTGCAGGTACACACGTGTCTCTGCATGTGTCCATCATCGCAATGCTACGTGCTTTGTGCTAAACCGCCACTGCTCCACTATGCAACGCTTTCTTTTTTTTTTTTTTACCCCCCCCGTCATCTTCGCTTGACGTTCCGCCATCACACTCTTTTACACACATGGATCCGCGTTCGATTTGCGTCCATCTTCTATAAAAATCCTCCTAAATGCCCCCATTTTCCCTGATTCCACTCCCTTCTTGCCCCCCACCACCACCACCACCCCTACATCCACCACCACCACCACCACCAACCCCCCCCGCCGCTTCCCTCTATACACACCCTTCTTGATTTAGCCCAGCAACCAGCAGCCCCTCTCAACGCCTCTCCATTTTAGATCCGCGGCCACGTTTTTTTTTTTTTTTTTTTTTTTTTCCTTGCACCCCTCATCGAGAGATTTTTAGAGGTCATTCAGATTGCACTTCGTATCCGCACGACTTTGAGTGAACCGAATTCTGATTCAGAATGAAAACAAATTAAAGAAATAAAGCAAAAATGCACACGCAGTGGCGAGAAACTGGTGAATTTGGGATTTTTTGCCCTCCTTTAATGCTGGTTCCAACATGGCGCATGCGACGCCATAAAAACAGAAATACAGATGTTTTTTTTCCCAACACTCTCTGGTTCTCATTCATTCGAACTATATATATATATATAAATATATATCTATATAGAAATGCTATACAGTACATTGGATGCTACAATCATTCAATTTAATTCGAACAGCACAACTGATGTGTGCTGTTTATTTTCCTTACGCAGTTTTTTAGCATGATTTCTACCACGAATAGAAATAATCATTAGAAATAAAACGTTGCATGTTTACTTTTCGATCAGATGACAGCTGGAATGACAGGACGGGTTTATTTAATGGAACGATACATACTGGCAGGTGCAATTTGCATCATGTTGAACAGAGATTTACAGAAAAATAATAAAAAAAAACAGAAAAAAAATCTGATGATTTTGGGGGTGTATTTAAATCTGGGGGAAATGTTTGATTTTTATACACAGGTCTCAAAAGCATGCAAATGCAGCAGTTATGAAAGATTTTATTGTGCTATTGAGTTAAAAAAAAACTAATCTACAAGGCAAATTTGCAAATTGATTGATTGATTGATTGATTTAGCTGCGTTTTTTTTTAAGAATATAAATCTTAATGCATTTATAAGCAGGATGAGCTGATGTTTTTTTAAATCATCTGAGAATGATTTGGTTTAATATATTGAATTGGAGCAAATGATTAATTCAGTGAAATGATTTGGCATCGTATTATTCGTATATTTTTTAAAAAATCAACTCACCATTCAAGATGCACTGGAAAAAGATGATGGCCAATATCCTCATGCCCCGCTCCTTTCAATCCCCAAGCTTAGATTTTCTATCCTCTTCCCCACACTTTTGCTCTGTTCTCCTTCACACTTGAATATTTGACTTCATAAATCTTCAATTTATGGCTGTCAGTGTGATATATATATATCAATACAAGCTCTATAACCTCTCTCTCTCTCTCTCTCTCTCTCTCTCTCTCTCTCTCTCTCTCTCTCTCTGCTGATTGTCGTCCCTAAAGCCCCTCGCACAGGTGGACCCTCATCCGTGAGTAACGGGAATAGCGCATGTCCAAAAAACAAAAAGTTAATCCTCTCCAATCAGTCATGGGTTTGAATTCGCAGCGAAAGTTTCCCCCGGACTGCAAAAAAAGAAAAAGAAAAAGTGCAAAAAAAATGAAGAGGATTAATAAATGAAACATAAAGCATGAGATCCGGATGGAGAGTCGGCTTTATCGGCTGTTAGCTGTAGTCAGAAGTGAGTCCCTCTTCACCACGTCGCTCCATCCAGGAGGAAACACACACACACATCTTCCCTGTGCTGCTCCTCACGCTCACACACGTCTGCTCGGCTCCGAGCACTGCGGAATAACTCTCTCTCTCTCTCTCTCTCTCTCTCTCTCTCTCTCTCTCTCTCTCTCTCTCTCTGTGTCTCTCGCCTTAAAGGTGCAGGGCCACTCCGCCCAGACTCCAACCACTCAACTCCCTCATCACCTCCAGCATCACTCCCCTTCTCTCATATTTACATTTATTTCCAACACACACACACACACACACACACACACACACACACACACATACACAGAGAGAGAGAGAGAGAGAGAGAGAGAGAACAGGGTACACCAGCTCCCTCATGCTGTCTTAATTGGACGAGATGGACCCTTGTCCTTTGGCGTGTTTGCTTTATAATTCATGAGCCCCGAGGGGGGGTAGGAGGGGGGTATGGGGGGGTAGGAGGAGGAGGGGGGGGGCGTTTACATGCGGGCATTAAGTTGCGCTCATTAATTGACCTTGACAAATCTCAGCACCGGCGTCGCGTGCAGTGCGGCCATTAAGCCAAAGTGCTCCGTATTAACCCTGTTTTCATTTAATACTCAAACACGGCAAACACACACGGCTCTGTTTTAAACACTGCTACAGAGTCTGCAATTCATCAGAATAATAACTAGAAGAAGAAGAGAAAAAAAAGAAAAGAAAAGAAGCAAATACTGACAATATGTATTCTCTGATTTGTGAATATGATATTACATATAATATTTTATTTTTATATAATTACACATTTATAACACCATGTTATAGCAGGATAATATAATCCTACTTATTATTATTATTATTATTATTATTATTATTATTATTATTATTATTATTAAGACAAAGAAGAAGAAGAATACATTAAAGTATAAAATAGATTTATTATAATTTAATAGCAATAGTAATATTAACTACACATTATATATTAATTAACAACATGAAATAATAATAATAATAATAATAATAATAATAATAATAATAATAATAATTGCTAAAAAGTTATAAAATGTTACAGACATGTTAATAATATGAAAAAAATTGTACTTTATATTTTATTTTATGTTATATGTACTACTACTATTAATAAAATGCAATTTCATACTCTATTTTACATTATTATTATTATTATTGTTGTTGTATTATAAGTACAATTATAATAACTGTATAATTGCATAACAATAACTCAACATTCTGCTATTTTAGCTTAATAAACATGTTTATTATACTGTAATAATAATAGTAATATTTTTACTAATAAGTACATAACAATGACAATATTATAAAAAAATATATTCTAATTTTAATAGATAAATTCAGCTGGAAGAAATCGATCTACTCCAAATATACTGCTACTACTAATAATATTACATTCACAAAGAATTGGGAGAGTCTTAGGAGGCATTAGGCGCGCTCCTGCTGCTGCTCGTGTGTGTGATATTGGGTGTCGAGTGTTTTGCAGACAAACTGCACCTGTCCTGTGTTTGCTGCTGCTGTCTGATTGGTTTAGCGTCGAGCGCAGACCTGCCCATGCTGCTGAACACAGGAGCCGTCATTGTTCAGCGCCCGGGGCCGAAAATACACATCATTATAGAGCTGCTGCAGACAGCATGGCACACACACACACACACACACACACACACACACACACTCACACACACAGAGCTCCTCTGAGCTTTCTTAGCATCCTCCCTTTCCCCACTACGCTTTTGGGAGAATGAATTACGTCTCGCCGCGGTGTGTTGATTGAGCGAGTTTCCGTTTTAGGCGGACTGGAGGCTTTGGTGTAGTGACTGAGTGCTGGAGATGGAGCGGTTGCGGTTGGAGATAGTAATGGCGCTCGGCGGCGGTTATCAGCTCCGCTCCAGCTGTACACCTGGTTCCGCCATTTCTCTCCTTGTGTGCTATCATTACACCGCACCACACGCCCAGCCGCAGAGCGAGTCGCCACAGGGAGACGCCTTGCTTACACCTTCACACGTTTCTCTTTAGTGATCTGATTCCAGGACATGCTTGATGATGAACACACACATATACATTACAAATCGAAATTTAGAAAAATTTGACAATGATGAAGAGCAACCTCAGGGTGAAACAGCACAGATTGAGAACTACAAACACGTGGTGTGCTTTAGGTTGTCGACAACATGAGTGCTCAATCAACTGTTACTGATATCTGCAGGGTGTAAAATAATCCTACGATGAAGCAGAATGAATGTCACCACCCTGACGTTGATTACTTTCCTATAACAGCATGTCCCGAAGGGTTTTATTCCTGTTATACCTCATCGCCTTGCCAACAATTACAATATTTAATAAAGCTGTTACTATAGAAACAGTAATGGATTACAACAAGCGCATTAATAATCACGTAAACCTGTGATTTGCAGCTGCGCTACTGAAAACAGGAAGTGAATCGACACCTTCTGACCAATCAGAATCGAGAATTCAGTATTTCAGTATGATGAGAAAAGATGAAGCAGATCGTCAGAGATCTCGAAGGCATCATTTCTTCCAGCTAGGGGGGTGTGGCCTAACATCCGAAGGCGGGGTTAATGTCTGAAGGTTTCAGACAGCACCCATGTTTTCCAAAATCAATATTTGGGGACAGGGGCAGTGTGTAAATATTTTTTTGAGAATAACTATTCCTTTAGGTGTTTACATAAAATAAAAAAATATATATATATATCACAGCGATAAAAACCGAATAGAATAGGAAAAAAGAAGACGTATATATTATAGGATAACCGTGTAGTCAAAGATGAAGGGTAATCACTGCTTATGCAATCCTGATTTTCATTTTTTGACTAAAACGAATAAAAGAATTTAAATTCAAATTGTACTGAATATAAGAAAAAAAAATCCTCCTTTGTATGCAAAAGCAGACAAATGATCACAGGCGACATTAAACATCGTGAAACTCGGATTATGGAGATCAGCACGGAGCAGATTCATGTGGGCGTGTGTTCAAAGAAAAAAAACAAAAACGTTGCCCTTGGACACGTCTCCCCCAGTCGGGTCCTTCGGCGTGATCCGAACCCAGGGGACGGCGGAGGACCTGAGGGAAAACCCTGACTAAACCGAGCAGCTAATTATGAGCAGGGCATGCTGGGATTTCGGCCACGATCCATCTGAGAGTTCGGGAAGATGGAAGGATCCATCACTTTTTCAGAACTCTGTTTTTTCCAGCAACGTTGTGCTTTTTTTTTTTTTTTTGTCGACGTGGTTGATTGTCACTGGCGTTATGAATGGTGTGTATGCGGCACCGGTCCCTTAGCTCTGTGCATTCTGCCACAACAAGCACTTCCATATCTGCACTTCAGCACCAGGACAACCGGGAGAAAAAAAAAAAAAAAAAAGGTTGGAGAAACACTGATAATAGTGATGTTTCACTACACATATAGTATTCATCTAAAAAAAGAGAGAGAAATACATGGTATTGTACTTGTACTATATACATTAGCCGTCTTATTATTATTTAAACCAAAGCTCTGTTGAATTCTCAACTCTGATTGGTCAAAAAAGTGTTGATTAATTTTCTATTTTTAGTTTTTTTTTTCAACAGTAATTAATTAATTAATATTTGTATACTAATAACTTATGCATGTTAACCCCAAGAGGGAGAAAACAGAGAGACCGAAGAAGGAATGACTGTTTATACACCATACGGCCAAAAGTATATGCACCCCTGACCATCACATCAATATTTGGTTCTACCCCACACTGTTATCACAAAGTTGGAAGCGCACAATTGTGTAGAATGTCTCTGTGTGCTGTAGCTTTACAGTTTCCCTTCACTGGAGCTAAGAGGCCCAAACCTGCTCCAGCATGACGATGCTCCTGTGCACAAAGCGATCTCCATGAAGACATGGTGTGTGAAGGTTGGAGTGGAAGAACTCGAGTGGACAGAGCCCTGTGAAAATTGTGTTCTATACATGGAAAAAGCATTTGTTGTTCTTTAATAAATAAACATTTGGTAATAGTTTTTAAAATTGCTGTGAATCCTGAATCCTGGATCCTAAGATTGGAATGATCAAAAATAATTTAGCTCGGGGATAGAAAAACGGTCTATTCCTTATCCTGACGACGCCACAGACATCCGTGGCTAGGAGCCCAAGTGAGCAAAGCTGGCTGTGCAGTCTGGGTGGGAGGGGTTTCCCCTGTCAATCACAGTAACACTATCCAATCATGTGAGCTCTTGTATTAAAAAGGGGGCATATGTTGCCATGTCTCAGAGGAAGCATGTGTTAGCCTTCACCGTCCCGGGCTGCTAGCTGTCGTATGACAGGGGAGAGCTGTCTGGTGGGTGGGAGTTGGCAAAGACTAATTTAAGGAGAAAATGGGGGAAATCTAGCTAATGTTTTGAAAATCGACAAGCTAGCTAATGCCGATAATGATATACACACACTAGCTAATGCCGATAATGATATACACACACTAGCTAATGCCAATAATGATATACACACACTAGCTAATGTCAGTTACTAACATACTATCATTTAAAGCAGTGAAATAAAAATCTTAATAGATATTTCCACGTGAATTGCCTTGAGACAGCATTTAAAACACTTAAATATGGCAGTTGGGGCTCAGCGGATAGACTGCGAGTTCGAATCAAGACGCTTAACCTTCTTCTACTCAGCTCAATTGTAAGTCGCTTTGGAAAAAAGCGTTAAAAGAGAGATGAATGGAAACTTTGCTCCAGGAAACATGGCGTGCCAAATACTGCTTACCCAATACTGCTGCTTGATTTTTCACTTTTGTCTCTGTAATTGTACAGGAACTGAATAAAGGAACTGAAACATGTTTAAGAAATAAGATAAATGAATAATTAGGGGTACATCCAGTATTTCACTGCATATAAGCACTAAATGACTCTTTATCTGACTCCCCATGTGTAACTGTATTAGTGACTTTATATTCCAGCAGACGCAGTGTGTAACTAAGAGACTAGCACACATCGCTGGGACCAAATTAAATCCTGCGGTTAGAAAAAAAAGCAGTGAGCAGCTGATTGGCTAGAACAGGTCTGATGAGGCGTGCTGGAAAATCCGTACATTGATCCGGCGTATTGACCAGCATCTCTCTGCTCATCTCCATCAGCCCTGGGTTTTCTCCAGCTACATTCATGAGGATGAAACACTACCGCAGAACGTGTGCGCACATACACACACACACAACACACACACACACACACACACACACACACACACACACACACACACATGTTGTGGTCTTGGGTGTGTATACAATACTGATCGGGTCTCCTCTGGGCCAGAATGACAGACTCAGTCCATCAAACCCACCACCAACCCCCATCCCTCGCCACCCCACCCAATATCCCAACATGCTGTGCGTAATGCGGGCGTGACCCCACCCTGTGCCTGTCTGCCTGCTGAGGGCTCGCTGCAGTTTACACACGGATTACACACACTTACTCAACACTGACAGATTGTACAGATATTACACATCAGGTCCAGATTATTGTATCAACATACAGTGTACTACAGACTACCTTACATTATACAGATATATTACATATTCCTCATATATATATATATGTAGTTAGTTAGAACTTTCATTTGTTTATTAATTATAATGATCTTTAGTGGTGTAATATTTGTTTATATACAAAACAATAATATAGAATAATATGATTAATAATAATAATAATCCTGTTTTACTGATTTTAATAAATTCAATTAGCTCCAAAAATCAACTGGAAAGCATAAACCATGAGTATATGAGGTAGTATTGTAAACTTTTAATTATTATTTTTATTATTGGTAGTAGTAGAAACTGTGAATGAATTCTTTTTATTTATTTATTTATTTATTTATTTATTTATTTATTTGGGATTTTTACTTGTTTATTAAGTATGATGAGCAGTATATAGGTATTAACTGATTATATTCAAAATAGTAATATATAGTATATAATCATATATAATATATATGATTAACAATAACCATCATTTCTTTTTTGCTTATTTTAATTACATTTAAAAAATGTTTATTTCAATTTCAATATTTATTGATAATAACAATCATTTTGTATATTAAGAGATGAACGATTATTTTGAAGCTGATCTCTTGGCTATATTCAATTATACTGTAATCTGCGGTGTAACCATTAACACACACATGCACACACACACACACACACACACACACACACACAGAGCTGCTCTGGTGGAGAGCTGCTGTTTGACTGAAGTAGCTGAGTTGTGTTGTTATAAAACATCAGGATGCTGTACACGCTGTCAGTCTCAGTAAAAACCACGTGAGTCGGGTTCCCTCATTCACGATTGTCCAGCCGCGAGCTGCAGTGTTGCTTAGTAACCACGGCACACAGCTGACCTTATCCGCTTGGTCATAAAAATGTATGAAGGCCTTGTAGTAATATTTTTTGTCTCCTGTCTATTTTTCTGTCACTCACACAAACACACACACACATACGGAGCTGGTGTTGCTGTGAGGCTGTCACTTCATCTACAGATGCTGATCACATGACCCAGCTCTCTGTTCTTTTCCTCAGATTCTCCATCAGTCCTATGTCTTTCAGCTCTGATTTCAAATACCACTCGTCTGCTAACGTACCGCAGTGGAGCATGAGGATGGGGTTAATGCTAAGGGACTTACTTAACACCTGCAGTGTGATTTACCGCACGATACAGTGCAGCCACAGTGATCGTGTGTGCAAATTAAGACAACTGATGGGCAGGTATTAAATTTGTGGAAACCTGTGTTAACTAAAAAGAGCTAAATAAAACAGTTTTTTGGATTTTGATGCCAACAGCATTTAAAGAGCCTCTGAAGATACTTCAAATACTTCATTCAGTTGTGATTTCTGGTCTGTTTTCTGATATATTAAACTGGAATTTGTGACTGGTTAAAGTTAAGGTTAAGTTTCTTACAAGTTCATTCTTATGCAAATCTAAAGGTAATAAATGAGTTATATCTTAAACCTCCTCCACTCACTGTCTCAGGGTTGCTGTTGCTGAGAAGCTCATCAGACTGTTTGTAGTGTTAAGTGCTTGGTGTCGGAGCCCACAGGGCACACAGATGTTGACGTAGCTGTCTGCAGGAGAACGTAGTGGCAGATGGTACGCACTCAAAGAGCACTTGAGGGAAGAGGACACGAGCTGAACAGGGAAGGAGGCAGTTTAGGAGGCAGCAGGTTCTCACACACACTCCCATCTGGCCACATTTCAAATGCAAAGCCAGAGGACATCAGCGTTTACACCGCGCAAGACACGTCAACACAGAGTCAACATGGCCAAAGAGCGCTCTTCAGTCAACATATACACACTCACCAGCTACCCTTTGTAGTACCTCCAACTACCTCTAGAAGTACGTGCACCCCCATTTGTGAAAGAGTGCTCTATGCTACAATCATTTCCATCACCTACATCAGCAAACATTTTAAAGCACTAAAGATGTTTTTGCATAAAATTCCTTTGATGGAAGCTGACATACTGTAGCTTTCATTACAGTGAGGTGTATTTCTGACATGTGATGAAATAAAGGTTAGTAGTTTTAACAGTGGTGTTTTTTTACGGGTATTCAATTACACTGATGATTCAGCAATGCTTTAGGGAAGATCATATAACACTACATATGAATTAAAAATAGATTGCACTTCGAGGCTTGGCATTTGAAGACTCATTGTCTAACTGTCTGTGTGCTTCAGTATCAAACTCAAGCTCTCATCTTTCTAGCCTTTAGTACAGTAAGGGCAAATATATATACACAAGACCTCCGAAGGTGTGCTGTGGTATCTGGCACTAAGACGTTAGCAGCAGATCCTTTAAGTCCTGTAAGTTGTGAGTTGGGGCCTCCATGGATCGGACTTGTTTGTCCAGCACGTCCCACAGATGCTTGATCGGATTGAGATCTGGGGAATTTGGAGGCCAAGTCAACACCTTGAATTCTTTGTCATGTTCCTCAGCATGTTCCTCAGACCATTCCTGAAAATTTGCTGCATGGAAGGGCGCATTATCCTGCTGAAAGAGGCAGGTGTACTTGGTCTGAAGCAATGTTTAGGTAGGTGGTACGTGTCAAAGTAACATCCACATGAATGCCAGAACCCAACGTTTCCCAGCAGAACATTGCAAAGAGCATTACACTGCCTCTGCCAGTTTGCCTTCTTCCCATAGTGTATCCTGGTGCCATCTCTTCCCCAGGTATATGATGCACATGCACCCAGCCATCCACATGATGTAAAAGAAAACATGATTCATCAGAATCAGGCCACCTTCTTCTCCACTTTTGCTAGGTACTAACCACTGCATACCAGGAACACCCCACAAAACCTGTGGTTTTGAAAATGCTCTGACGAAGTCGCCTAGCCATCACAATTTGGCTCTTGTCACAGTCGCCCAGATCCGTATGCTTGCCCATTTTTCCTGCTTCGAACACATCGACTTCGAGAACTGACTGTTCACTCGCTGCCTAATATATCCCACCCCTTAACAGCTCCCACTGTAACGAGGTAATCATTGTTATTCACATCGCCTGTCAGCATTTTTAATGTTATGGCTGATCGATGTGTGTGTGAAATATATATATATATATATATATATATATATATTCACACACACACCCACACAGACTAGTTAGGATCAGAGCTTCTGTTCTACAGTGAATGCAGTACTCGGTGTAGCTCCGCTCTCACTCCACTCTCATGCTTTCATGTGAAGATGAAAGCACACATGTGGTCTCTGAAGACAGTTCAGCTGCACATCAGCGTAACAGTTTCTTTAAAAAAAAAAAAAGAGGACGATACAATCATGGATAAAATCAAGCACTGATTCCATTTTTTATTCCCGCAGTGAACTTTAAAAGGAGAGAAGCAAGCTCAATACAAAGTGGTGGTGGACCAGCGGCCTGTGGTGTCGCTCATAAATTATTTGAAAATACTCGATATACCTCAGAAATGTTAATAATATTCGTAATCCCAAAAGAATTTCCGATAGCATCTGGTGGCAAGAACATTAATAGAAATGTAGTATGCCATACTCTGGCTCCCCTATCAATCACAGCGACGCTAACCAATCATAGGCATGTGTGAGCTCATGCATGAGGAAGTGGGCAGACAACGCTTTCCTCCAAGTGCGTCACGCCGCCCCAAGACGCAACATGAGCAGCATTCAAAAAGATGAGGTTGGCTGGCTTCACGTGTTTTAGAGGAGGCACGTGATAGCTTTCACCCTCCCAGATAGCTGTTGTATGATGGGGACGGGAACTGTCGTATGAGCTAGGGGGTGGGAACTGGCCAAGACTAAATTAAGGAGAAAATCGGGGGAATCATGTAGTATACTATCAAGAAAATATGTATGGAATAACAAAGCGTTGTGCTGTTATATAAATAATGGGAAATAATTAACGGCAGAGTGGTGTGATGAAATGGAGCGTACCACGCCAGTATACCAAATTGCAGCATACCACAGCAATGTGGCAACATTTCATATATTTTTTATTTATTAAAGAGAAATACAGCAAACTTTATCTGCTTACAGTTACATTTAATGTTATGGAATCTCCATGAAACGAGTTAGTTCCTTTTATAACTTACATTATAGCAGCTATAAACAATCATCCCTCACCAGAGAAGTTCTCTGCCCTTAAAGACCTGGCTGACTGCTGCAAAGCATTAACACTGGAGACTCCTTCCATAAATGTTCAATAAATATCTCCTTAGAGAAAACTGCACCATACTGATGATTAGTCAATTTTTTAATTTATTTTCAAGCATAGTTTATGTTAAGCATCTGGCAAGTCCCTGGCCAATCAGAATTGAGAATATATATATATTCGGCTTACACACGGAACGTAAACACATTCAACAGAACCGAGGTTAAACAAAATGTAGCCAAAACAAAGGGCTCAAACAAAGAATGAAATAGATAGAGACTAGAAAGGGGTTATTATTAACTCTCAGTCAACAATCAGACAGGTGCAGGAAATTGTTGACGAGTCGTCTGGGGCACGTCACAGCAGGTGCGTATGCTCAGGTGGGAAGTGTACAGAAAAGACGGTCTGAACAGCACAGACTCTGACATTACGTTTATTTTTTTTTTCAGGATATCCAAACAACATCCATCCGAAAGCGACTTAACTGAATATTTAATCCCCTATAATATAGTCAACTCCAGAATTATTGGCACCCTTTAAGAAAATGGGCAAAACAATCAGAGAAACTACTTACCTTCTCATAAGAGCATTTTGTTAAATCCTTAACATATGCAGACTGTATTATAAGCATTATAAGGTTCTACCTGGAAGTGGAAGTGACTTTGTGGCCAAGTGTGGTGACCCATTTGTGCTCTGCATTTAACCCATCCAAGTGCACACACACAGTAGTG
>CM074961.1:2550336-2573876 GCA_037577455.1 Pangasius macronema
ACCTGAGACACTGAGGATTTATTTAAAGCCAAGGATCAGCACATTAAACACTCACTCTGGGTCATTTATTACTGTTTGCTGCTCTTTATAGGGTTTATTAATGTAGAAACATTTAATTTCATTATATTTGAAGGCGTCTTTGCTCTACAGCGTTTCTTTGCACGTGCCTAAGACTTTTGCACCATACTGTACACACACACACACACAAACACAAACACACACACGGGGAAAGAAAAGTGAAATTCTACCATCCTGCATCCTTCCTTCGTCTTCGGGACAACCAGTGAGGCAAGAGTTACAAATATTTCTATTCTTAGAGGACTATTCTTGTATTTATCCCTTATTCCTCGTTATCTTTTGCTACTTGATCATCAACTGTTTTCTTTTCATTCATCTTGTTATATGAACCTCTAATAATGTAATTTAACATTTGTGCCATTTAATAAAACATTGCAGAACATGAACACTGTGCGTGTGTGTGTGTGTGTGTGTGTGTGTGAGAGAGAGAGAGAGAGACGAATGAGGAACTGAGAAACAGATAAGACAGAGACGCCAACACACAGGAAAACATGCAACAAAAGACCTGATGCACAAAAAAAAAAAAAAAAAACATTCCTCTCAGTTCGCTTTGCCTCTCATGAAGCACAAACTCCACATTCCTTTCCATTCCACCTTTCATTCATCATTAATTCATTGTTTTATTACTAAGCAGAGAAGCCCATTCTGAGATTCCCTGCACAGATAATAAAAAGGTCATGCATAAACGAAATAAAGCTGGAAGTGACTCATATAATCCAGTCCACTGCTATATAAATGAACAGAGAACGCATGTATCACACTATCATACTACTACTATTAAATAAACTCCTGTCTAAACTAATGTGCTGAGTGAATAATAAAGAAAAAGTACTCTGGTTAACGGTAATCAATCCTATACTTCCTTCCAAAAGCCCAATTTCCTGAGTTAGCGCTACACGGAACCTGTACGCGTCCTTCCTGCGATTCAATAAGCAAGATAAAGACGCTTCCTCGTTTATAGCCTTAGAAACGAAAGACACAAAGGGGCGTACTTGCCTAAGGACGGTTAATGTCAGAGATTTAAGTATCAGTGAAAATGAGATACCTTATTAGACTTCATTAAACGCGTGCTTATGATACGACGAGGACACTTCCTGGTGTAGATAATGACGTTAGTAGGATGGAATAACGAGCTGAAGTGATAATTAAAATGGAGGGGAAAAAAGGAGAAAATGGTCATGGGTGGTTTTTAAAAAAAATTTAAAAAATCTGTGGACAAAAGTGGAAAAATACGTCCACTCCGATCTGCACTATTACCCCAACACGTTATCCGGCGTGTCCCTACTCTTAATACTCCCATCCTGTAGATCCAGACGGCTCAGATTCCAGAGAAACACGGGAAAGAACAAGTCAATGTCTCTAGATCATCACAGATCCCTTTTTCTCCCGCATTGTTTTAATATTAGAGGTCTGAAGATCGCCTAATGCTTTTAATGTCCCTGTTTTTATAAGGTGTTGTGCTAATGACACGTCGTAGACCTTTATTCTCTTTATATCTAAGAAGCTAATAACGGTCCTAACTAAGATACGGATGGGATTCATAAAAATAAGGAAGTAAATAAGACCGCTCCTCCACATCGTATACATTTACAGAGTGTACAGAAATCAGAGATTTAGTAACGGACTGGTGCGTCTCTGTCACATCACATCCGTAATATTCCCACGGATCAGATCCTGCATGTTCATCCTTTTCATACATTACCAATAACAAAGCACCCGATACAACACCGTTCACTTTTTAACAAAGTGTTGCTGTAACGATGCTGTTTTTCTCTCTCTCTCTCTCTCTCTTCAATGACGTGTCTACGATGCTACAATCACTAACTAATATATATAAAATCACTCCACATTGTGACATACGTCAACTCTGACGCCAAACTGATCCGCCATTTTAGGTCAGCGTTTGAGCAGCAGATTGGTGCGTCCCTACCTACCGTTTCCCCTAATGTACACTTCCTCGAAAAATGTCCATGCAGCTGCTCTAGTACACGACCTTATAACGACCTTATAACAACCTTATGACGACCTTATGACGACCTTATGACGGCTCGGTTGCAGTTGTTTTCGTTCAGGATTAAAATACCGTGTACCAATTCTTAGATGCTCGACTTGTGAGACGCAACATCGCACTCCTTCAAAGCATGTTAAAATAAAACAAACACACAAAAAAACAGATTAGTGGATTAAAAAAAAAAAAAAAAAGTCGCCTCTGACAGTCTATAGAGGTCTGATGTTAATAATCTGTATTCGATCAGTGCACTTCTCCTCATAATCCTCTCATAATCTCCTATTAATCTAAGAACAGATAAGGTTAAAGGTGAACCCCACGTTTCTCGTTACTCACGGTACGCCGTGTCGAAGCTGTACATGCAGTTACTGTAGAACATGACTTTAGAAAAGAAAGAGAGAGAAAGAGAGAGAGAAAGAGAGAGAGAGACTGAAGAGGAAAACAGGAAAGCATCTCTCGGTCTCTTTCTCCTCTTATACGGCGCAGGACGAGGCCAGCCTTGAGCCGCTAATCTCCGCAGACGGCAGGACGCTCTCATGTTCTAGTAAACACGGCGCTCGGATGGAGAGAGGCGGAGATGGACGGAGAGATAGGACGAGTCTGAGCCAAAGGGACGGAGCGATGTATAGAGGGGATGGAAGATGAAGTGAGGGAAAAGCTAGTCCATGTGCTAGTTCATGTCCAAACTCTGGTATTAGGATCCTTCTGGTATGTCCTTCAAATCAATATACAGCCCAAGGTACGAGAGAAAGGTCTAGAATTACAGTGTGAACGACAGCGTGTCACTTTTACTTCAAACTCAATCGCTTTTAGGGTTTAGGAGCCATTTTAGTATTTACAGATAAGCGAGTTCTGCTAAGAGCGACTAATCCGTCACTGATCCTGCTCGAGCTGTGCACAGTTCATCAGTATTACTCAGGTACAGGTAGAGTCAGGTGAAGTATACGTACTTTAATAAAGTGTAGATTAAAGTGTAGACAGATTAGCTGAGGCTGGAAAGCCTGAACGCTAACGCGCGAGTCAGAGCTCGCTGAATTACCAGGTAACACTTCCTGTTGTACTGATGATTTGGCCTGCAGCTTATTCTAGACACTTTTACTCATTTCAAGCTTGAAATTTTATTTCTTATTCTACTGGCAGATTATTATTTTTTGCTTCTGTCTACAAAGAAATGCTAAAAACAGAACAAGACAGTGTCAAGCTTGAAATGAGTTTTTTAAAGGCTAGAAATAGGTTTAATAATCTTATAATTGTTTTACTGTAATCTTATAAACAGGAAATGCTGTATATTTTGACTAGATTCGTGATATTTCCACTTGCTGTGATCTTATATTTTTTTTGGCATTGTAACACCAGGTAAGTCTGGACATGACTGTATGGCTTCATCCGGAAATATGTGACAGGATGGAGAGAAAAATGTGTTATGATTTCCATTACACCTCAGCTTGAAGGGCAGGACCTGATTTCCTGACGTGAGGAGCAGTGAAGTGGGATCCATGAGAGAAAGCTTGCTTGCTAACCTACCTGGGGTTGCTTTCTCTTAAAATCATAAAATACAGAACGAGCTAAATGCAACTTTTTAGTTTTGGACTTCTGACAGCTCTGAGTTCATGACATGTGACACGCTGCTGTTTTTGTTGTTGTTGTTGTTGTTTCTCAGCAGTCGGTTAAAGTGTAATTACAGCGTAATTTCAGCCTTATAGTGTATTTCTGTAGTAATATACCAACACGTCTGAGGTAAACGTCGATATTCTTGACAAGTCTGTGTCATTTCCACGGTCACGGCTCCTTTCCGTAGTCCGTACACCAGACTTGCTAGCTAACTAACTCAGCTTCCCCTCAGTCATTAGGCTGCATACGCTGGCTGTATGTTTTCCAGTTGCTTAGCAACAGCGTTGTCATGAACTACTGCTTTTTTTTCCCCCCTAACTCTTTTAGATATTAGTTGCTATAACCACTCTAACAAACGTTAATTTGACTAAACATCAGGGATTCTTTTGTTTCTTTAGTGTCTCAGCGTGAAGCCGGTGATGATTTTAAAAGTGGGCAGCGGATTATTATGGGCTGTATAACGGGCCGTGCAGGGATTTGGAGTAACGCAAGCTGTGGGACTCTTCCTGCAGCTCTTTGCTAACAGAAGTAGCCACAAATAAAGCAGCAGCATTGCAACACTTTCACACACACTTATTCACACACACACACACACACACACACACACACACAGAGAGAGAGAGAGACACACATCTTCCAAAATTCCCAAAAGCAGAAGTTACAACGAGGACCTTGCTGCTCGAGGAAGCTCAGAAAGGAAATGGAGAAAACATGTATATGTGCAGTGTGTGTATCGGAAACTAGAAGTGTGTGTGTGTGTGTGTGTGTGTGTGTGTGTGTGAGATACCACTCTACTACAACTACTACTACATCTCACCTGAAACAGTCACCACTATGTACTGTGGTGTATTTTGCCCGTTGCTGGACCCGGAGGCGGCGCTCTGAATCTCGGACACGGCGTACTGCGCCGCCGCCGCCGTGACCTGAGTGGGCGTGGCCAGAACGGCCTTCTTGAGGATCGCCGGAGGTGTGGTCTGTGTTATTCTAGAGGAAAGGCCTGCCTGTGAAGGGGAGGAGCCGGATGAGCTCTGCATGTCTGGGAGGAACGCAGGCGTGACGGTGGGACTGGCTTTCTGCTGGCCGCTTTTCGGCGTGGTCACGCTGCCGCCTTGAGGCTGGGAGGGCTGCAGCTCCTCTGTGTAGCCTGGAGTCGCCATTAAGAGCACAGCCGGAACCCTGCGTTACTGAGAAACATAGGAACAGGACAACTATAATTACAAAATTACGATAATAATAATAATAAACTTAAGCCAATGCAGAACATCAGGGTGAGACCGTGACACAGTCAAGCGTTTATATTAAATGAATTAGTTGCATTAATTCAACTTGTTATTAGTTTGATGGATTGTGCGGCATTTACAATTACAAAAAGAGAGTCCGACTCTTTAATTACAAAAGGAGTGTTTATATATCTGAAATGTTTTTTAAGGCTTTTGCGGCTTTGAGATGAAAATCACGTAGAGGAAACACTGCAGCTTTATCCAGGTCACCTGTTTACTTTTGCTTCTCCTTCTCAACAAACACACACATAAAGCAAGCAGTGAGAGTGATTTCACACAAATGTGTGTGTGTGTGTGTGAGAGTGAGAGAGAGAGAGAGAGAGAGAGAGAGAGAGAGACAGAGAGAAACAGTGCACACTGCAGCAGAACCAGACATGTGGCTCCTTTACTGAACATAAAGGAAGTTACTTCCTGTTTGAGGGCCACTGTATTAACCCCAGTGCTGTGTGTGTGTGTGTGTGTGTGTGTGTGTGTGTGTGTGTGTGTGTGTGTGTGTGTGTGTGTAGATAAGAGGAAATGACAGAGAAACTGACAATAGTGAAGTGATGCCAGAGTGTTTTTTTTTTTGGGATCACGAGCAGAACTGCATGACAACGTACTTTAATATTTTTTTTAAATCTTTCTCTTTATTCACAGCTTTAACATTTTTAACACGAGTTCAAAAAACACGCTAAAGTCACGAAAAAAAAAATCTCACATTAGACAATAACTTAATCTAAGCTCACTGAAATACGTGTATACACTGCATAGGACAGAAACTTGGATGTTTCACGGATGTTCTGCAGCATTAAATGTAACTATAAATGGATAAAAAGCATGGTTCTTTAAATAATAATAATAATAATAAATAACCTGTTGACATTTTCCTGTGGTGTAAGAGGAATAAAACACTCCAGGACGTGTCGTTATAGGGAAATAATCAACTTCTGGACGGGAACAGTGTCTCCGCTTCATCACACCACCCTGTTTCTGATTATTTTCCAACAACAGCACACGTACTACGTTTATTCCGTAGTTAATCCTGGAGCCCGATCCTTAACGCAACGAGGAGCTGTTAACGGTCATAATTACAGAACTGTCTTTAATCGGTTGGCTTATGGTATCCTACACACACACACACACACACACATACACACACACACTCGCAGAGAAAACTACTGGATAAGCAGGAGAGATGATATATCTTTATATCTGGAGCTTGCAGAACTGGTTTCACAATGTGCCCCTTTTCTACACTAAATCAGCTGCAAATAGACGGCGTTTACGTGCCTGGTCTTGTGATGGAATTCTTGAGACTAAACACGTCAAATCTGATCTGTTACACACACACACACACACACACACACACACACACACACACAAAAGAAACGGTTCAATTTCACCAAATCCCCCCTGCACTAGAAGCACGATGATCTCCTCTAGTCTCATTCTGACTGTATTATTACTCAGGAGTTTGTGCTGAAACTGTTACCACAAAAAAATGTTTCTTACAAACTGTTAGAGCTATTCTGTTGTTTTTAAATAAAGAAAAACATGACGCAATTCGAAACTCTGACAGTGAAATCTCACTCGTATCGACCTGTGTCTGATGCGAACTAGTTATAGTCAGTTACGTTTGACCTCTGGGGTGGTGGAAGGACATCGAGGTGCTTCCACACCACGTATTCATGCATTCTCTGATGCTGGTGTAAGGACTGAGTGATCCCGAGCCATTTAAAGTAGTTTATTGGGAAGAATCATTATTTTAAGGCTTATGTTTATCATTAAAGTAAGCAACAGAGTCAGATGAGGCATGTATTAATTAGTGCTGGCTTAAATACTTAATTAAACACACCCAAATTGATGTTTATTGTTTATTCCATAACTAAAAAATAAGACTGCATAAATTAGCTTAAACGTAATTACAGCATATAAATGTTGCTAATGTTGATAATCACATATTAATAATCATGGACGTCATGAACGTTAGTTAGTCACGGGGCGACGTAACACACTCGGAGGGAAGCGCTATCGACCCCCTTTCTCATACCTGAGCTCACAGACGCCTGTGATTGGCTAGCGCTGCTGTGATTGACAGGGGGAGAGCGTACGCCCCTCCCACTCTGACAGCATGGCCAAGTTTGCTCTTTTTGACAAGTTTTGCCAAGTTATTGATTTTTAATTACTTTATAAATATTATGAATAGTCTATAATTGCTGGGGGGTATTTTAGGCAACCAGAGGAAGTCCAGTAGTGTTCAAGCAGGTAAACTATTACATTTTAAATCAATTAGTTTATCTGTTGAAATATTGGTCTAAATACATACATATATTTTTAACGATAATAAGTATTATTTTGATAATTGTATATATTTCCGTGCCGCTTTCCAAGGTTATTTCCGCGTAGAACTCCTTGCCAGAATGCTGATTGGCTGTGAGACACGTCAATCACGCACAGTTCACCTTGCGACCACGCCCACTCGACAAAGCCCCGCCCAGCTCTCCCCACTCCTTCTGTGTTTTCGACGAGTTTCACAGTCGAGTGCCAAAACTTTTTCCTTTTAACGACTTTTCACTAAACACGGAGGAAGAAACAAAAAAAAAGAAAAGCCGGACATGACACTCAGAAACAAGTAATAATAAGAATGATAATAATAAAGTCCAGAAATGATTTCTTTTGCAGCAGAGTTGAGACTGAAGTCGCCATTTGGCAGGGCGCGCTAAAGCCTGAGCTCACTCTTCCCCTTTAAGCACTCGAGACAGTTTGGACGGTAAGGTTTAGAGGTTTTTTTTAGCCGTCCAAAAACAGCCAACAAGTAAAAGTACAACACTCTCGTGTTACCACACCCGCCATTTTGTGGCAGTATCGCGGATCTGACATCGTCATAACGACCGTCAGCCTTCAGAAAGCTGCGAGGATCCGGTTACCTCCGCCTAGCTCCCGCTTTAAAGCGCTCAACACACACACACACACACGCACACACACAGTGGAGTTTCAAAAAAAAAAATCACAAGACTCTACAGAAAATAAAACCATCATATTCACCTTCTTATTCGTGCTGGTTGTTTGCTGAGTTTTTTTTTAATTCCTTAATAGTTTAGATTGTTGTTGTTATTGTTGTTGTTGATTCCCGTTGCTTGGTTCTTGTCGCCAGGACTACCGTGACTATGGCGCCTCGTCCTCACCGGGGCAACTGTTGCTACCCACCCGTCCAAGTCCCACCCTCATCTTAGCGGTGATTGGTGCGGTGCTCTAAAGGCGCTCGGGGCTTGCCTTTGTTTTATTGGCTGAGTTCCGTGCCCTTTTCAGAGCTGTCATTTCATTCGCGGATGGCACCTGTCAATCAACTGGGGTCGTTACGTAAAAGAAACGCTCCCCTCCTTTTTTTTTTCTCCTGACGTTCAGTGTGTCAATCAAAACTGATCACCTTAACTATGACTATGATTGCCCTAAAACATGATACTAGTGCAAGACAAAAGTTTAGAAACGTTATGTGGGGAGTTTTGGAGATGAAAAAGAATAAGCACACACTTTTAGAGGCTGTACTTGAAACTTTTTTTTGTTGTTGTTGTTACATGAATATGGATGAGGTGACTGGAACTAGACAGCAATTCAACACCCTGATATGGCTTTGTGGCATTTTAATTAAACTCTTCCAAAATGCATTGTGCTGTAAATCAATAAGATAACGGCGAGAAAATAATCTCGGGTCACACATGGCCTCTGTATCTCTATGAATGCCAAATTGCTGAGTGAATTTCACAGACGAGTGGCTTGGCTGGATTGCTGATAGGCAGCTACAGGCCTCTGATTAGCAAGTGACGACGAAACAACCACGCGCATACACCTCGACCTGTTTCCTCGTATGCAGCAGCCTCTTATCTTTGAACTAAAATGTCAAAGTAGGTTACTGAACCCCAGGTTGAAATATTGCACCTGTGACGTCTCATAGCCCTTTTTTTCTGCAGATTATGTCTCACAAATGTAACTTTATGTCCCAAACCCCAGACAATGTTTTACAATGGCTATGATGTACTACACACACGCTACCCAATCTTCTGCTCCTGTTTTATATCACAGTTGTTGCTGTGGCCTATCAAAGGTCATGGTTTATGACACTACAGGTGCACCGTGATACATAGAATGACATTTATTTTAAAGTATTTTCTGACAAAATCTCACTTTCTCCCTCAAAACACGATATAAATTATTTTAATTGGCGCTGGATGATGAAGCAGTCTCCCTCTTGGAGTAAGCTAAGCTTGTCATGTTTTAGATCCCGTTTAGTTTGGGGTTTTGCTGACTCCACCGAGAGGTTTGGTCATAAAAATCACAGAGATATTTAGTTTTTGTGGAATAGGGTTTCACTTTTTTGTAAACACGATAAACCAGTTCTAAGGCTTTATTAGCAAGCATAGCAATAATCAGCAGTCATGATTAGCACTATACCCCCTGAAAGGAACAGTTCAGTGAAAAACCAAATGTACACAATTGTTCACAAAATGTGGTCGATCAGTCAAGGCGTGTTAGGTGTCTGATGCTTGCTTCTTTAGTTTTTTACTAGCGCTATGAGCCTAATATAGCTAGCAAGTAATGAAAGTCTGCCTCACCCAAAACCTTCTCAACCAACATTCATCAAATAATTTATTTTGTAGGTGTTAGTATACTTTCATAATGTTTAATACTGTATAGTGATAGTGATCAGGGTAATAATAATAATAATAATAATAATAATAATAATAATGATGATGATGATGATGATGATAATGATAATAATAAAACCTTATTTTATATAGCACCTTTAAAACAGCCTCTCAAGGTGCTTTACATAGGAAAAGAAAATAGAAAAAGAAGTACATAGCATAAAACAAAGTATATGAGCATGCATCAAAAAGAGTTAATAAAATACAATTCAAATTAATAACACAGTGCGTGTGTGTGTGTGTGTGTGTGTGTGTGTGTGTGTGTGTGTGTGTGTGTGTGTGTGTTTGTGTGTTTGGTCCCCCATTGGTGTCTGTATGTGTGTTATCTTAAAAGGTCAGAAACGATAAGATTGGGCCATTTCCTCTCACCTAACCTTGAAGGCCAGTTTCTGGTTAATTAAAGCAGTTCCAGGCCAGCCCTTTGTCCCACTAAAGGTCTCTGTCACTATCTGTCTGACTGACACTAAGGGAGGAATAGGTCATACTGAAGAGCTGAGGAACTATAAAAGAGCTCTGAGGATGCTGAGAAACCCAGTGTGGGACCTGCCACAATTTGTCCATCAGTCTCATCGTTGCTCATCTTTCTATCCAGTTCTCACATTCGGTTCTTGCCGTTTTTTGCCGTCATGTATAAAGAGATCGTGCTGACTCTGAGCCTGCTGGTGGCGCTGGCGTGCCGAGCCCAGGCCAACGAGGGTCATCCCATCTATGGCGTGAAGCTGTGCGGGAGGGAATTCATCCGTGCCGTCATCTTCACCTGCGGAGGCTCGCGCTGGAGAAGATCCGTGGGGATGCCATCTGAAACTGGTGTGTATTTCATGTTCACCTCAAATCTTTCTGACAAATGAATTACATTGCATTACATTACATTTAGACTGAATTACTTGGCTTTCATTCAAAGCAATGTACAAGTGAGAAGACAGAGACAATCTCTCTACTAAAATGGTCCTAGTTTCTAAAAATGTTCTACTTAGAACCTTTTGTAAAACTGACATTTTCCATTGTAGGATTCTATAGTTTTAAGTGTCCTTCCAGAGGAACAAACAGGAGAACCCTTAAACGTAATAGACTCTAATGCTGCGTTTGAATTACCTCAGAAGCAGGAAGTCAGAACTTGGATTTATGTCTTTTTTTTTTTTACCTCTGTATCTTCAATCTACAAAGTGGGAAAAACATGGACGCCTCCATGTTCATCTTTTGCTAGCAACAATATCTGATATGTTTTTTCCGATATCCAATAAACCATCTTTTTACTGGTATCGGCTCGATACTGATACTGGGTATCAGATCAGTGCTAGCTCTACTTTTTTTTTCTGTTGATGCTGTGAGTGGCCATGCTGGACTGTTTGTCACTGATTGAACTCAGGGCTGCGGAGACTTTCCTGATGTTCCGAGTAGGAATTCTGAGTTGAGGTGGTGTTTTATTTGTTTTTTCCTAATGAAAGTTTGGAAATTCCCAGTTACAAGTTCTAGACAAATGCAGCATAAGAAGTGAGTTGATGTGAAGCTGCTGATTGGTCAGCTGCCGTAATGCCCCTTGCAATGTCATCAACTGGCAGCTGAAATTCCAATTCAGGAAAATTCTGCCAATGTATTTCAATGTAAAAAAAAACAAACTTTGGGCTATATTAAGTAAGAAAAATAACCTATGATAACAATATTGTAATAACAATAATTACATAGGTTCTATCTGTTGTTGTTCTTCTTCTGGCTGCTCCCGTTAGGGATCATTGATATTGCATATTTGATTTGGCACAGTTTTTAATGTAGGATGCCCTTCCTGATGCAACCAATTTTATCCAGGCTTGGGACCAGCACTGGGAGTGCATTGTCGTGTGTAACCTCAATGGCTGGGTTTTTTTCCCTGGCCAGGAATCGAACCCAGGCCGCGGTGGAGAGAACGCTGTGGCCTAACCACTAGTCCTCCATGGACCAAACAGGTTCTATCTGTACTGTTGGAGTTCCATCTACCAAAAAAAAAAAAAAAATGAACCCTGCAGAAGGTGCCTGAGTTGCAGTCAAAAGAATTTAAATGTAAATAATTATGTAATAAAATAATATTACTATAATGTAGTAATAAAGCGTTGAATTTATTATATCATTATTTTATTTTTACTTCTTTTATTTTAATAAATGAGCTGTTTATTCAGTCGGCTTCTTGTGTTGTGTGCCATATTGTGTTCCTGTGATCACATAGAAGAGCTAACACAGCATCTCTACTGCTAACATAAAGTTCTCCATTCCTCTCTGTCTCCTCTCAGGTGTTTTAGCCAATGACTTTTTCTCCACTCATGATGATGAGGTCTCAGACAACTGGAGCTCCCAACTCATCCCCCACCTTTCTTACAATGCTCAGGCTGACCCGGAGATGGACGGCTTGGCCGGTGAGGGTCCAGAGAGCTTAGCGTTCATCCGCCCGGCACGCTCACTCATCTCAGATGAGGTCCTCGAGGCTCTGCGCACCTCCGACAGGAAAGGCAGGGATGTGGTGGTGGGCCTGTCCAATGCCTGCTGCAAGTGGGGCTGCAGCAAGAGCGAGATCAGCTCCCTGTGCTAAAACAGACTCTTCCCTTCCAGCTCTATTCGTCCATGCGTGTCCATCTCAGACTGTAGTGTTGATGTTTGCTGTTGAGATGTTTGGTGTGCTAGGTGGCCTAATTTGAATACAGCAGCTGGGGTGTAATGTATTAAAATTTATGCAAGTGTAGTGTGTCTCTGAAAGCAAACGTTTCTCTGTGTCTTACACTCTGCCCTGCCCTGATTTTCCCAAATAAATAAAGTTTCCTTTTGCAATACATTTTATTGCCATGTGATTTTTAGCATTATAGGAGCATCTGAGGATAAGTGTGGCCTTGTTTCAATGACATAGTTGGAAAGACACTTTGTCTGAGCTTTCTCAGTTTGCTGTCTTCATTTGATTCTGAGCACTGCAAGATGGTGATTAGTTTTCTCTTTTGCTTTATGGTCCACGGATGATCCAACCCTCAGGAAGAACTTTGCCCATGATCTGATGGCAACGCCTATATGACCAACCAGGCTGAATGACAGACTGCAACTTTAAAGAAACAGTTTAGCTAAAAATGAAATGCACACGGTTTCCCCCCTTATCGTAAATGTAGTCAGTCAGCCAAGGCAAGTTTGAAATTTACTTTTTAAAATTTTGTACTGGAGCGACAAGACAACAAGCACTAATTTATCTTCAAGTACCTGGAGAAAACCCACGTGGACACAGGGAGAACGTGTTGCCAATTTACTGACTTGTCACTAGATATGTCAAATATTTAGACCCCTTTACTGACTTTATTTAAAAAAAAGAGCCCAGCGACAAATCTAGCAACTTTTTGAGCAGACATTAACGACTGTTCTGCATGCGATACCGCTTACGTAAGCTGCTGTTCTCAACAACCAATCACTGATCACCATTGTTCCCAACAACCAATCACTGATCACCTTTGTTCTCAACAACCAACCACTGATCACCATTGTTCTCAACGACCAATCACTGATCACCATTGTTCCCAATGGCCAATCACTGATTGCCATTGTTTTCAATGACCAGTCACTGATGAAGAAGAAGAAGCCTTTATTTGTCAAACATACATTACAGCACAGTGATATTCTTTTCTTTGCGTATCCCAGCTTGTTAGGAATCTGGGGTCAGAGCGCAGGGTCAACCACAATACAGTGCCCCTGGAGCAGAGAGGGTTAAGGGCCTTGCTCAAGGGCCCAAAAGTGGCAGTACTGGGACTTGAACCCCCAACCCTCTGATCGCCATAGCTCCTAACGACCAATCACTGATCACTATTGAACTCAACAACCAATCACTGGTCACCATTGTTTCCAACGTCCAATCACTGGCCATCTTTCTGTTTGTCCCACCTATTATATTCTTATTCTATTCCATGTGCTTTCATAAAATTTTCCTTCTTCACGTTACATATTTTTATATGATCATGACAAAATAGTGAATATGCAAATAAAAAATAAATAAATAAAAAAATAAAAATCTCCATTACATCCAATACTTTCACCTTCCAGAGTCTCCATCTGCTGGTCTGACTATGAACTGCAGTCTTTTTAAACTTTATTTTTCACAGCAGTAAGTAAAATCAACCATTATAATTTTTTATAATTACTTACATATTTCGTTAATATATTTAGTTGAATATTTTTTATAAAACAAGTTTATAATCATGGCTAGCTAAATGGTATCCGTGTGATTTCTGTGTATTGGTGGGAAACACTGAATGTTACCATGGAAACGAATTCCTTCCTGCTTTTCTGACTTCCGTAGCTTTCACTTTTGGGTGGTTGGTCAGTACGCATGCGTGGGGTGGTGATGGTGGGGGGAGGGGTGGGGGTAGAGTATCGCGCATGCGCAGTACAAGAATTTATCTTTGACAGCGGCTCTGGCGTGACCAAACCGTAAACAAGACACACACTGAAGCCGGAACTGCGAAAATTAATGAATTAAATGGACCGGATGGAATTTTGAAGCGGATTAGTTTTGTTATGGAAGCGTTATGCCCAGTAAATGAATGAATTCAGCTCCTGGAAGCAGAGTGAAGTTGAAGAAGAGAACCGCAGCCCGGATTGGGCCTGCACCCGGGGACACTTGTGACCAGGAGGCGCTTCATCATCATCATCCTCCTCCTCCTCCTCTTCTTCATTCTCATCCTCCTCCGCGTTTCTACCACCTTCTAGTCCTTTTCTCTCCGCTCCTGGTCCTCTATTCAGTGCTCGGGGTGGTGATTTGGCGTCTGTGTGCACTTTTAGCCTGGTTCTTCAAGCCCATCTCTCGCATCATGGCTACCAGAGCGAGGGAAGCGGATGGCGGAGACGGCGATGCCACCGGGGATCAGATCAAAAAGCACCACAAACAGGCGTTTGAGTTCATCTCAGTGGCGCTGCGCATCGACGAGGATGAGAAAGGTAACACTTTCACTTTTAAAGGGGGCAATAGTCATTTGTTTTCATTTCTTACTTCTACAAATAACCTGGAAGATGTTTAAAACATGATAAAAAAAATAGTGGTTTGACCCATGACCTGACTTCCGGTCCGGAACACATGCTTGTTTGGGCCTCCTGTCAGTCATTTTATAAACACTCTATGGGCCACTAGGCTCTGGAGCCAGAGATTTGTGCATGTGGGTGAGAAAAAAATATTCAGACATCAAACCCACCTACAGAACTGTTAGAAACCTAATCTAGATCAAAATTTGACTAATCTTACCTAATGCACCTTTAATACCATCAATTAAATGTGTCTAATCCAGGACACTACTCTTTTTTTAAACAAAAACTGGTCTCATACGTGATATATGTAAGGAATAAAACACTCCTTGTCGTGGTGGCATAGGAAATTTACCAACGACAGGATGGTGTGATGAAGTGGAGTTATTGCGAACAGGCTGAAGGTGATTAACGTCCTATAACAGCAGTGTTTTATTCCTCTTATACCACAGCAATGTGCCAAGGATTACAGATTTGTCTCGTCATACTTTTTAATCACTTTGTAGTTACGTTTAATGTTGTGGAATGTCCAGGAAGCGTAAAAGCATAAACTTCTTGGTCATAAAGATGTCGGAATGTTTAAAATTACAGCTTTACCTCTACCTGTTACAAAGCGCTGACACTGGAGACTCCTTCCATTAATGTTAAATAAACATCTCCTTCACCATATCAGTGATTATATACAGTAGATGTGGAACTACGAGGTTTAGACACATTACCCAAAAACCTGTGTGGTCAAGGCCATGTCTGCTTTGTTTGTTTTGCCGATTGCAGTGATGTAGTGTTTATACAGTAACCCTGCATACACCCTAGAGCGAGTGGCCTAGATTGGAATAATCAGGGTATTGATCGCCCACATGACATCTCGCATAGTATCAGCACTGTGTCTGATCTCCTCTTCTCCCACACTGATGGCGGATAAACCAGGTCATATCACTGTCACTGCACACATCTGCGAGCTCTGGAGGAAAATTTCTGTCGTTTGCAAAGCGGCAGTTAGCGTACTGGATGGATTAGCCTGCGTTACCCCGAACTACACCCCCATTTCCCCCCATTTTCTCCCTAATTTGGTCTTGGCCAATTTCCACCAGCCAGCCAGCTCTCCCCTGTCATAGGAGAGCAAGGATGAATGCCTCTTCTAAGACACATGAAGCCAGCAAGCCAGATCTTTTCACATTATAGCTCATCACACTCGGTGGAAAGCGCTATCAACCTTCTTCCACATACATGAGCTCGAAGACATCCAATGATTGGCTAGTTTGGCTATGATTGACAGCGGGGAAAGAGTATACCATCCTCCAGCGAAAGGGTGAATACTTTTCTGTTGCACCACTCTGGAGCTTCCTGGTTTGATGGTCTAGACTATTTTTGCGTGCGTGATTTGTGTGGATTGGCCAAAAAAAAAAGCACATAGTAGTACATACTGTGATAACCTGTTGTTCCACTAACTCTGCAGACTGCAGACAGCTCATCTCGCTTGCACTTTCTGTTATGGCGAGTTTGGCGACTGCGAGCATTGTTGATTGTGGGCGTGGCCTGTCCAGATTTTTAAAGTGCTGATATGAGAACATAGCAGCCCAAGTATGTACACTCTAGTTACACCCAGGAACTTATGAAGATCTGTATCTGTTCAGTGCTCCAAATATCCTTATCTGTATACGGATTTAAACCTGATGTGGGCGTGGCTTACACCGGAACGTTTTCTTCTTATTAAAAAAAAAAAATTTAATATATACCACTGTATCTTTGGCAAAACACAGTGAAAAAACAGAGGGTCTGATATTGTAGGAGTACTACTCTAATGATATATGTGTGTGTGTGTGTGTGTGTGTGTGTGTGTGTGTGTGTGTGTGTTCTAGGACACAAGGATCAGGCGGTGCAGTGGTACTGTAAGGGCATCACTGAGCTGGAGAAAGGCATCCGCATCGAGGTCACAGGCACTGGTGAGTCAGCATCCATCAACTCACCATTACTCTCCAAAATATCGATTTCTAACCTGACTGTGTGTGTGTGTGTGTGTGTGTGTGTTCGATGCTCTCTTTAGGGGAGAAAGCAGAACGAGCCAGGCGCCTACAGGCTAAAATGAACAACAACCTGATTATGGCCAAAGAGCGTTTGCAGCTATTGGGTGAGCACTTCAGTTAGGAGACTGCATTACCCAGAATTCCCTCTAAACCTCCAATCATCAGTTTCATGGTGAAGATTTTGCTTCGTCGGTGGAGGAATGTATCAGGCTTGTGTTAGTCCTCAGCTGTTGTGTGAGGAGGTTTGGGGCGTGACTCGTTCCAGCACTCGTATCTCCTTTCCTTAAAGTCACAAGACACTTTCGAACTTCATAACAAAGACTTAACCATGGCGTTAACTGTAGTGTTCTGTCCCTTCTCACAAACCCATATGTGGTACGTTCAGATATCAGAGCCATGATCCATGGTATAAAAATACACTTAAAGCCACCCAGAACATTTGTTGACCGTATTGTTTTCTACAATGAGTAATAAATCACTTAATAAGTCAGTTCCAGTAAAAACTGACCCTCATTAAAATCCAGATTATATAGAAACGGCGTAATCCTACACGGTCCCTTCTCCTGGTAAACCAGTGCAGCGTGGCCTCATTTGCATATCGGAACCTGATAGGCTCTTACAGTTTATGATGCAACAACATGTTCCCCTGGCACTTAGGCTTTCGAATGTCCGTTAAAATACTTTAGCAAAAAAAACTTGTGGCAACTTTTTAATATATTCTATAAAATATATTGTATCTTTATATTATATTTATGTTCTATTTATATTTTAATATTTTATTATTTTATATAATGCATTTTTATGAAATTTAAACCAGCCAACAATCCATCAAAATGTCAGTGTGTCATGGTGTCTGGATTCACAGCTCTGAGCCTTTTCCCTCTCTCACACTTTATTATTTCATACTTCACTCACTCTAAATGTTTCCTTTTTTCTCCCGCCTCTTCCTCTCTTTCTGTTTCTCTGACTCTCCGACTACCTCTCTCTGATTCCCCCGCTCTGAACTTTCTCTCTGACTGTTTGTGACTCTCTCTCTCTTTCTCTCTGACTCTCCCTGATTTACTCTCTCTGACACTTTGACTTTCTGCCTCTGATTCTCTGACTCTTTCTGTCTGACACTTTGACTCTCCCGGACTCTCACTTTCTTTTTCTGTCTCTCTGTTTGTCTCATTGTCTCTGTCTCTCTCTGACTCTATCTCTCTTTGACTCACTCTCTCTCTGACTTTCTCGCTCTCTCTCTTTCTGACCATTTGACGTTTGCCTGCGATTCTCTGACTCTCTCTGACACTTTGACTCTCCCGGACTCTCTCACTTTCTGAATTTTTTTTTCTTTCGCTCTCTTTGTCTCTCTCTCTCTCTCTGACTCTCTGATTCTGTCTCTCTTTGACTCTCGCTCTCTTTGACTCTCTCTCTCTGACTCGTGCTCTCTCTCGCTCTCTTTCTCTCTCTCTCTCTCTCTCTCTCTCTCTCTGACTCATTGTTGCTTGCTCTGTTTGTTGGGTTGGTGATGGTGAAGCCGAGCTGAGCTCAGATTCCTCGCACACTGTAAACACTGACAGCGTTAACTCTCCTCTCTCCAACGGCAGCCTCCGCCCAGGTGAGGAAAGGAGAGAAGATAACATCTACTGGTCCAAAAATAGACTTTAATATCCTGTCAGTTAGTTGATATCGTGAGTAACAGTGAAGCAGACAGTTGATGATGAAGAGAGTCATGATGGTGGTTGTTGTTTGTATATGTGGCATGAAATTCTCCAAATTGAGTGTTTGATTGTAAAGCCCCAATATTTTATTAGCAAACTACATACATACTTCATTTATCGTGAAGATTCCTTTGGTAGAAGTATTGTGAAAGGATTTACTTATATATATTTTTTTTTCTTTCTTTGGGACGTTTGCCTTTACATGCACATGAACTTTAATGGCATCCCATTCTTAATCTGTAGGGTTTAATATGGAGTTGGCCCACCCTTTGCAGCTATAACAGCTTCAACTCCTCTGGGAAGGCTTTCCACAAGGTTTAGGAGTGTGTTTATAGGAATATTTGACCATTCTTCTAGTCGCACATTTGTGAGGTCAGGCACTGATGTTGGATGAGAAGGCCTGGCTCTCAGTCTCCGCTCTGATTCATCCCAAAGGTGTTCTGTCGGGTTCAGGTCAGGACTCTGTGCAGGCCAGTCAAGTTCCTCCACACCAACCTCGCTCATCCATGTCTTTATGGACCTTGCTTTGTGCACTGGTGCACAGTCATGTTGGAACAGGAAACTGTTCCCCAAACTGTTCTCATAAAGTTGGGAGCATGAAATTGTCCAAAATGTCTTGGTATGCTGAAGCATTAAGAGTTCCTTTCACTGGAACTAAGGGNCAAAGTTGGGAGCATGAAATTGTCCAAAATGTTTTGGTATGCTGAAGCATTAAGAGTTCCTTTCACTGGAACTAAGGTGCCACGCCCAACCCCTGAAAAACAACCCCACACCATAACCCCCCTCCACCAAACTTTACACTTGGAACAATGCAGTCAGGCAAGTACCGTTCTCCTGGCAACCTCCAAACCCAGACTCGCCCATCGGATTGCCAGAAAGAGAAACGTGAGTCGTCACTCCAGAGAACACATCTCTACCCATTCCATGAAGCTCTCTACGCACTGTTCTTGAGCTGATCTGAAGGCCACGCGAAGTTTGGAGGTCTGTAGCTATTGACTTTGCGCACTGTGCGCCTCAGCATGCGCTGACCACGCTCTGTGATTTTACGTGGCCTACCACTTCGTGGCTGAGTTGCTGTTGTTCCCAATTGCTTCCACTTTGTTAGAATTCCACTAACAGTTGACTGTGGAATATTTAGTAATGAGGAAATTTCACGAGTGGACTTATATCACGGTACCACGCTTGAATTCAAGCTCCTGAGAGCGACCCATTCTTTCACAAATGTTTGTAGAACATGCCTAGGTGCTTGATTTTATACATCTGTGGCCATGGAAGTGATTGGAACACCTGAATTCAATGATTTGGAGGGGTGTCCCAATACTTTTGGCAATATAGTGTATATGTATGTATGTATGTATATGTATATATAAGGCAGATCATAAAAGATCACAGAAGATCAAGTGGACTATTGCAAAATTCCCTACTCAATTCCCTCAACTACAACTCGATAGATCCAGTGAACTTTTCTGGTTAGATTCAGGGAACTTTTCTGATTCTCTGATTAGATGCCTATTGTTGTTAAACGCAGTTTAAATAAGAGTTGTGAAACATAGTTCACTTGCTTACTCAGTCACATTAGACAGAAGATAGAAAATGTTCCGGAAAGTTCCATGTGATGTCTGGTTCAGGAGTTGAATTAAGTTACGTTCTGTAAACTGTTATTTGGTATTATACTTTGTGAATGAAAAATTACTTTTTCCCAGCAGCAGTGTTAGGCTAGGGCATAGTAGTTGAGTTAACAGACCACGCCCACTTCTGGTTAAATCCAAATATGTAAACAGATACGAATATTTTGAGCCCTAAACAGATGCAGATAATGGCACTGCGTTACCCACTTAAAGAACAAGGCATGGCCAAATTTAATTAGCTAATTAATTAAGTGAATTATGAATTGAACACCAACAACAAAACAAATAAAGAATAAGAGTAATTATAGTTTAAAATGTGAAACAGACCTGTCAGAGAGAGAGCTATGTACAGGCTCAGAACTGAGTGCATTTGAGTAATCAGATTTGAGGGTCATGTAGCCGTCTGCTGCGCTGGACCCTGGATTTATTGTCCCATAGCTGACATAGTCAGATCTGAAAGAAGAACAAAAAAATACATCATGACATTTCTAAAGATTTTTCATGTCCCTAAGAGATTATCCTAACAAGTATCAAAGTCTAACAACGCATAACAGAAGGTAAAACATTTTCCCACCTGGAATATCCGATCTCCTGACATGTTTGCTTCGCAGTGTTGTCTCCCCACCTGTCTGAACACACTACCTTCCATTTTTGGTCCTCATTTGAAAAACTCTGCAGCATTAAATTAGACCCGAAGAAGCGAACTGGGGGGAAAAACAAAAAGCACATCCTTTATGATTTTTGGAAATTGCCTCCAAATATAACCATCACTCAGTGCTGACTATGAACTTGAGTCGTACAGCAGTGGGCCTCGTCCTCGCCTGCTGGACAATCCGTCCGTCCGTCACACCACTGCGACGAACGCACACACGTGCTGCTCTGTCCGCACCTCCGTCCCAGCTCACACACTCCATACACTGTTTTAAACAGACAGACGAAGATCAGACAAACTCAGAACTTCCCGAAAAAGTTCATTCTCACCGACATGATGACTCGTTACTTACAGAAGTACCAGATCAACACGGCCGCTACTGCCAGGATGATGAGGACGAAGATAACCGCTGCTGTTATGCACAGACATCGACTTCTGCTGACTTGTACAAGAAACAAAGTGCAACGAAATATTAACCCGGGACCCACTTTCAGTTTATGGCAAAAGAAAACTAACAGGAAAGCTTTATATGTTTGCCTCAGTTGATCTAATGGACATGAAAAGTCATTTTAAACCATTTTCCAGTCATTTATAATGACATGGGAAATAAAAGTGTTAAAAAATGATGGAATTCTGTCATCCAGAACCGAAAAGCTTTGTTATGCTTTCTTATATTTTTCTAATAGTGCATAAATCTGATCATATTCAAGATATTTTTTAGAAAAATTTGAACATTTTGTGGCTCCATTTCCATCAAAATGATATCTTAGAAATGTCTGTACACTCGGGTACCTTTGCGTGCCGCTGTGGTATGAGGAAGTCCGGATGTGACGGTGTAGTGCGTGTTGATGGGTGCAGGTACCACATTCGAGTACTGAGGT
Source organism: Pangasius macronema (assembly GCA_037577455.1). Classification (NCBI taxonomy): domain Eukaryota; kingdom Metazoa; phylum Chordata; class Actinopteri; order Siluriformes; family Pangasiidae; genus Pangasius; species Pangasius macronema. Next base: position 2,571,894 of record CM074961.1, read on the forward strand.
ACAGGGGGATAATACGGTGGTGGATATCCAGGAGCTTGTGCTGGAGGTCTTTCTTCTTCATAACGAAATCCGTAGTTTATATGAGAGGGGTTATTATGCATCTGGAAGGTGAAACGTGAGCAAAAGTTCGTTTACAAATCAACTTAATGTGTATAAAACACGCAAAACTAGCAACATGGACAAAACACCATTTCTGATATATGACAGTATAAATAGCAAATGAGTCATACAGAAATATCAAGTCACATGCATCCAAAAATCTTTGGAAAATGAATTGGACAAATGAATTGGACAATAACACAGTGATGCAGTCATTACAGCTCTCAAAAGGTACTCATATTTTATGGAGCACAAACAAATATAAAAAGCTGAGTGCACTTAGAGCTTTTTCTTAGAATAGAAACCCAGTAACTCTGCCAAAGTTAATCATTAGCACGATGTAGTAACTATGTGAACTGAACAATGCGTTATCCTCCATTGTCATTGTCAATATGGTGAAGTTTTCTGTAAGGAGAGGTTTGTTTCCATAAGGAGAACATTTATGGAAGGAGTCTCCAGTGTCAGCGCTTTGTAACAGCCCAAGCAGTAAAGCTTTAATTACGTTTTCCTCGGGACAGAGGAGTTCTACACTTTGTACTGTCTCTGGAACATCATGAACTGGGTTTTTTTCTTTAGAGAGAGAAAAAGAGAATCTGGTGAGAGGAGGACTTTTTATAGCTGCTATAATGTAAGTGAAAACAGGAACTAACGTGTTTTGTGGGCAACTATAAATGTAACTATAAATGGATAAAAGTTGCAATTGCACAAATGTATTCCCCTGTAAGTCCCCACAGCAAGGTCATTTCTTTTGTTTTGGCTACACACTGAGTACATTTGAGTTTGAGATCAAAAGATGAGAATGAGACGGTAGATCAGAACTTCATCTTTCATTCCCTGATATTTACATCTAGATGCGTTAAACAACTTTTCTTTGAACCCGCCCATTTTCCAGGTGATTAAAAATCTTGGAACATGTGTCTGGTACGTGTTTCATGTTGCCCAGTTTAAACAATTAATAGCTCTGAATGGCTACTCTTGCATTGAGCCCTGGGTTTTGCTTGTGAAGACTGCATTTGTTGTTAAAAAGGATCAACCAGCATGAAGACCAGAGGCCATCGAGAATCCATAAATCTGAGAAAATGACACAAGCATCAGGTATAGCCAGTACAACAATGTGGAAAGTCCTGAAGAAGAATGAAACCGCTCGTGTACTAACAAGCAGACATCCAACTGGTTGGCCAAGGATCTAGTCTAACGTCTACATGTTTTATACACGAACAAACAACACAGCCATATCTGTAATGAAGACTATAATAATATAATACGGTATGTCTGTCAATAAACTACACTCATAAACATCATCTTTATCAATTCTTTTGCATCAGAGAAATTATCATCAAGTCAAGACAGCATCTGATGCTTTGTAAGAGTAGGCATTATCCATATGGCCTTTGTAAATGTTACCCTTTACACTCGTTTCTGGAATTTATTCTCTCTTTATAGTGGACTATTTATTCCTTTAAGAGTTTTTTAAAAATATATTTTTTACATCTAGAGGTATGGACTTACAAACCATACAAACTGAAGACGTCATACATACCACATGACACCCAAGAGTGTGTCATTCCCTCAAACAAAACAATGAAGTCATAATTATAAGTAAAGAAAAAAAAAAAGGTAACTATTGAAACCATGAGTCGTTACACAGGAATATGGTGTTAATACCAACCCTGTAATAATATGTAATAGTATTACTGGTAACAAAGCACGATGCATTATTCAATTCAATTATTTAATTAAAATTGTTGCTAAAAATAGTTACATGATTAGCATCTGTATAGTTATTGGCTTAGTAAAGAACCTTACCGTAATAATACTGTTCACTAATACATTAGTTTGTGTTGTACAAATGACTGCAGGTTTGGTTATATTAAAGTATTAATA
>CM074961.1:2577055-2604398 GCA_037577455.1 Pangasius macronema
TCAGGTTCACCTTCAGGTTACAATTCCAACTCTCAGACCATCAGGCCACGACTGCCCCCACTCTACTTTATCACTCTACTTAGGCATTCCATGTGTTTTACAGTTGAAGCTCAAGCTGTCTACCAGTCTTATCTACATGCTTAACAGCTTTACCTTTAAAACACTGATTTATCTGAAAGTGAGCAGTGAATAATTTCACTTATTATTTGGCAACAGTACTGATGAATTCTTCATTCAGAAAGTGTCCATTGAGTTTCTATAAACAATATTAATGCACTCATTGTAATACGTTATCGTAATACGTAACAATCCATTCACAGGGCGAACATGTCACATAAACAGGTTTAAAAACATGTAATTGTCATTACGTTGGCGTTTTCTGTAAGGAAATAACGTAATATTTATGGAAGGAGTCTCCAGTGCCAGTGCTTTGTAACAGTCAGAGGTAAAGCTGCAACTTCACAAGAAAAACTTGAGGACAGACAAGTTTACGCTCTCGTGTTGCTTGGCAAAATGTTCATATTTTAGCTGAGAGTTGTGAGTCATTGAAGGAAGTGTTAGTGTTAGAGGATATGTCCAAAGTCTTCATGCGCTCATTTTAGAACAAAACACCCAAAACGGAAAAACACAGAAAGAAGGGCTTGGCTTTGCTAAAGACTGTCACTAATCCTGCATGCTGTATCATGCGCACACGCACACACACACACACACACACACACACTCACTCACTCACTCACTCACTCACTCACATAGACGCCAAAAAGCTCTGACACACCAAAAATAGGTTCAAGAAATTCAATACTATTACATGTACAAGTCAAGTGCAAAAGTTTGTACACCCTAAAATATTATTCGCAGAAAAATCAAAATGTCGTCACTTCAAAAGTTTGCTTATTCCTTTCTGAATGTGACAATCTTTTTTTTTTTTCCAGGAAGTCAGAAGGGTTGCCAAGTTTGTGGCTTCCCTGAATTATTTTATTTAATTCTGTTTTAATATTATTTAGTTTTCTGTCATCAATAATCTGAGTAAATAGAGGAAACCTGCTATGTTGTAAATGTTTAGTTCAGGATACAGGATACACTCATTTCATAGTGTATATGAAAAAATAAAGTTGCATCTTATCTAATCAAATTTTTTGCTACTGATTTGAAGATAAATTGCACAACAGAGCTACATTTCCTTTTCCCCCTGCTTTCCCTGAACTGTATTTCCTTTAACATTTCTGGCAGTACAATACATTTTGTAATCCTGATTAAGGTGACAAATATTAGGATACAGAGGTCAAAGTTCATTTAGATAATGGTTGAAATATAATCCGAGTCTGGTGTTAATGTGTATCCCGTAATTGTGAAACTTTGGAAAAGTGCGGTTACAGCATACGGATCGTAGAGACTGGAGATAAGTGTTTTCTTGGACACTGTTTAACAGATTGCTCTTAAATATTTTTCAGCAGCCCCTGAAAAGGCACAGGAAGGCTTTAACGAGTATAAAACCTGCTTCTCTGCGTAGTAATCTTCTGTCTTTGGGTTGGGGAACTCTGTGTTCACTACGCTGTTAGTGTTTGACGTGAGTGTGCACTATGTGACTAAGGTACAGAAGCATACGAGAGTGATAACAGGAAATGAGAGCTTTGCTAATGTTTTTAGCATCACGGGTATGGATAAAGTGCACGGACTGCATGGAGTAAATTATTTGACGTGATGTTCCTTTGAATGATTTGCATAGTTGCATAGTGTGTGTGTGTGTGTGAGATGGCATAATGATTGACAGCACCGTCTCCCTGGAAACAAACAACTCATGAAGTGGTGTTGCTACAACCTGCTTTAACACTAGAGCTAGAAAAATGGCCATACATGTATTTATAGTGTGTGTAATAGTTTTAAAAAATTCTATTTAAATCTAGTTTTCCTGAAGCACAGAGAGGCCGAGTAAACAGGGAAGACTGGGGCAAAAGTAAGCACATGGCTAATTTTGATTGGGCGACCTTGACATCAAATAAATTCCCACTCAACTGGAACTGGAGGAAAATAGGAGGAAAAGAAACTGATTTAAATGAAAACAATACTTTCATTCCATTGCAGTGACAAATTCACCACAGAAACTACAGATAACTGAAAGAAGCTCATTACGAAAATTAGTTAAAAGGGGCTTTAAAATAATATCAGAATTTAAAAAATTATGTATTTCAGCAAATATAAGCCGGTAAAGCATAATCAGAAAAAAAAAAAAGAAGAAACAAAATCAATCCAAGCATTTCTTCCATGTTGGATGTCCCTGAAAAAACAGTTACTTTGGTACTTTAAGTTAACTGTATTTATTGTTATGGTAGCTATGGCTAGCGTGTTAACGGGAACACTAGCATGGGTTTACTACGGTGTTTTAGTTAAACAGTGGTACTGACAGGGTTATTGTAGTATCTTATAGGAAGTTTTGTTGTTGTTTTACTCTTAAACGTGGTACTTATGTTAGCTGTTACTAATAGTAAAATTATGACAGATTATTTTTTTCATCTTCATTCATTTATTCACCTTCAGGAACCACTTTATGCTAGAATCCATCCCAGAACACTGCGCATATACTCTTGATGGGACATCAGAACATCGCACAGCACCATGGGCGCGCGCACACACACACACACACACACACACTCATTCACGCATACAAGCAATTCATCACAGTATCCATCTGTGATTTTTGCGAAATGGGAGGAAACCAGAAAACATGGAGGAAACCCACACGGACACAGGGAGAACATGCAGACACTAACCCAAGCTCAGGATCAAATCGTGGGCCCTGAAGCTGTGAACTGACAACACTATCTACTGCAGAAGTGCTCTTTTCTGTTTTTTTTTTTTTTTAAACACCTTTACTTTTGATTAGGATTAGCAAGAGCACTAACACACTGAATGACAATAATAATGAAAGGATAACGGTCACTTTTACCTGTTTGGCTCTCTCTTTCTCAGTAGGCTGGACTCTCTGAGAACTTCCTGTTGTGTGAGAGTCGAGTTCAGGTTCTCTGAAGTCAAGGGCTGGATCTCAATACATTGTCTGATCACATGGCATGTCCATGCTTTCATTTTTAAATGTCTATGACTCTCCATGTCAACACTGCTCACAAAATTCTCAAGAGCTGCATTGAAACACTACCAGGGCTAAAACTGTAGCACTTCTCCTTGATCAAAAGCAGCACCTGTTCCTAATGAATGATGAGAGAGTTGGAGAGCAATGGCGCCCTCTGCGATTTACTGTGTGGAGCTGCAAGAAAGAGTCCATTCCCCCGGCTGTGAAGTGATGGGAATTCCGGATCGTTTCAGTGAGTCAGATCATTTGGCTTACCAGTAAGAGCTGACTCACCAACAAGAGTCGACTCACCAACAAGAACCAGCTCTTTTTGCTCGCAAATGGCTCATTGCTATTTTTTTTCCAGAAACCGAACAAAGATTACAATGTTGTCTATACCAGTTATTCTTCTTTGCCCGACTATGGCTGGAATTATGAAATATTACTCGTGAATCAGATTTGGTCACCAAAAACAGCCGACTCACCTACAAGTCGACTCACCAGTAAGTGAGTCACCTCCAAGTGGCTCACTGACATTTTTTATAAACCATAACATTTTTTAAATAATACGCATGTTACCAGTTATTGTCCTTTCCTACGTGTGAAATTGTGAAATCGTACACGTGAGTCAGATCACTTGGCTCACCAATAGGAGCTGACTCACCAACAAGAGTCGATTCACCAGTAAGAGTCGATTCTTTCGACTGCCAAACGACTCACTGCCGTTTTTTTTTCTAAACCATACAAACTATACAATATTAACCATACCAGTTGATGTTCTTCCTGGCCTAGCTATGGCTGAAATTGTGAAATCGCTTGTGTAACAGTAAAAATAAAGAGTTATTCAAAAGAGTTGTTCTGAGAGTCGACTCAGATTCCTGCATTCATGTTTTTTTTTCTCTTCTGTAGGAGAAGTGGAATTAGGATGGAATATCCTATAAGGACAGTACATCCATGAACACAAGTGGATCTTCTTACTGACGTAATGACACAGCAGGGATGATAAAATTACCTCAGGAATTAGGAGTTAACTTTTGGGCAATTCACAATTAGGCAATTATCATCATCACAAATTAATCACAATTAGGCGATTATCATTACCTGAAGATGATGCAAGATTGTCTGCAGTCACTTAACACACACAGCTCAAATGAGCTGTCCAATATCTTAATATATTGAGCTTGATCAGACAAAAACTACATAGAGAAGAAGTAATATACCTTAATGGGAGATTTTCGGAGCTACTTAATAATTAATTAATAAAAAAAAACAAACAAACAAACGAACAGTTGTTTCCCCATATGACATTAATACCCTCAGTTTGTCCTCAAAGCTTCTACAAAAGAAATAAATGTAAATGTTAATATTAATGACTGAACACAGAGAACAACTAAAACAACTTGTGACCTCTTTTATTGCAGCTTCAGCATTTTTTTTTAAAATGACCTCTACACTGGAAAACAATCAGAAGAAACTTTAAATAATGCTAATCATAAATATGCTACGTTTATGTTGTTCAACAAAAAAAAAGAAACAGACCCATTAAATAGCTCTCTGATGCAGACAGAGGGAGTGACCTATTCTGGAGTGACTATAACCACAAACAGCTGTGGTTATGGAGTTGCACTGCTCGGTATTTTGACCTCAGAGACACTGAATGAATAGGAGAATAAAAAGGCTACAATTTCTGGATGAGAATAGACGAGGCTCCGCCCCCGCCGTTGCAGATGCCTGCCAGGCCGTATTGCCCGGGCTTCAGATGGTGCACCATATGTCCCACGATCCTCGTCCCAGACATTCTGGGAGAAAAATGCAAACAAAAACAAAACAGGAATTAGGAATCACGATCCAGGAAACAAGTTAACTGCACTTAAGAACTCGAGACGATCTCTTTCTAACTGTGTGACTGCACTGTCCGTACAGTGTGTTTATCCACACCTGAGATGAATAATGACAATATATATGCACTGGACTGTAATCCGTACCCGATAGGGTGGCCGAGAGACACTGCTCCACCGTTGACGTTCACTTTGCTTGGGTCGATGTCCAGCATCTTAATGTTGGCCAGAACAACCAAACTGAAGGCCTCGTTTATTTCCCACATGGCCACATCCTCCTTCTTCAGCCCGGCCGCGCTGAGCACCTACACCATAACACAACTCAGTACAGAGCTCAGAGACGCGTTATCGCGACGCTGTTATCTAACTGAAAGACCAACAGCGGCTCACCTTGGGCACGGCGAAAGCTGGAGCGATCGGGAAGTCGATAGGAGCCACGGCAGCATCAGCAAACGCTGAGCATTAAATACAGTTTGGTTTAATAAAGAAGTGCAGTGCAGTTAAAAAAAAAACAATTAGAGAGATGATAACTTATATCTGGTTAATACGATGTTAGATCATTGATGTCGGGTTAAAATGTTTGAAATCTCTCACCCACAATCCTCGCCAGTGGTGTGACGTTAAGTCTCTTTGCTGCGTCTGCCGTCATGAGGACAACCGCAGCCGCGCCGTCATTCAGAGTGCTAGCGTTAGCCGCCGTCACCGTGCCTGGAAGTCGAATACACGCAAATCCATTTAGCATGTTTTGATAAACGGCATGTTATTTTCCTAAATGTTGCAATCATTTGTTTTTCCAGTCACCGCTGCTACGATTTTTACTTCCTCTACCAAAGCTATTAGACACTCAAGGTCATGTTAGCGCCACACGAGTAATACCTTACTGTGACCTTCCTGTAACTGCTGAAGAACACACCTAATGTAAAACGTTAACAAGTCAATATATTAGAATTAGTCCTTACCGTTCTCTTTCTGGAAGACAGCCTTCAGTTTGGGCACTTTGTTAAAATCCACCTTCCTCCACTCTTCGTCCTCCTTAACGACAACATCAGGCTTGCCTGGATCGAAACAGAGAATAATACAGCATTCACATCCACCAGTTTCCTTAAAGGTGCAGTCTGTAACTTCTCGAAGTGTTTCTAGACCTGCGATAATCACAATATATCAGTGACATCTTAGAAAATACCGACTTGTAATGTTGCAATTGAACGATAAGAGTTTTGCTGGATTTGTTTCAGGCTTTTGTAAATATTTTTCCGGCCCGGAAATTAGCGCCTAAGCTCTACCCCAAACCACAGAGCGTCTGAACTCCGGCTCCTTTCCTCTTGCAATTGTAAGGAGCATCTGAGATGTATTTAGTTTCATCATTAAGGTCTGTTGTGAACGTAGTTCACCTTATAGAGCTCACAAATCTAAATAAAAAACAAAACAAAAAAAATTACACACTACAGCTTTAATCCGCAGGTGTCTGTGAAACATAGTCAGGAGGTCTATTGGCTTAAATTCGTTAAACTTTAATAAACAAGTCAGTTTTAGTAATAAGCAGACCTTATATAAGACTGACCTTTTTGTGGGATGCTAACTGGAACCACCTCTTTGGCCAGGATTCCCGACTCCCATGCTGCTTTGCTGCGCGTGTACGAGTTAATGGCGTATCTATCCTGCTCCTCTCGGGAAATGCTGCTTTTCTTGGCTGTGTTTTCTGCACAGTTCCCCTAAACACCAAACACAGAGGTCATGAAGGATGCGTGTAAAGTTCGACTCAACACAATTCTTAAACCAGGGAGGAACTCACCATGTGAAATTTGTTGTAGACATCCGTAAGGCCGTCCTTCACGATGAGATCCTCCATCTTCACCCCGCCGTAGGAAGGCGCCTCTCTCGCCATCACATAAGGAACCTGAGACATGCTCTCCATGCCGCCTGCTACCATCACGTCCTAAAAACAACATTACTGCATTATCGTTTAGATTCAAATGCTAAATCCATCCATCACAGGAAGCAACTACATAACCTGAGAGGAAGCGGGTTTTATTTCTTACCTGGTTACTGTAAATAATAACCTCAGCAGATTTTTTGTCTATTAGGAATTTATAAACTTACTGCCACTATATTATGTTTACTTTGTTTAAACATTTAAATATTAAATTTTGTTGTTCAAAATTATTGTTTTTGAAAATAATAGTTAATATTAAAAATTTTAAAATATCCAAATCATGTGCATCCCTGTTTAAATAAATAAATAAATAAATAAATAAGGTCTGTAAGCTAGTTTGTATCCTCCCTCTTTATGGGACCTCATTATTAACAAAGAGTCATAAATAAATAAATAAATAAATAAATAAATAAATAAATGATTTTCAACATATACTGTTACTGAATAAACATCACGTATAATAATAATAATAACGTAGGCACAATTACGTCACTGTATTTTGCACAAGTATACAATTTCTTTTTGACACCGTCAGGACCGGTACCTGGTGCCCACACATCAGACTCTGTGCAGCCATCATGATGGACTTCATGCCCGAGGCACAGACTTTGTTAACTGTCGTTGCTTCAGTGGAGAGAGGCAGACCTGCACAGTAAAGAGCAAAAAAAAAGTCAAGGTCATGTACTGCGTGGAGGAGAGAATCTATGTTGTATTTTGTGGTTTCTATCTTAAATTTCATGCCACCTTGCTGTACCTGTGTTTTCATAATTTATTTTTCGAGTTGATATAATGATTGTTGCATAAAATCTCATAGAAACCCATCAAAATCTTTGAAGTGAAGCGAAGTGAAGTGAAGTGACTTGTGGCCAAGTATGGTGACCATAGACACACAGTAGTGAACACACACACAGTAGTGAACACACACACAGTAGTGAACACACACCCGGGGCAGTGAGCAGCCTTTTTTTTTTGCTGCAGTGCCCGGGCAGCAGCTGGGGGATCGGTGCATCTAAACAATGTTGTTACTTTTGTTATTAGGATGAGATTAGACCAAGATGAGGCTGTACAGAGTATAAGGACTTGATATGTGTGTGTGTGTGTGTGTGTGTGTGTGTGTGTGTCAGCTGTTGTGCGATGCTCTTTTGTACCACAGTCATACCGGCGCCTAGAAGAGCTTGTCGCGTTGGTGCTTGCCCTTCTCCCGCCTGCAGCACGTTGCCCATGTACACCTCCTTCACCTCCTCCGGTGGGATTCCTGCAAACGGCAGACCAAAAACTGCCACCTCAGGCTACTCTGTGGAGTATGTATCATTCACACGCAACTCACTCGCAACAAACATTACACAATCCGTGCATGTCCCATAATTCACTCGGAGAAAATAAGCAGTGTTCACAGATGTTCGGTTGCAGTAGGTCTTTACCTGCCTGCTCAATCGCTCCTTTAATGGCAATGGAGCCCAGCTTGGTTGCAGGAAGTGCAGAGAGGCTGCCCTTAAACGACCCCATAGGGGTGCGGACTGCGCTGACAATGACAACTTCCTGTTGGGGCGCAAAAACACAATCTATTACTTTAACATCTTACTATATAGAGCAGAAGATAACAGAGTGCATTTAAAAACACAAAATATGTCTCTATTACAAAATATGAACATTATATAAGGGATTTATTACTTTTATTATTTAATACTACAAAATGTGTGTAGCAATATTGTCTGTTTTTCCTTAAAGTTCAGTAAATCACTGAAGCTGTTTAGACTACCATTAGCCGAATAATGAGTACGCGCCCATCGTACGTCACTTCCGTACAAAAAAAATCGCTACCGGAAGTAGAAAGTTTATATTAAGTTGCTAATATGGAATTGTTGTTGTTTTTTTAAGTAATATGTATATTTTGTCTTGTCCATAGAAAAACTGGAAAATATGTCTTTTTCTTTACAGTATACACATTTTTTTCGCATATATATTAATTGTGTTGCCATGGTAATTAAATGCGAGCATTTGATTGGACAATTGCACCCACTGCAAGAATTTTTTTTTTAAATTTTATTTAATATTTACAGCTCACATTAAACTCCTGAAACTATCCCCCTCCCCCCAATAAAAACAGTTTATAATTATTATAATAAATTAAATTCATTTATTTATATTCAGTAACTCACATTGAGGGTCGGGCGTGAGGTGTAGGTCCTGGCCACATACTTGTGTGCCTGCAAAGACATAATATTTATTTAAAAACCATGTTTTGGTGATGAAAGCGAACATGTTAATGTGTTAAGTGGCAATTCAGCGAGTCAAAAAAAATCACTCATACAAAACTACATCACATATAACCTCTTTATCGTAGTTGTCAGAAAGCTAGCGGCCTGCAGCTGCTCTCAGACACAGGCTGCATCCCAAACCGCGCCTTCCTCCATACATAGTGCACTCCAAATAGTGTACACGCCATTTCTTCTACCGCGTATGAAGTGCACTTAATGAGGCAGCACAGGTCCGTTTGGGATACAGCCCCGCCTACTAGGGACATTCTCAAGCTGTAGAGGAGCAGATGACCATGCTAGCTGGCTATACATTGTCCTGTTGACTCAGGGGAACTAAAGCAAAGCTCAGGAATCGATTGAACTTGTACCTACTGTTGATTTTTCACTTACCAGCCGTCTACAGAGCTGAGTGCGTGTGCTGAAGAGTGACATCGCAGCAAGAAAACGAGTTTCACCTTCACCTCGGGGGAAAAAAAAGGCTTTCAGAGAGAACAGCCAATCATATTGGGGAGGTGTGGTTGCGTCACGCCTCCTCTCAAGAACTGTGGGTAGTGTAGTTTTATTTGTGATTGGGCTTTGTAGTCATACAAGCCGGTATTTCTCATGTGACTTCATTCCCGTGTGTGTGTGTGTGTGTGTGTGTGTGTGTGTGTGTGTGTGTGTGTTGGAATGTTTAAAATTAATTTTATTGGGTTTTTCCACTTACAGACTTTTTTACAGTCAAGACTAAAGCCAGCCACTGCTGAACTAACCATGCTTGGAGGAGACGCTATCTACATCCTCTCTACGTCTACATATAGCTAGCTTTGCTCTGGCCTCATCTATCCATCTTTTACTAAAGTTGTGTGTATGCATTTAGTGATGCCCACAAATCTCCATAAAAGGTCAAGAGCACAGAGGGCCAGAAACACGAAATGACTACTAAACAGAAAGAAAAGGCAGAAATTGAAGTTATTTTGACTAACTTCTATGCCAATAAAATATGTAGCAGGGTAACTGAAAAGGTCACAACCTAGAGACAAATTACAGAAAAGGTGATTTAGGTGTGAATTAAATGAGGTCACAGCTTAATGGTATGACATGAAAATAGAGGAGAAAAGCTTTTTTAAACACTTTCTCGATGGTCTTCTTAGTCCCTTCTTTGACCTAGTGAACTAGCATGAGGATGTGTTTTTATGACTTCGAAGTGTGTGTGTGTGTGTGTGTGTGTTTAGATCATTAAAGGGGTTGAAATGTTTAAAATGAATTTTTATTGGTGTTTTTCCTTTAAAAAGAGTTTTATTTACAGTAGAAAAATGTTTAGAGGTGCAGTGTGTAATGTTTTAAAAATATATATAAATATTTAAAAGATACAAAAATTTATGTGTGGTTCATTTCTTTAGGATTTACATTTTTCTGGCACAGAAATGATCTTTGCTCGCACACAGGAACAAAGCTGCTCAGCTCCACCCTGTTTTTTCTTCCAAAATATCTGAAATGGTGCACTACAGACTATTCTAGACAAATATATCTTTAACAGTATTAAAGTGCATTATGGGTACATGGTAGGTATTGTGTACCTGTTAAAGACATCGACGTATCGCAGGGCACGGTGGGAATATAAATGCTTTTGGAATATAAAATGGCAACACTTCAAATATAATGCACTAGTTAATAAGGTGTGATTTTGGAGAGGAATTGAAAATTACATACCGCCTCTTTAAGGCCCACTGGTTTTATGAAAATTATGATAACAAAATGTCTTCATATTGCTCATACATCCAGGTAGACAGAGATGAGATCTATATGTTCAGTTATGAAATATTTATATCAAACTTAAAAATATATAATTCGTGACATTTTGTAGCAATTGTGACTCAGTAGCAGTTCAGCCATCCGTAGTTCAGAAGCACACGATTGACAGTTCTGGTCCTGTAGTTGTATTCTGTTTGTCTGGCTCCATCAGAGAAATACAGGAAACCTGCAGAGTAAAAGGAAAAGGATCAAAATTAAACACATACGTGAGTCTCTACTTGGGTAAATGAAAACATGCATATGATCCAGAGCTAGTTTTAATTAAGGTGAGATATTTTCAGCGTGCGTTTACCGTAGTTTTCAAAAGCAGCGTCCACTTTGGTGCCGATACCCGGGAAATCGACGTGAATGGGTTTGGGGAAACCAGCGTCCATCTTCCCAGTGTTCTCATTAAAGCTGAAAATTAATTACATTTTTATTTTTTTAAATTAAAAATTGAACAATTAATGAACTCACATGCTTTTGCATAATAATAATAATAATAATAATAATAATAATAATGTATTAGGATATATTATTATATGAATTACCTCCAATATTTATCAGCAGTAAAGAACAGAGTGCGCGTCGTTGAGTCTACATGCACAGCAGAGTCGATCTTCTTGACTGACGGCGGAAAGCCAAACTGTGAAATGTGCTTGGGATATCCGGGTAAGATGGAGGTCGCTTTCACACCCCAGTAGTACTGACCTGCACAGTCACACACACACACACACACACACACACACACACACACACACACACACACACACATGTTTATACTCCACGAATATCTGCTGTGTGAATGTGAGAATGTTTAAGGTGTGATAGACTGAAAGTCAAACCTCTGAAAAAGAAGCTAATGCTTTTTGCTCTGAGCTCGTAAGCGGCATCGACAGACGTGATGGAGGGCCACGTGGACTTGATGAGAGTCTGAGGAATTCCTTTCAGCAGGGTGCTTTTCTTCCAGTAATAGCTTGGAAGAAAGAAAGATAAAGTTTGGTGAACAAATCTATCTATCTATCTATCTATCTAGCTAGCTAGCTAGCTAGCTAGCTAGCCAGCCAGCTAGCTATTTATCTACAGTCAAATCCAGAAATTTTGCCACCCTTCAGCAAACATAATAGTATAAAATACCTGGGGGAAAAAATCGATTACCTTTCTTCTAACAAAAGTTGTTCATATAGGAATTTGTTATAAACAATCTTTTCTCATAACAAAAAATTCCTGCCTGGCAAAATTACCGACACCCTTAAACAATGTTTTAAAAACTTGCATTATAAAAACTTGCTATATAGAATACAAAAGAAACCAGGAGGTGAGGAGTGGCCATAGGTAGATTTTCTTTAATGATTGTGTCCTCAAATATATACATCCAAACCTCAGTGTCCATATTTGAACCATGCTGAAAAGCTGTGATCTGAACTGAAAGAAGAATGGCATGAAATTAAACCTATACAGCTTCCCCCATATATTTAAGCTGAAATGATCAGCCATTGCATGTGGTATACATTATTAAGAAGGGTGGCAATAATTATAAAGCTGACTATAGCTATCAATCAATCTGTTTGTCTGTCTGTCTAATGTGCCTGGCTCCAGTTCTTATACTGAGGAAAAAATTGAGGAATATTAAATTATAAACAAAAAAACCCCAAAATGAATAAACATAAAAAATGCTGTCTTACTCATTCTTGAAGAAGTAAAGCTCTCCTCTTATGCTGGTTGCAGCATCAAAAACCAAGTCCCTATTGCATCGTGCTGGTGGGTTTGCTCCTGGTTCTGGATTTGGTTGAGGTTGTGGTTTGGGTTGCGGTTGAGGATTTGGGGATTGACGAGCACCTTGGAGATCAAACAAAAGGAAATTGTAAAATTGTATACTGTATTGATATCCCTTCTGATTTTGTCCTCTGATCCACTGTTATACACACCATAGAGCGCCTGGATTCCCTGTTTATCGTCCAGAGGCAGCTGATATCCATGAGTGTTGACGTATTTGTATGTAGGATACATGAGAGCGGAGGGATCTCGTGAGTGATCCAGTCCTAGCGCATGGCCGAACTCATGGGCAGCCACCAAGAGCAAGTTCACACCTGAAGCACAACGTGTTTAAATGTTTTGATATGTTTTTGTACATCTGTGTATCTGTGACTGGACCCTATGACATGTGCTCTATGAAAACCCCTACAACAGACAGTTTATAAAGTGTTTCAAGTAGAAGCCCATTGCTTTTTCCCTTAGAGTGTATCGTCCATTTATTTCCACTATGAATGCTATTTATCTATGTATCTATCTGCTTTACCTGCTGAGCTCAGAGTCCATTTCTCATCCTCATCGAAATGTGCATCACCTCCGTCATTAGGACCAGGAGACATGGCGTGAGCCAGAACACCGCCCTGCCCATCAAATGGGTAAAAGTCTCCATGATCTGAAGAAAAGAACACACTGAACGTATAACACCATGAATATGTCCTAAACCACACCCTGTTCACTACATAGGCCAAATAAGGAAGATTCAGAAAATAGTGCACTATCTAGGAACTCGGGTGTGTTTTGCTGTTTCGGAGAACATCTAGTACACCTACTTCTGGCCTTGAAGAGAATCATGATGTCAGCCGTGCCACTGTAGATCTGCTTAAAGTCGAGCGGAGTGACATCGCTGTAGAGCTTGAACGCCTGAGCGATCGTGGCATCCACTTCCCTGTGGCTCAGATCTGGTGTGTACTC
This sequence comes from Pangasius macronema, assembly GCA_037577455.1. Taxonomy (NCBI): domain Eukaryota; kingdom Metazoa; phylum Chordata; class Actinopteri; order Siluriformes; family Pangasiidae; genus Pangasius; species Pangasius macronema. Next base: position 2,590,646 of record CM074961.1, read on the forward strand.
AGTTATTCTAAAATGTGAGCAAAAAAAAGTAGAACATGGAGCAATAATAAATGCCATTGTCACCTATTGTTTCTGGAAATTTGGGTCGTTGATGGCTGATATGCTCTTCGGCCAAAGACATTTAGAGCCAGACACATCTTTTCAAACTGCTGCTCATGCAAAAAAAAAAGTTGCCAGGGTTATGGTTTTTACACCAAATTGGGCTAGTTGTGGAACAAGAAGAAGTCCACAGGGCAAATGAGAAATGTGCGCACACCACAGTGAACTTGTTTTCTACATAAAGGCAAACTGAAGGAAGTTGGGTATCCCTTTCCAGTACTTCATCCCAAGTTTTTTTAACATCTCCATATACATTTAATGATAGGTCATATATGATAGGATAACATGAAACCACAGTTATGAGTTTTTCATCCATTTTTGAGTGTCAAACAAAAAACTGGAGCTAATTGCAGGTAGGATCTACAAGTGAGTGGGGAACTGAAAAATTATTGGGCCACAGGTGGCAAAGGATCGGCCCGAGGAATCATTCAAGCCAATCATTTGTATTTGCCACTTTCCAGTGTCATAGAATTGAAAGTTGAAGTGTCACTTGTCACACAGAAACTTTGTCACTTGTCAGTGTACTGTCGCTTCAACGCTTGCTAGAGTGATCATAGGGTTAGACAGTTGCCCCTGCACCTCCCGTTTTCAGGATATCATCATGTAACTGTGATCAACAGCAAAACAACAGTAGGCTATAAGGTCTTCAGATTTCTTTATCATGGTGTACTCTAATATCAGCATATTTCCACACCCCTAGACCTCTAGACTCAATTATTCCATCAGAAGCAGCTTGTACCTGTACGTAATGGTCTTCTTATCCCATTTGGGCTTGCCATTGAAATGTCCATAATTGGAAACATCGGAAACACCGCAGCGTGGCTTCTTCATCACCTCGATGGTGTTCGTGTCTAGCTTGCCCGTCACCTGGAGCCCAAAAAACTCCTGCATTTGCTTCAGGATGGTCTCGAAGTCATCCACTTTCACTCGTCTCCCGCTGATGGACGGAGCCTTGGTATCCGAGTAGAACTGTTTCAGGTATTCCTGAAGAAACAGGACACGAAATCATCAAAGCAGTGAAGCAGAGTTCCCAGGTTGGGCTCTGTGATTAATACGAAAAGTTTCTTTATATAGATACATTTTTAAAAAACACCAATACAATTGACTAAAATAGATTATTAGTGGTTGTTGGCTCATGTGGAGGAAAGGCAGAATGGCAAGCTGATGTCTTAAATCCAATCAGTGTGTCCAGATTTACATTTCCAACATTTCTCACTCATACCTGCATACCTTTATTACTTTCACTGTAGTTATTAAATCAGTAATAGCATCAATATCAGATGAACGACTGCATAATAATCTGGGTTAATGCTTGAGTATGTACATATAGCTAAATGCAAAAAAACTCCAGAATAGAAAACTCCTACCAACCTTTAATATTACTGTAAAATCCTAGAGACCACCCATGCTATGTCAGATTTTATATATTCATAACTGTTTACCTCAGCTTTCTCCTGATCCACTGTGGACGTCGCAGGGGCTCCAGTGCAAAGAGCCAGACATGCTGTGAGTGTCAGGACAAGAACGGCTGTGTCCATCATCTCCAAACTCTCTTCTTCTGCAGTTCGGGAGGGATCATGATGAGTTTATATCTGCTCTATCCACCCACACCTACCCTCTTATTTACAGCCACTCTGTTTGGCCCTTCCCAAAAGCAGAGCAGTAAAATGGGGGAAATAAATCGTGTCTTGACAAGCCCCTAATCAGAATGGACGAGGGGTTTTTATCTTGTGACACAGCTGGAAGAAGTCCATGCAGGTATAGACAGATTATATCCTTGATATGGAACTTGCTACAAAGGTTAAACGGATAAGAACGCATTTAGAATCAATAATTTGTTCATTACAGACTTTCTCCAGTGTTTAATAATTTTTGTTTATTTATGAAATAAGGAAAATAAGCTGGCCTTCCCACCTTTGAACTTTGACTTGACAATGCTTCACATCTATACACTCTTAGATAAAAGGTCTTTGTAGGGAATCTGAGACAGTCTGAGATGGTCTGATTTTTTTTTTTAAAACAAACCTAAACAAAAAGCAAGCCAAACAAAAGCATCAATTTTGCTCTATGCTTGGGACACGGACTAATAGGTGTGAAAGCGCTCTACAGGGTGAAGTTTCTATTCTAGGGGCTCAAAATCCCAGCCTTCACCTGCTTAGCTCTGTGTTTGATTGGGTTCTACTCCATTTTTAAGCTACTTTTTGTAATGACTAAAAGCTATTTAGGTTGTATTTTGAAACTGTCCAAGCAATCATGTTGAGAAGTGATGCGACTCATATGTAAAGTTACAAATGGTTACCAGGTGGGGTTTAAAGGTCATCTTGTAGGACAGTCAAGCCTCACAGAGCAAAGCTTTAAAGTCTGATGTCCATGTAATGGTCATTTAAAACGGGCCATTTTTATGCCAATGACATGAACCAATAGCCCATATAGAAATGTAAATAAGTACATATAAATGTAAATGACCATTCTGTAGTTAGAGACCAAGTGTTTTTTTTCGCATGGCTGTAAGTAGTGGAACAATCAGAAACACCAAATAAACATACACATTTTGGATTCTGGAATTTTCCTATATAGGTTTTACTGGCATTACTACGTCAACTGATGCTACCTCCACAGGAATGTATAAATGAAACTCCCACACACCCTCCCACACACAGCTGACGTGTTCCAGCATGACGGAGATACGGATGTATGTTTTTTGTTCACATAAGGTTATGAGCTCAGATGTACATTTCAGATGTAAAGAAGGCTCAGTATCTACTGAATACTTTCTGTTTCTATCGTTATGGTCCATCTTTAACTCTTTAACTACTATACACAGAAAGTGACACGATTTTGGTAATTTTGCCTCCACAATGGATTTGAACTGAAGCAATCAAGATGTGATTGAAGTGTAGACTTTTAGTTTTAATTCAAGAAGTTTAACAAAAATATTGCATTAACCATTTAAGAAGTCCCTCCATTTCCACAGGCTCAAAAGATATTGGACAGACAAACAAAATCATAAAGATTAGGATTATTTTTAATAGGACGACAACGACCTGGCATTTATGTGAGAAGATGCTGGACTGGTGCAGAGACAACAGCCTGATCCTGAACGTCGAGAAGACCAAGGAGATTATTGTCGACTTCAGGAAAAAAACAGCCCAGTCATGCTCCACTTCTGATCAACAACACGGCTGCAGAGGTGGTCAGCAGCACTAAGTTCCCGGGGGTCCACATCACAGACAACCTCACCTGGTCTGTGAACACCATGGCACTGGTGAAGAGGCCACAGCAGCATCTACACTTCCTGCGCCGGATGAGAAGAGCTCACCTGCCCCCTGCCATTCTCACTACATTCTACAGAAGCGCCGTAGAGAGTGGTGTGGAGGCTGCAGTGTCTTGGACTAGGAGTGTGTGAGGATACTGGTGAGGACAGCAGAGAAGATCATTGGGACTTCTCTTCCCTCCATCCAGGACATTGGAGGGAAACGCAGTGTGTCACTCGTGCTAGGAATATTCTCAACGACTCCACACATCCCCATCATGAACTGTTTTCCCTGCTGGAAACTGGAAAGAAGTTGTATCTTAACAATTGACATAACTCTACTATTTTTGCACTATATAACTTTGCTCTCAATAATGACATAATGTCTTAACATATCTTAACAATTTGCACTATGCCATAATGCCATACTATACCTTCATTCTGCCATAATTTTACCATTTACATAACTTTACTATGTAAACAACTACTTAACTGTGAGATCTATGCTTGCTATCATTTCCACATACTTATATCTTGCTATGCTGAGCCAAGGCTACGTAATCTCGTTCTGTATACATCTACTGTATATTTGAATGACAATAAAGTCTGTCTAAGTTTAAGTCTAATACTTGGATGCAAATCCTTCGCAATCAATGACTGCAATCATCCTTCTAATTATGATCTCATCTTAATATTCTGTTGTACTGTTTTATTTATTTATTTTGTTTCTTACAAAAATGGATAAGAATCCCAGGCATTTTGTTAGGTTTGAGGTAGAACCTTAAAAGATCAAAGGACTAATTCAATTTTTCCATGCAATCTTTATTTTTCATTACACAGCAGAAGGAAACATGGTCTTGAATTATATCTCAAAATGAATTCTTATGACAGTAAATAAATAAAAAAAATAAAATAAGTTTAATTCATTATATACTCAGTCAAGATTTCTCTATAGCCCAGATCCAACATTGAGCACTGGGTCAAAAAAAAAAAAAAAAAAAGAAAAAGAATCACTAGCACTTCAGGAAGTAGTTGTTATCAAGCGTACGCAACACCTTCTTGGTAGAAGTGCTGTACTCAAAAATCCGCGTACCGCTGAAGAGGTAGGTGAAACCTGAAACACAGGATTTACATAAAATCAAAATCACCAAACATTTATCCAATCATATCAGCAAACATTTGTATAATTGTAGAACATTTAAGAAGATTATAATATTCAAAATGATAAACGTATTTATAAAAGTACTGACCCCTGTACTGGAAGGCAGCAGTGATTTTCCCAGTAACCCCCGGGAAGCCAGTTTCCACCAGTTTGGGGTATCCAGTGTCCATCTTCTTCTTGTTTTCATCATAACTGATAAAATATTCAAGTTGGTTAGTTCCTCAGAAAACCAACAGATGTGCAGATCCTTATTAACAATCAATATTTATACCACAGCGCAGTATATAGCTATATAGCTAGCTAAATGTTTTAGGTTTAGCTGTGCTGTGCTAACCTATCTATTTAATGCCAGTCTAGCAATGCCATGTATTTCCTACCTGTAGTAATTGTTGTCCACGAAGTACAATGTTTTGCCAGTGTTTTGGTCATAAAGAGCAGCGCTGATCTTCTTCACCGTGGCAGGCAGGCCCAAGCTGCTAAGGCTCTTGGGAAATCCACTCACAAGGTCATAAGCACTGAAAGCCCAAACTGTCTGATCTAAAAAGCACAAGTACACATAGTTATCTCAAGCTGCTTTACCATTAATATCATTACAAACAATCAGTTAAAAGCGATTATGAACGTTCGGTTACTTTTGATGAGGAAGAGCCTGTCTTGCACAGTGTTCTCATACGCAGCATCGACTGTATCTGGAGCCTCGGGCCAGAAGCTCCTGATCAGCTGCTGCTGGACCGTGTTGGTCCCAAATAAGCGCCAGAAGAAGCTAAAGGAGACAAACACATGGTCAAGAAGTGAAACTTATATCTCAAATGGAGTTTTAACATAGCATATAGAACGTTTTTTTTAATCTATGTGTACCGGTTCTTGAAGAAGAGCCTCTCTCCACGCAAAGTTGCCACAGCGTCGAGGACCAGTGTGCGGTCACAGGCGCTCGGGGTGACTGGAGGTGGATCGGGTTTACTGGGTTCGACGGGTTTATCGGGGTTTGGGCCTGGTGACGTGTTCGTAAAGTAGATGTTAGAAAAATATATAGTCTTCAAATAAAAGGAGGCATTTGAGCTGTTCTCAATGTGTGTGTGTGTGTGTGTGTGTGTGTGTGTGTGTGTGTGTGTGTGTGTGTGTGTGTGTGTGTGTGAAATTTTAAGAAAATATTTACAGTACTGGAAAATTATATACTGCGTTTGACTGCTTCAAAAGAACTTATTATACAGTTAGTGTAACACTCATCAAACTTTACTTTATATTGGCTTTTTTGATTATTTTTCATTTTTCCAATTTGTTTCCAAATGTTGACAATAATATTAGCAAACAGGGGTAAGCAGAACCATTTCCAAAGAGTTGTAAAGCGATGCAGGAGATCTAGACACCTGCTAGCTTCTAGTTAGCTACCTAAAAGCCTGTAGCTACTAATCCATATATTATAAATACAAACTCTAACCAACATTTCATTCTAACCAACATTTCAAAACTGGATGTTTTGACCAATAATGAGCTAAGTTCTCGTTATACCTTGCACCTAAACTGTACTTAAAGGACAAAAGTTAGCAGGTACATTAACATTCACTAGCTAACTCTCACAGTAACTAGCTAAATAATGGCCAGACCCTGCTTCTAAGAAAGCTTTTCTAAGAAAGCTACTGAAATGAAACGATTGCTTCACTAAACACATTATATCAGTTTTTGTTATTATTTTTGACTTACCTGATTGAATTAAATGCAATGTATATATAATGCAATAAAAAACTAAAACCACAATGTAACTGTAGTGATTTTCATGGCAAAATAAGTCTACTACCCGAAAGTTACTAGATTCTGTTTAAAAATGTGGTCCAGTGCGCCACTGTAAACAAATGTTACATTACCAAGGCTGTAAATATTAATGAATGTAAATATAAATATTAATTGCTACCCTTAAGGTCATTTTTCACAGTGTGTTCTTACCATAGAGAGACTGAATGCCATTGACATCATCTGCAGGCAGAACAAACGTGTTCGGGTCTGTGTAGGAGTACGTCGGGTACATGAGGGCACCGGGGACACTGGAGTGCGACAGACCCAGAGAGTGACCAAACTCATGGGCAGCCACCAGGAACAAAACAAATCCTGAAGGAAGAAGACATGGTCAGACTTCATGGTTCATGGTTAAGCTGCAGGACTTAGGTTTGTTACATTATAGCTTCAGTGTCTATTTGTCTCACCGCTAGAGGAAGTGAAGGTGAAGCTTTCATCTTCATCAAAATGTGCATCTCCACCAATGCCACTAGATGGGGCAAAGGCATGAGCCAGAGTGCCAGACGGTCCATCGAATGGGTAGGCATCACCATGGGCTGTGAGAAAGGACTGGGCTTTATTGCATGCTTTACATGGTTTAACACAATACTTCAGGACAGGATGTGCATGTCTAGTCAACAGCCTTAACACCTGCTAGAGTGAACAGGATTGGTCAAGCTTAACCAATAATAAACACACACACACACACACACACACACACACACAATACTGTGCTATTCCATAATCGTAACTACAACTACAACTATTAGAGAAATCATTTGAGGTTCTTCATTTTTTTACAGAAAATGATTAATATGGAAAATTTTTTTATAAATCATTCTTATTATTGTGTTGTCTCATAAAGGTGTTTACAGGAAAACTATATGATATTAATATGAGTATTAATGATTAAATAAAGTGCTAACAATCTGCATTAATTTCAAAATTTCAATCAAATACCTAAAACAACAACAACAACAACAACAACATCTCACAATAAAGGCGTTTTAAAATGTAGAACCTTAAAAGCCGTGGCATATTTGAATATTGTTAGCCTCATACCATAATTGCCAAAGACCAAATATGACTTGGGCAATTATGCTATGAGGCTAACGATATATAGAATAGAATAGAAGTATGGTATAAAACACTTGGGGTCAAGCAGTTATAGGAAAATAATCCAACGGTCCAACATTCCCAAACTGTTTTATTCCTCATCCTCTTCATTCCTACCAGTCACAGTTGCCAACAATTATAATTTTTAATTTATTAATAAGTGGCATGTCGTGCTTTTTTTCAGCCATTTTCTATCCACTGTTACAGAGAAACCTTCCATAAAATTTAACTCTCTCTCTCTTAACAAAAAGCTTCACTATATTAATGATTATACATTTTTCTTTGTTAAATAACAGCACGTTTTTCATCTGTTCATAGAGGTAACGCACTTTATAGGCTCCGTATACCTTGTAAAATAATAACAATGATGTGTGAATGTGTATGTGTGTGTGTGTGTGTGTGTGTAGTTGTAAGTTTGTGGACTTACATCCTCTCCCGAAGGAGATCATGATGTCAGCTACACCGCTGTAGATGCGGCTGAACCTCAGAGGAGTGACGCGAGCCCAGACTTGCAGCGCTCTCTCAATAGAGCTGTCCACTTCAGCTACAGACATGTCAGGAGTATAATTCTCAATCCTGCAGGGAAAAAAAAACATCTGCAATCAGGCTAATGTATGGAATTTGTAGCAAAGCCTTCACTGAGATCTCTGCATTCCATAACACACTTGTTATGTGGTGCTCACCTGTAGGTCAGCTGGTTTTTTTGCCATTTGCTGTCTCCGCCGAACGTGGAGTACGCACCCACATCGACAACTCCACACCGTGGCTTCTTCATCACCTCCAGGGTGTCGGAGTCCAGCGTCCCCGTCACGGTGAGTCCAAAGAACTTCTGCATCTCAGCGAGCTTGAGACTCATCTGACTGAATCGTCCTTTATTATTGGATGAAGTGATGTTGTAGAATTTATTCAGGTAAGCCTACAGACAGAAATGAAGAAAAAGTTCATTTAGTGTTACAAATATATAGATACTACAGATACCTCGAGAGTGCCGAATGAAGAGTAAAGACACATTACCTCTGCAAAAGCATCATCTTGCTCGTCTTGCTCGTCTTGCTTTGGTATTGGACCTGACTGAACCGTGATCACCAGGGCAATGAGAAAGCAGGTTGTGTAGTGCATCTTCATGTCGTCTTCTCCTCGAGAAGCTTCGCCGCTGTGGTTTGGACTCGGAGGCTGAGAGGTTTAAATATGCTGCAGATGCAGACATGTTGCGCAATGGGTTTAATCACTGGCTTAATGGATCAAGCAGGAAAGATCCGGATTTCACGGAAATGTTTACACCCAAATCGTTAAACAGAGCAATCGCCTTTCCTTGTTCCTTCTTTAATCTGCCTGATTTAATCTTCAATTACCTTTTTAATGTCCTCCTCATCATTATTGTGTCCCCGTGTCTTATCTTGGAAGGGTTGGAGGGCTGGTGGGGTTTTTTTTTTCAGGGTATGGAGTTAAATTTTTAGTAATTTAAGTTATCTAACAGGTACAATCCCCCTTTTTTAGATCTAAGATGCTTATATTAATTGTTACATCGTTATAACGTTGAAAAATGAAAATCATTCTTGTATTCCTGTGTCTTCTTGGGTTGTGTATTTTTGTTCATGTATTTTTGTTTGCTTGATTTTTTGTAATTGTTCACTTAAATCAAGAATTTGTTTAGTCATTTTTTTGTGTTATTTAAGAATTTTGTTAATAAACATCTTGTTACTCATAGGTAATTGAACAGAGTTCGGAAAATGTGTGCTACACACACACACACACACACACACACACACACACACACACACACACACACACACAATGTATAGGTTATTATTGTTGCATTCATTGTGTTGTATGACAAAAAATAAAATTGTTCTGATGAAATTATTTCTATGTTTGCAGAAATATATTACATAATTAAATAAATTATATAAAATGTATATTATCTTTAAAAAAAAATTCAAATCAATCCCCATTGTCTCAATATTTCTTTGTGTTTGTTGGGTTTTGATTTTTTATTATTATTTTTTTTAATCTGCACCTTTTACAGTCCTAATTATTTATTAGGATTTACATTAAAGATAAGTGATGTTTATATATTATAGTATGATCTCAGATTCTTACATCTATATATTATATAGCATATGTGAATTAAGAAATATTTCAAAATGCTAAAATCAAGTAAACCTACATATTAAATGCCCAATTTATATTATTTATGAATATGAATTTTTTTATGCTGTTTACTCATGAATAATATGGATATATGTGATGACTATTATGATTAAAAAGGAAACATTTAACATGCTTCTAATTAAATAAGGAAAATACAAATAATTCGTATTTCTAAATTAAAAGGCAGATCCCAAATGTGGCCACAAATAATACTTTAAAAAAAAAAATGAATTACTGCATGAAGTCTATTAGGAGATCATTTTAACGCATTAATGTGATAACTGTAAACGTGATATAGTCACACTGAAACGTGTTGAAAGTGCGTATGCAAGCCTGTGCATGTCCGAGCTGCATCTTCAGGGAAATGACACAGTTGTTTGCCATAAGTGAATCACAACCATCTCTCACAAGTGCCACACACACAACAAATCGTTTGTCATCAGTGTACCGCTACCCTGTCACTGGGCTGTGAGAACCTCCTCACGTGTCGGATTGGTCTCGCCAGCTCTTCTGTATTGTGAAATTTGATGACGTGCGTGTCGGGTTTACAGCAGATATAGAGTAAGGGGTGACCTAAGGAGAGGTCTCCTTCACCGGAAAATACCAGAAGTGTCGTGGTCACCTACTCCACTTTTGAAAGTCATCTTCACTATTCATTTCATTCTATGTGGCTGATGTAGAAAAAGCTCCAAATGACAACTTCTGTTTATTACTTTTTATAGAAATATGAATTCTTGGAAAGATACAAATATTTATATCTTCATACATTAGGTGTGGTGTAATCCAGAAGGTTTTTTTTTCTGTTTAGTTGGCTTTATTTCCCATTGTATTGTGTTACCATTTGGACCTTGCCCTGTGGAAAAAACGCAAAAAAATAAACCGAATAGTGTTTGCAAGGTCTTCCCATGCTTCGAGGGTTTCCTCCGGGTACCCCGCTTTCCTCCCCCAGTCCAAAGACATGCGCTGTAGGCTGATCGGCATTTCCAGATTGTCTGTAGTGTGTGAATGGGTGTGTGATTGTGTGTGATTGTGCCCTGTCATGGGTTGGCACCCCGCCTAGAGTGTCCCTCACCTTGTGCCCTGAGTCCCCAGGTATAGGCTCCAGGATCGAGGTGTAGGATAAGTGATATGGAAAGTTGATGGAGGGAAAAACTAATAGTGAAATTCCTATTTGCATCTGTTTAGAGGACATTATCTGGCAATTCCATCTAATGTTTTCATATTCGGTTACATCCATAATAACATCCGGAGTTTTTTGTCCTCATTGTTAAAAACAACCTTGTAAAATTACATATGTATATATGTATACACATTTATTGGTCTGATACCATCGTCTTTTATTCGTATTCATAAAAAAATGCTCCAATACCATGTCACAATATGTGATGTAAGCCTTATGTACGTTGTTGTGCTAATAAACAAGCGACGCAAAATTCTATTTCAATTCAATTCAGTGCATTTTATTTGTATAGCGCTTTTAACAATGGACATTGTCGCAAAGCAGCTTTACAGAAATAAATGGATTAACAAAATGNTTTATCACTGTGAATTTATCCCTAATGAGCAAGCCAGTGGTGACGGTGGTGAGGAAAAACTCCCTGAGATGATATGAAGAAGAAACCTTTAGAGGAACCAGGCTCAAAAGGGAAACCCATCCTCATCTGGGTGCAACGGATAGTGCGATTAAATAAATAAATCTGTTCTGTTGTTGTGCGGTACAAGGACAAGTAGTGCAATTGTGCAACCAGTAAATTCATCACAGTGAGTGTGAGGATGGCTGACCGGAGTGTGCACAGAGGTATCAGTGAAGCAGTGAATGGACGTGCAGAGAAACTGGTCTGTGAGCACTGATTCATGCATTCACCAGAGTCTAGACTTGCTAACCATCGCTGTTGAAAAAGAGAGTTGCGACACTCTTCGCTCTTGGTTCATGTATCTCTCAGTAGCTCCTTACATAAATCCGCAGTCAACCGGTTCGAGTGGGTTTAAACAGGACAGACAGTAGCAGCGACTACATCTGCAGCAATTTTCGGTGAATATTAATGCATAAGGTGCATTGATTACTATGTTGACTACATTATCAGAATGTATTTTTGATAGACTTCAAAGCACTGTTGTAAGTCTGGATAAGGGCGTCTGCCAAATGCCATAAATGTAAATGTAAATTTACATTTATAGTAGCATTTTTTCTAGGGAGTGATGGACAGACAGCATTAATCATTCTTTCTGGGACAGTCGTGACCTAATGGTCTGAGAGTGGGACTTGTAACCTGAAGGTGAACCTGAAGGTGGTTGGTTCGAGTCTCGGGTCCGGCAGGGATTGTAGGTGGGGGAGTGAATGACCAGCGCTCTCTGCCACCCTCAATACNCACTTGGATGGGTTAAATGCAGAGCACAAATTCCGAGTATGGATCACCACACTTGGCCACAAAGTCACTTCCACTTCTGTGTTTAATTTTGGAGGGAAGGGGGATTGTTCCCCCACAATGTAGACTTTTTCTCATGCTTCTATAAATAAATGAATCTATATATAAATGAACTGTTGACTCCTCATGACGCTACTAAGTAGGTGAGTTGTTTTTGTAGCAGTATCAATACTGATGTGTATGTGTATGTGGTCTGAAAAAAAAATGGTATAGATGCGTCCCTAATTAAAATAAAAGAAGATATGCTTTTTTAAAATCAAAAACAAGAAGAAATTTTAAAAATGTACATTCTGATTCAGGTTTGATTTGAGCGCTCAGTTTTACAGTAAAGTTAATGATAATGATACTGTATGCGTTAAGGGTGTTATTATTACAGCATAGTGACAAGAGTGTTACGGTTGCTGTATGGTGAAATCTTATGGTACAGTATGACCTGCAAGTACTGTAAACATTTACCAGACAGGCTGCAGTATCGACCTGCCCTACAGTATGATATTTACAGTAAACACAGTTTACGCCGTATTTTATTCTAGAAATCACAGAAACTCTTCACAGTGTGAACCTTCCCTTTAGAGCAGGTTCTATACTATTCTGTGTTGCCAATACAATTCATTGGCTATTCATCATTCATGTGTATTAGGTGTTAAAAAAACAACTTAAAATTGATTTCCAGCCCACAACTTGATGATGTTTTGTCATATCTCCTAAATAAAGGGAAGTTCCCCAGCATTTAAATATGTGATTCAGCTCTGGGACGTCTTAATCCTAACGTGACATCTGGATCTGAGAGCGTGAACCTGTCAGGGTAAACATGTCAGGACAGCTCTGGAGATTATAATAATATAATAATACAGTGTAGTCAAAAAAAAAATCTGCCCAGGAGCTCAAAGCGTCATCACGAAAGGAACAAAGGTCTAAAAAACAGAAAATCCTCTAGACATCAGGATTAAATCCTCACCTAACACTTTCGTTCCACAGAATCACAACACCACTGACACATGAGTAGCTTACTTTTCTTCCAGATGATTAAAAAAACAACTTGCACTTTGGTTTCTGAGTGAAAAGATGCAAAATGTACTTCTAGTTCACAGCCAAAATTCTGTTTAGTCATTTCTTTTCTACTGAAAAAATATGCTATAGCATGGCCTAAATATCACTGAATCATCTTTATTAGTAAGCTTAAAAAGTTTGCAGCCCTGTTTACATTTTAATTTAGAAGTATAAAAGTACGACGTATAAGAAGATACTATTAGCGTTAACGAAGTGTATCATTCAGAAACAAAGTCACGACCAAAGAGCGAAGAAAGATAACTGAGAAACAAAAGAAACTGCTAGATAAATTTGCAAAAAAAAAAAATCCAAAAACAAACAGAAGGTGAAAATAAAAGCCCTATATAAATAATAGTTTCTCTTTTAATGTTATAATATAGTGAATGAATTACTATGTTATAACATTAAACTCCGAGAAGACAGTGTAGATGATGCAAACCATACAAACTACAATTTAAAATTATATCACAGCATCTCTACAGATGGCCATCTTCCTGGCACGTGCCAGGGCCATGCTGCTCTGGACCAATCTAAGACTCGCAAATATGAAATTATGTAAATATTTTATTTTGTTTATCATGGTAACTTCAACCTTTTTACCTGTGTGGTGTCATTTAATAGAGTTTTTTGGTTTTGCACACAGGAGAATCAATCTTCTTCTTCTTCTTCTTCTTCTTCTTCTTTCGGCTTTTCCCTTCAGGGGTCTCCACAGCGAATCATCACTCT
>CM074961.1:2623773-2636073 GCA_037577455.1 Pangasius macronema
TAACTTTGTGCACAGGGGCATTGTCATGCTGGAACAGGTTTGGGCCTCTTAATTCCAGTGAAGAGGAATTGTAATGCTACAGCATACAAAGACATTCTATACAATTATGTGCAATTATTGGGGAAGAACCAAATATGTGTGTGACGGTCATGTGTCTGCAATCTTTTGGAAATATAGTGTACATCTAGATAATGGTCTAGTAAAGCAATCTCATGATAGGTTTAAATAACCAAAAATTGTTTAATTTCAAAACCACAACTTAAAGAACTAAATAACTTTTAAAAAAAAAAACACCTTTTCAAATAACCAAGCCATGCTGGCAACTTTGATTATTCATGAGTTTCCATGTATTTATTAAATACCTCTGTCCTTAAAAGCTGCAGTAACTTTTCTTGTCATTTATGGGATGATCTGTCTCACTAGTTTAGGTTAACCTTAATCCATTTTCTTGTTTTTTTTTTTTTTAAATAAATAAATAAATCCATTTGTTGTAATCTATTTTTTATCAGTTTAAGGTAACTGACACAAATTCCTNCAGTTTTGTTTACTTTACCATCTGCCTTTGTTTTAATTCTGGTCGTGTCTTAGCCCTTGTCATGTCATTGGTCTGTTCCCTAATGTGTGCACCTGTTGATTAGTTTGTCTGTTTGTACCCTGTTGTGTCTTTGTATTGTTGCCGAGTTCTCCATGGTTTTGGGGATTAAGCATTGTATTTTCAGTTCTTGATTAGTTCTTGATTAGTTCTTGATTAGTTGTCTATTCGAGCTTCTGTGTGTTTGTCTCACTGTGAAGTCTTCTTGTTGTTTTTGTGTGTTTTTGAATTGTGTTTCCTTGTTCCTTGGTTTGACAGTTTCTAGATACTTCTGTGTTTTGACCATTGCCTGTTTACTTGTGTTTTGCCTCATCAATTGTCCCAGTTTGTTTCTGCTTGTTGTTTCTTGGCTTGTTTAGTGCCTTTAATTTCCAACTGCATAGACATTTTTACAAACACATTTAGATATAGTATGTGTCTAATATAGAAGCATCACAATAGGATGAAATGCGATGAAATGTTTTATTTCAAAAACACAACTCAAAAAATGACAATAACTCGGAAAAGTCAAAACAATTACAAACACAATAATAATGAGTTTTAATTAAGTTAATAGTACTCTAATAAGTTAATACTACTCTGTAAAAATGCTTCTTTAAAAGTTTGCTCTACAAACTAATTTCCCTGCTGTCCATGAGGCAAGTAAATATGAAAAACTAGCACTGGAAAAAGTAGTTGTTTTTCAGTACATTCACCAGCCTTCCATTATTGTACTGGTAAACATTTGGCCCACTGAAGAGATAGACATAACCTGCAAAACATATAGTGTGTCACTTTAGTCAAACTTGATGACTCTTATTATTCAGGAGTTTTCAAATGTATTTTAAATACTGACCATTTTCCTGCAAAGCTGCAGTGACTTTTCGTGTCATTCCTGGGAAGCTTTGTTCCACTGGTTTTGGGTAACCGCTGTCTTTCACCTTTCTGTTCATGTCATAGCTGAAAAAAAAATTGTATTACTTAACATCTTGAAAAAGAAGGAGTACATATTTAATGGCTTTAATACAGCTACACAGTAAGAATTACCTGTAGTATGACTTGCCAACAAAAAACAATGCCTTTCCAGAAGATGTGTCATAAAGGGCAGCGTCAATCTTCTTCACTGCAGCTGGCAACCTGAAGCTACTGAGACTCATGCGTTTCACAATGTCATAAGCATCGAGAGCCCAGACCTTCTGACCTAAAGATCATAAGCACAAGTTAACACCAACTCATATACAATACCCCTAGCATATTGTTTGCAAAGCTATGTTTTACCTTTAAAGATGTACACCCGATCAGCTGATGGATCCTCAAAAGCAGCATCAATATTATCTGGAAGGCCAGGCCAGAAGAACTTGATCAGATGTTGCTCAGTTGTAGTCAACTGTGGGTGGCTGCGCCAGAAGAACCTGAACAACAGAAATCAGTATTAGATGGTCAGACATCCCAAAAATGGATTAGAATTAGGCTAATGAGCTTAATGTTATTTTGGGGTCCATGTGTACCTGTTCTTGAAGAAGAGCTTCTCTCCACGCAGGGTTGTAACAGCATCGAGGACCAGATTGGGGTCACAGGCATCAGGGGTGCCTGGAGGTGTGGGCTCAGGCTTATCAGGGTCAACAGGTTTTTCAGGGTTTGAGCCTGTTGAGGTCATTTTACTTTGTTAATTACGTGCTGGGAAATTTACAGAAAGCTTTTCTATATTTGCCACTAATGTATTCCAGAAACTTACCATACAGAGCCTGAATTCTATTAACATCATCTCTGGGCAGAACAAATCTGTCAGGATTGGTGTAGCTGTATGTTGGATACATCAGAGCACCAGGAACATTGGAATGATCAAGGCCCAAAGAGTGTCCAAATTCATGAGCAGCCACCAAGAACAAGTTGTATCCTGTGGAAGAATACATGTTTATGATGCATATTTCATATTGTATTGTGTATGTTCTTTTAATGAAATGTGAGCATAATCACCCATAGAAGATTTGAAGGTGAACGTCTCTTCATCATCAAAATGGGCATCTCCACCAAGGCCAGGAGCGGGGAAAAATGCATGAGCCAAGAAACCATTAGGTCCATCAAATGGGGAGCCATCACCGTGATCTGGAAATGGAAATTCACAATTTATGTGTTTATGTTTATGTTTTGTTTTTCATGTTACCACTGGTATGATTAGATACAGGGACTCATGATGATACACATTTGTTTTAAACTTGAAATGGAGAGAGGCATATCTTCTGTCTACTGCTCATGGCTAAACCTGAAGCAGTCAGCTAACTGCATTTACGCGTATATGTACATTTATGGCATTTGGTAGATGCCCTTAGGAGACCTGTCACATGGGTTCTCTATGTGCTGACTTTCACAGATCTCTAATCCACACTGTCAACAAGAACCTTTTCAGTATTCTGTAATATTCTGAGGGAAAGCCTTCAAGACAGGTTATGTTAATAGGAAATGGTACCAATGCCACTGGATAAAGTGGGAGACTCACCTCTGACAACAAAAGAGATCATAATGTCAGCTACACCGCTGTAGATGCGGGTGAACCTCAGAGGAGTGACGCGAGCCCAGACTTGCAGTGCTCTCTTAATAGAGTTATCCACTTCAGCCTTAGACATGTCTGGAGTGTAATTCTCAATCCTGTAGTATAAAAATAACAAAGTGTAGCTTATTAAATCTATTCAGCTGTTTGTTTCATGAAGCTAGAAAGGTTTAATTTAATACACTACACTGCTTTGGTACCTGTAGGTCAAGCTGTTTGTAGACCAAATTAAAGCTCTGTTTCTGTATGCAGCCACATCTGGAACTCCGCAACGAGGCTTCTTCATCATCTCCAGCGTTTCAGCGTCCAGAGTTCCTGTCACTTTTAACCTGAAAAATTGCTGCATCTCACCCAGCTTCAAGCTCATCTCACTGACCGTGCGCCCAAAGGACGGCTGATTCTCCTCACCCATGTTGTACAGTTTTTTCAGGTAATTCTGGTTAAATAGAAGCAATCTACAGTTGGAAACCTGGCTAAACAAAATCCTGTGTAATGTTAAGTTGCACAGTGCAATGCCTATCTCACCTTTGCAAACTGTTCATCATCCTTCTCAGAAGATAGTGTTACAGGATCTGAGTGAACCCTGTACACCAGGCCAATGAGAAAACACAACTGGTAGTAAGTCTTCATCTTGCTTTTCCTTCAAGAATTGATGTCGTATGGGCTTCACTGCCTGCTTTTATACAGGATAAAGGATGAGGTATTGAGCAACAACGTGAATCATGGGATGGTGACATGAGATAAGGAAGGAAATGACAGATGACTCCATATAGTCAATTTCCATTTATATAGAGAAACAAAACAGAATTTCATTTAATCACAAATGTTGTATACCTAAAATGTATTACATATTTGGGTGTGAGATCATCTCTGTTTTGTTTTGTTTTTGTTTTTTTTTGTAAGTTGTGCCGTAAGAGAAACTGACCAAAGAGATTTTTTTTCTCTTATCTTGTGTCCTATGTCAATGATTAACATATATGATTATTTAATTAAACATTAATATAAACATCATACTTTTAACCTTTTCCTTCCAGCCTACTTAAACTTCAATCAAACTATTGTACATTCGATCATATTCTACATTTACGGCATTTGGCAGACACCCTTATCCAGGGCAACTTACAATTATCTCATTTATACAACTAAGCAGGTGAAGGTTAAGGGTCTTTCTCAAGGGCCCAGCAGTAGCACTTTGGTGGTCTTGGGGACTGAACACATGACCTCCCAAGCAACAGCCCAACAGCTTAACCACTGAGCTACCACTGCCCACTTCCCTTATCCCTTTTTTTTCTCTTATTTTGTGTCCTATGTCAATGATTAACATAGCTGATTATTTCATTAAACATTAATATAAACATCATACTTTTAATCTTTTCCGTCCAGTCTACTTAAACTTCAATCAAACTATTGTGCATTCAATCATGTTCTACATTCATATTTACGGCATTTGGCAGACACCCTTATCCAGGGCGACTTACAATTATCTCATTTATACAACTAAGCAGGTGAAGGTTAAGGGTCTTTCTCAAGGGCCAAGCAGTGGCAGCTTGGCAGTGCTGGGGATTGAACTCTCAACTTTCCGACTAGAAGGCCAGTGCCTTAGCCACTGATCTACCACTTCTCATCAGACGTGACATCACATGGTACATTAGGCTGTTTTTGGTGTTGCGTATAGGCTTCTAGTTATGAATCATTTTAATGATTTGTGTGTTTAAACGTCCTGTGTATGTTTTTGGTGAATGATTTGGTTGATGATGTAATCATGGCAACTTCTGTTATTCTGGCTTGTCTGGAGCCAAAACTGGCCCACACACTATAAATGATTACTCACCACATGATGATTAACGTCATGTCTACAAAGGCAGTATATTGAAAAATATCCGTATTTCAAATGCCTCTGTCCCACATACCACTATATCAGGTATCACTGTCTCACGTACCACTAGTCCACATGTCACCGTAGTAAATAACTCTGCTCCCAATACCACCATCTCAAATACCACTATATCAGGTATCACTGTCTCATGTACCACTATTCCACATGTCACCGTAGTAAATAACTCTGCCTCCAATACCACCATCTCAAATACCACTATATCAGGTATCACTGTCTCACGTACCACTAGTCCACATGTCACCGTAGTAAATAACTCTGCTCCCAATACCACCATCTCAAATACCACTATATCAGGTATCACTGTCTCATGTACCACTATTCCACATGTCACCGTAGTAAATAACTCTGCCTCCAATACCACCATCTCAAATACCACTATATCAGGTATCACTGTCTCATGTACCACTAGTCCACATGTCACCGTAGTAAATAACTCTGCTCCCAATACCACCATCTCAAATACCACTACATCAGGTGCCACTGTCCTATGTACCACTACCCCACATATCTTTCCAATAAATACCACTGTCCCAAATATCATTGAGTCAAATACCACTGTCCCAAAATATCATTCTTTTAAATGCCACTGTTCCAAATATTATTGGATAAAATATCACTCTCCCAAATACCACTGTCCCAAATATCTGTTTAAATACCACCATCCCAAATACCTCAGTCTCAAATACCACAGGATCAAATATCACTGCTCCAAATACTACTGTCCCAAATATCTCTTTCCCAAGTACCACTGTGTCAAAGACCACTGCCCCACATACCACTGTCACAAATATCACTGTATTAAATACCACCATCCCAAATACAACTGTCCAACATTACTGCATCAATACCACTGCCCCAAATATAAATGTCTGAGGTACCACTCTATCAAAAAGCTCTGTTCCAAATACTACTGCCTCATACACCACTCTACCAAATACCACTGTCCCAAATTCCACTGGCGCAATTACCACTCTATCAAATACCACTGTTCCAAGTATTACTACCCCAAATACAACTGCCTTATATACTGCTGTATCAAATACCACTGCCCCAAATATTACAGTACCACTGTTACAAACACCACTGGCCTAAATATCACAGTCTCAAAAAAAAACACTCCAGGAGCAAATGAATATGAGAGACCGAGGGCATGTGTGAACTAGTGAACAGCATCAGCAAAGAAGATTATAGCCTTCAGCAAAAGCACAAGTGTAGTTACATCTCATCTATGCCCTCTCTTAAAATACCATTATTTAAACACCTGCTTTAAGCCTGCTCTTAACAAACATGAGACAAAAAATAGACTTAGAATTGGCTTAACTCGATCTGTATATGATTACTATTATGAAAATTATGTTAGGCTAAGGCTTTGTGTTAGCATACAGTGTAATGCCCTTTATATATCCTGTATGGAACAGTTCCATGGGTTTAGTATTATTTCCCCCATTAACTTAATTTAATTAAAAATCTGCAGAATTTTCAACAAGAGATGGAGAACCTGTTGGATTTTACAGGCAGAATCTGTTGGATTTCTAGACAAAATCTAGAAAAGTGACAAATGAAAAGAGAAATTTGCCATACATACAATAATGTTCATTTTATTAAAAACATTTCAGAAATTCTGTTAAAATTAATTATTCTACTTGGATCCCTTACGACAGATCCCTTAAGACTCCATAAAACTCTCCAGTCACTCCATTGAAACTCCGCACACTGCACTTTGCACTTTGTGTTGTTACTACACGTAACATACTCGCATATTTGTACATATTTAAAACATATTTGTGCATATTTAAAACAAGGCCACAAACTACAATTTATGGACATGCAAAGTGAGGAAAGCATGTGCAAATTTAATGCAAATGTTTTAGTCAAGGCAATTTTTTTTATATAAAGTTGTATACAACATCTGGCAAACAGACAGTATCCAGCAAATTGCCAATAAAACAATCCCTTACAGAATTTACAAGTCATTGTATACAAACATAGCTGCATGAATTCTTGGAACTTCCAATTGGCAACACAAAACCACAAACCATTTCCAGGCAGCTTACGCAAGCTTTTGTTGCAGTCTTGATTTAAATCTAGCGAGGTTTACACAACATCCTTTTACTACCCTAGCATGGACTGAAAGTTTTATGGACAATTATTGGCTGATTGTCATACGTCATTTTCTTCTTGGACATCCTCATGTGAATGCCTTCGGTCCTACATTAAAATGCGTAGCAGCAGCTATTATGTAATTGTTGATATGTTGAATCACACATGTTTCCACAAATAGAAACTGTTCTCTTCAATTATAATGTAAACCACACATACATTATGTACCTCCACTTGAGGTACATAAGGCTTTCCAAGTTATTCCAGGATGTCCCAGTGCTGCATGCTTTACTCCCTTCAGACTACATCCTACGTAACCAGGGTGGAAAATACTCGAGTAGTTTTAATTCGCTACCATACTAAAGTATTAGTATGGCTTATTTATACTTTACTTGAGTATTATTGAAATTTAATGCTTGGACTCTTAGTTACATTAAAAAAAAAAATTTAATTTTGACCTTCAAAGTACTGTTCATTTTGACCTTCAAAGTACAATGAATGTACGCTACACATCAATCGATTGGGCTCAGTTTAGCCTCCAATCATTTCAGTTTGGCATCCATTCATGTTCAGTAATCTAGAAAAAAAGTAATATAAATTGTTCTAATTCATTAGTGACCTTCTCATGCTGCATAGTATTGTAGTTAGCACTAGAGCTATCTGTGTGTGTGAAGAAGGATAAGTCACCAGACTGACGGAGTAAACAAAGTCTCATATAAAATGGTGTCTCGTCGTGCCTCACTAGAAGGCATGAAACCCATCTAATTTGAAAAAAGCGTACTAAAGTAAGTTATATGAACCGGTTATATATTTAAAACGCTAGCCTGGTTTCTTTGCTAATACCAGTTTAGACTATCACCATTTCCAGCAGACTTTTTAAGACAGTCCTTCATGATGTAAATCACACACAGCTGATGAAGAACTTGCACCTGAAACATCCTGTTACTCAAGAACCTTTCAGTGCAACAGCAGAATTTTAGATTTGTTTCAGCTTTTCTGTTTCTTTCTCCGTATATACAGTATTTTGAGAACAGCCTCTATAATAAACAAGGAATAAAACACTTCAGCATGGTCCATTATAGCAAAATAATGAACAATGGGGTGGTGTGTTGCTAGTATTTCTTTATAATGTATTGTATCTTTATAATGATTTTTTCTTTGCATATACTGTATAGGGGGGACGGTGGCTTAGTGGTTAGCACGTTTGCCTCGCAGCTCTGGGGCTGGAGGTTAAGATCTTGTCTCTGCCCTGTGTGCATGGAGCTTGCATGTTCTCCCCATGCTTTGGGGGTTTCATCCAGGTCCTCTGGTTTCCTCCCCAGTCCAACGACATGTGTTGTAGGCTGATTGGCATTACCAAATTGTCCATAGCATGTGAAAAGGTTCGTGATTGTGTCCGGGGTGTCCCCTGCCCTGTGCCCCAAGTTTCCTGGGATAGGATCCAGGCTACTCTACCACCCGGTGTAGGATGAGTGATACAGAAAATGGATGGATGGATGGATTGATGGATGGATGGATAATATAACCATGTAACACATAACTCTTTTTCTTTCTTTTTTTTTCCAACAGCTGCAAACAATTATTTCACTCACAAATCTCTATGAACTCAGTTCCTTCTGCTCATGGGCCTAATAGTCTTGCCCTAATGGTTCGAGAGTCGGACTTGTAACCTGAAGGTGAACCTGAAGATGGTGGGTTCGAGTCTCAGGTCTGGCAGGGATTGTAGGTGGGGGAGTGAATGACCAGCGCTCTCTGCCACCCTCAATNCAACTGCTCCCCGGGCGCCGCAGCTAAAATGGCTGCCCACTGCTCCGGGTGTGTGTTCACAGGTGTGTGTGTGCACTACTGTGTGTGTGCACTTGGATTGGTTAAATGCAGAGCACAAATTCCGAGTATGGGTCACTGAAAGCATGAGAATCTGAATATTTCACATTAATTTCATAAAGATTACTACACTTCTTCATTATGAACTTCTCAAATATTGCTAGTGTTCCTTTATAATGTATTTTATCTTGCATAATATTTCCACAGAAGACTCAAATCTCTTTCGTGAGTATTAGCTACTGATGGTGAAAGAGGTTTTTTTTTTGGTTTGTTTATATAATAAAAAAACACATTATTCATGACTAATAATGCAAAATATTCATGTATTAAGATGCATTAATATTGCTAGAAAGGAAAAAAGAAGTTGATGAAAGTGATGCTAAATGAAGCAGGCCAATGATATAATATAATATAATATAATACTTATAAAATTACTTCAATGCATATTGAATAATATGTTCAGATTTATATATTACAGCACGTATAAACAGTCAACATGTCACTTTAAAAATATAAGCATTGCATATTGCTGTGGTATAAGAGGAATAAAACACTTCAGCATGTGCTGTTATGGGAAAATAATCAATAATCAGTAGCTACATTTATGATAACAGTAACTACATTTTGCACTGGGACACATCAAACCACGTGTGGTTGATTATTTTCCTATAACGTTATACCCCTCAGTGTTTTATTCCTTGCCTATTGTATAACTGATCATTAGATTGTGTCATGTAGTTTTATCCTTTCCAGGAGAATTTGTTTATGCTTTCCAAATATAAAATTATCATCCAATTTTGCCAACAACTAAATCAACAAGTCTTCCAAAAAGCCCATGTTCTAAGCCCATGTTTATCAGAAGCTATAGAGAGTTAGGCAAGAAAGCATTACAGCAGCTCCCAGTTCCTCTTCGCCCTACGCTATTTCCTGATTTGTCTTCCTGAATACGTCTGAGTGTGAAGCATCATCCAAACATCACCGTGGGAATGTGTCTCATGTGAAACTGACAACAACGATTCACAAGGAACAGAAATGTGTTTCGGTAGAACTGTTTGTTTGTAAAATGAGAGTACATTAAAATGATAGCCATATAAGTCTCAGGTCTCGCACATAAAGTGTGCATGAAAGGGTTAAAAGTTGTAACACATTTCTCAAAACCATACACACATATTTCTGCATATTCTTAACTATTTTGAGAATCCCCATCTCTCTGCAAAATGCAATGTTCCCATTAAAATGCCACAATTTCTACAACGCAGCCTTGTGTGCTGATGAATTGAGCAACGACAAATTGCATAGAAATGGAATGAATTATTAATTGTTTATAGGTATGTACTTTTATTTTGTAGTTTTAACGTTTTCAAGGAAAAACACATAACGGGCACATAATGTACACCTCATTTTGGTGGGACTAAATGAATGAATAAAATAAACACTATAAACATTATTTAAAAGTTTGTATTTTTGTAATTGCTGGTAAATGTTTATCACTTTGCGTATATGAAGTGGAGCACCATGTGAAGTGTGTTGGGAAACGTCTTTAATGGGTGTGCTATGACACTGAAGATGTGGTTAGAGTTTTCCAATAGGTGCTTTCAAAAAAGGAAACCAAGCTTCTGTTATTGAGAAATCTCCCAGCAGTACGCAATGCTCGTGTGTGGGCAGCGCTGAAAAATGCATGCCTGTGAATTAGCTTCTACGTCAAAGCAGATGTGTCCTTTAAAGGAGAGAAACATCTGTAAGGTATATTATAAGGAAGCACTAGCTAATCTGGTTAAGTTTAAAATAAAACTGATTCATTATTTGTTACGTTCTTCCTGGTTCCTGATGTGCGATGACTATGAAAAAAAACATAAATAGTGTTAATAGAGTCCTTCCTAGGACTTATGTCAGGCAGTATATTATTATTATTATTATTATTATTATTATTATTATTATAATTATTATTATTATTATTATCATTATTATTATTATTGTTATTATTATTATTATTATTATTATTATCATCATCACCATCATCATCATCATCATCATCATCATTATTATTATTATTATTATTATTATTATTATTCACTTTAACAAATTTAAACCCTTTTAATATGATAAATCTGATTTCGCCTTATGATGGCAAAAAATGCTTCCAAAAAATTATGTTTGCTAAATAGTTCATTCAATCATTTAAGAATGTGTGTATGGTGAAGCTACAATTAATAAAATTAATTAGTTATAATTTTTTTTTATTATTATCATAATGTTGCAACCTGGAACTTTAACTGTTTTATTCCTAAAATACCCTGGTAATCTGGCAAATTTTACAAATGTTCTTCTTTGTTTAACAACATGTAATATTTATCCATTTATTGTTGCATTTAATGTTGTGCTACAGGTTAACATTACAGCAGCTGTAAAATCTCACCTGCTCAGAAACATTCACTTCTCACTCATGAAGACTTTCCCAGTGCTGGAAAACCTACAGGAACCTAATGACAAAGCTTTACATAAAAGGTGACTGTTATAAATGTTTATTAAATGTTTATTTTGTTTATTTTTTCCATTTATTGTTAGGCTGCAATACATTACATGGGGCTTCCGCTTACCAAATCCCAGTAAACGTGCTGTTACTATAGAAATGATAACATTAGAATAAGCACATTAATACATACCAGAGATTCACTTTGCAGGCAAGTTGTCATGGACAATGAATCAATGCCTTTAAGTAAATTCTATTTATTAATTTCATGCCAGAGAGCTTAAATTGACTTAAGTACATCTCAATACTGTAAAAAGTACAACTGGCGAACCAAGAAACCTTTCACCGAAACGTAATCTTTCAAAACATTTCATAATACAACAGCCATATGTCTTAAAGCCAACAAAGAAAAATGAAAACAAACCATCCGTAACACTCAAAATTCATTCAGTATAAAGTTCTGCATAAACATATGCAAATCAAGTTCAAAAACCACGCCCCCACATTAGCATGCAATCGGTTCAAGAAAACATTACTTCTTTTTCTAGTTTTGTGAAAAGTAAGTAAAATATACACTTTGTGATTTAGCTGCAGATTTACATGAATTAATTCAGTACAGAAATTATCAGTAGTTCTAATAATTCACTTTTTTTGTGGAAAAATCAAAGATTTGTTTTTTTCGTCATATTTACTGAACCACTATATTTTTTTCAGTGTTTTCAGTAAAAAAATAAAAAATAAATCAGACATTTGACAAATATCTTACAATTACCTACAAACATTTTTTTTTACAATGATTAGCTTGTATCAGTGACAATATAGCAATAAAAAGATAAACTGAAAGAAAATCTGAAACAGTTACATGTTAGTACACAGGTTTACCAAAACCG
>CM074961.1:2641088-2721920 GCA_037577455.1 Pangasius macronema
TCATTTATGTCATCGGTGTACAGTAGTGTAGTTGGACATGAAAGAAGTTCCTCTGAAACTATGAGCACACTATTACATATACACACGCCCTAATATATACCTAACCCTAACCCTAACCCTGGTGTTCAGATGTGTAACTGCAGCCAATACCTACAACACGCTTGAATGAATGAATGAATGAAGTGACTTTGGGGCCAAGTGTGGTGACCCATACTCAGAATTTGTGCTCTGCATTTAACCCATCCAACACACACACACACACACACACACACACACACACACACACACACACACACCCATTTTAGCTGCGGCGCCCGGAGAGCAGTTGGGGGATCGGTGCCTTGCTCAAGGGTCTCACCTCAGTCGTGGTATTNTCCCTGCCGGACCCGAGACTCAAACCCACAACCTTCGGGTTCACCTTCGGGTTACAAGTCCGACTCTCGAACCATTAGGCCACGCCTGCCCCCAAAAAACACTCGGAAAACTTGAGATTGATTCTTCTTCTCAGTTAAACTTGATCTCATTCTGCAGGTGACTGTAAAGTCTCTTCTCCTCCGACCTCTCTCATCAACAAGGTGTTTTATTCACAGGACTGCAGCTCACTGGATGTTTTTCACATCATTCTGTGTAAACTCTAGAGAATGTTCTGTGAAAATCCCAGGACAACAAGAGTTTCTGAAATCTGCTGCTACTCAAACTAAACCATCTATAACCAACAGTCATGCCACAGTCAAGGACACCGAGATCAATGTTCCCCCCTTTCTTATATTTGTGATGTTTGTGAACATTACCTGAGACTCTTGACCTGTATCTGCAGGATTTTATGCCTTGCACTGCTGCCACATGATTGGCTGTTTGGATAACTGCATAAATGAGCAGCGGCACAGGCGTTCCTATGGGTCATGCTATCTTGAAATATATTGTTCTGCATATGGGTTTTACTTTAAAGTGTTTGTGCTTGTGACTAGAAGGTTGGGAAATGCAAGTACTGTAAAATTACCATGGTTGGGCCTTTAAAGGAATCAGCTCTGTGCTTAATGAATATAATTTTTTCAGGCTGTTGTGAGAACATATTGTAAAACATTACACTGAAAATTAACGTGAAGAATCACCGCAATATTACTACACCAACTTTAATTACATAATTCTGAAATGACTCAACATTCAGCAGTTGAAGGAAACATTGTGCAGTGGTTTCAACATGATACGCTCAGTGATTTTACGGAAGGAAACAAGGTGGTGGATCGATGCTGTCACAAGATGGCACAAAAACAGTACTGGCAGTAATTCGTCGTTTGTTCTTTTTGCCTTACACGACATCACCACCAGGAGGATGAGAATAACACATACGGAAACTAACATTTGACATCCGAGACATCAAGGTAAGGTAATATATGGTAACATAAAGTGCTAGTGGTAATATACCACTAGGACTAAATCTAAGGCACCCTCGATATCAGCAGGTCCACTCTAACCAAAGCAGCAATCAGGTGGGATAAATGTTCTATGTTACACTGCAGCTTCATATAGTGACATAGTGACACACAGATGAATACATGTAACACACCATGGTAACAATATTCACTGTACGAGTACAAAAACGTAGATATATACATCTATATATCTATACCACAATTTCCAACGATTCACACTGGTAGTTCAAGTAACTGAACATGATTTCAGCAGGAGGTAAGACGGGAGCCTGGTATATGAACAGGCACCGTGCAGTTAGTGCTTTCGAAGCTCTGTGCTACTCAGGAAAGTGAGATCAAACATGATTCCCTTTAGATGTGCAGCTCATGGTGGGTCAGGATTCCCAAAAATATAAAAAAATAACAAATGATGTTTGTGCATAGAGTAGAGAACTGACAATGGACAAATGACCGTTTCATGGCAATCACACGTCACTTCACTAGCAATCATTCCTTCATAAAATCCTTCCTTACTTATATAATAGATTATATATTAGATAATTAGAGTTTAGGAGGACAATAGCCTCTAATTATTCTTCATGATGGGAATGAATAGTGCATACAAATGTAAAATAACAATAATTACTACAGAAAAATTAATGACATTCATCACAGATTAGAAACAAAAACATAACTGAAATTAGGGATGCATCGATACCATTTTTTTTCCCCCACACAGAGCACGGGATTGAATACTCAATACTGAAAATGAAATGAGTACCGCACTTAGTACTGCTCCATCAGGGGAGTCATGGAACATTTTATTCAGCTCTGTTTACGCTGGGTGCTTTTTGAAATGAACTCCTTATGGCATTTAAACAATCTCATTAACACACACTGCAAAGGCTTAACAGTGTAGCATCAGCAAGCGTGGTGATTAAAACGAGATCTGTAACGTGCACTTTGACTTGAGCAAAGTGTAGGTGCTGATGTGTGAGGGGAAAGAAGGCGTGTCTCAGTGATTCACAGAAACGAAGTGCTCTCATGTGAATGTCTTCCTGTGAGCCTAATCCACACCATCTTGCTCTCATTTTAAACGACCACGCCAGCTGACTTTTTTATGAATAAATCTACATCTGACTGATACCTGTCGGTATCGATGCATCTCTAATCGAAGTAAAACAAAATCCCTTACATTCGTTAAGAAAACACTACCAAAGTAGCTTACAGTATTTCTGCACAGTAGCACAACGTGAAATTAATGCATTCAGTCAATTCCTTCAAAGATGAGGATCCAGTACCCAAAGGAAACAGGCTAATACAGTTTTGTTTTTTTAAAATAAAAAAATAAATAAATTACAAAAAAAAAATCAATTGCGGTTGATTTCCAGATTTCAGTCTGACTTCTTCCATATTATTCCCGTGAAGCTATCCCCGATCTCAAGCCCCTATGATCCTTTAAACAAACGCCAGACGGCTTAAAACGAAATCACGAAGACAGCCATAAAGGAGACCATGAAACAAAACATGATTCTTATTTTTAAAAACTAGTGATGTAGCATGATTATGCAGTACAGCTGAAAGATATATTAGTGATTAGGCTGAAAATGATTAGATATGATTGGCAATCAATATCAATCAAAAATAGGTTTTTGCATCATTCCTATGTAGCTATATTAAAAAATAAAATAAAATAAAATCACACACTGACATCTCCATCCACTACCCACTGATTCTACGCTCAGACTAGCAAGCAACAAGTCTCTTTAGTTCCAATGAGAAAGGATAGACACCAAAATGAATAATCTACATCCCACTATATTATTTATACACATCATTTATGTTTAAAATGTATTTAAGTTTGATTTACATGTTACATGCTAAGCTTTATACTAGTGTCACTGGCAGATTAGCTAAGCAAGCTAACTGCACTAGCAATGTGCACTCACCAGAGGCACAAACGATCTCTGCTACTTCCTTTCAAGCTTTATTCTTCTATCATAATGTCTGCATTTACATTCGTTTCGCACATTTTGTTTTGTTTTGTTTTGTTGCTTGCTAGTGTGAGTGTAGGGTTAGTCTCTCATGAGTGTGTGTGTGTGTGTGGCAGCAGATGGTAAAATATGTCGGTGGTGTGCAAAAATAAAGCACGATAAAAATAAAGTGTGCTGTCTGCTTCCCCAAAGCTCTGATCTAATCAGTGATTAATCAACACAACCGGAGCCTTTCCCGCAGCAGGGAAAGTCTTTCCAAACTACAATCAGCAAACCGAAGTAGGGGATTGTGGGTACGTCCAGCTTCTGCTCACTTCCCCGACTGGGCTGGAGGCAAGCGGCCGGGCTTCGCAGCGTCCGAGCTCTGTGATCCGCCGCCAAGTTCGTCCCCTCACCGCACCTTCAACTCATCTTCTGGGACTCGACATGCAGCACGGGCCAAAGGCCACACAGAAACTGCAAAGGCAAAGAATGAGATGATGAACTAAATGAAGTGAATGAAATGATTAGGGACTCGGACGGACTGAAAAATCTATGAAGGAGATAATCAGAGAGACAGGTTATCAGATAAACAGACAGGCAGAGAGATAGTTAAATTATAGCTCATTTTATAATGCTCAGATAATCAGACATAATTAGACAGACAATCCGTAGACGGAGACAGAAAGAACTGCAGAACAGCAGACAGTTAAATAAAGAGATAGACAGATGCTCAAACCAGTAAGTTATGTAGGCAGACAGATAGACAGAAAGATACAGAAACTGACAATCACTTAAATGAAAAGACAAACAGACAAATGGTCAAATGTATCAGTTACAGATGGAGAGACAGACAAAAAAAACAGTTAAACAAAGAGACAGACAAATGGTTAAAAAATCAGTTACGTAGATAGACAGAGAGACAGACAATCAGACAATCAGTTAACTAGACAGACAGGTAGATGTGTAGAGAATCAAGTAATTAGACAGAAAAAAAACACAGCAAAGATACATACATAATTAGCAAAGGAGGATGTATAAGTACAAAAACAGCAGTGTGACTCATGTCCAATCCAGTGCATGACACAGAGCACACTGAATAACCACCTGGTCTCTTCAGTTCGAGAAACTGTGGATTCAGTGTGCAAACACACCGACATTGCAGTCTGGATCCACAGGAGACGAGCTTTACAGTCAGCAGGAATGACGTCCTTCGACATGGACACCATATGGATATCCCACTCCTTCAGTGGGTAATGAAATCACCGAAGCAGTACTCACCTTTACTTTCGGCCTGTACTTGAGGTAGGTTGTCCGAATCTGGAGGCTGCATCATCAGACGAAGAATAAAATTATGAACATTCCAAGCAAGCGAAATGGAGTCATACATACTTCACTGGGATGAAATGAAACGAGCCCTGAGGGGTACCTGAGGAGTATGTGCAGGTAGGAGCCGAGTCCTGTCAGAATGTGCCACCACGCATGGAGCTGCGTCACTGCTCCGACCACAGGAGGCAGCCTCTGTCGCGTGGCTCTGAAAGAATAACACAAATGCGGTGTCTGTTATTTAAAGCATAAACACGGCTGCAAGGATCTATAATTCTGTAATTAATTACCTTAAAGAGTCACAGGCTATATTGTCAATGTTCCATAAAAGAAATCCCAACAGGAAGACGGATAAGGACGTGTAGCACAGCGCTCTCAGCCACGGATACACCCTGGAGCAGGAAGAAAGACTTGTTGACGATTCCTCAGCTTTTAAGGGGTTAATAATAGTTAATAAGAATCATCACAAAAAAACATATACGCACCATGTGACTATGAAAACAGACCGAAACAC
Organism: Pangasius macronema; assembly: GCA_037577455.1. Taxonomy (NCBI): domain Eukaryota; kingdom Metazoa; phylum Chordata; class Actinopteri; order Siluriformes; family Pangasiidae; genus Pangasius; species Pangasius macronema. Next base: position 2,646,314 of record CM074961.1, read on the forward strand.
TAAGAAAGCCACCAGCACAGCATACATGACCTAGAGAAAACAATATAAAGGTCAACCGGTATTGTATCCATTGTAAACACGCCATTGTCTATGTGGCACCCAGGAAATCGTGTGTGGATTGTTCACGCCCTCCCAGGCGCCCAGGACTAAACAAACGCAAGCTCACAACATGTCAGCCTTTCTTATCAGAGCGTCCGTTGGCCACATGCCCTCAGAAATAACCGGCTCCGCAACGTCATCAAGTCTATCCGCTTTTTCTTTTGTTTGGGTGCAACACTTTTGTCCTTGAGCGTTTTGAAGAGATTGCTGTAATGTGTGGTAAGAATGTTCGCATCACGTTCACACCGACACTGACGCAATGGAAGATGTCCATTTTTAGGGCTGCTATGACATTTTTAGCATTATGCTACCCCCAAGGTAACTCTAGCACATTTTTTTTTAGCTTTAGCTTAATTAGAGAGCACAAATTATATTATAAATGTTACACCACTCAATTTAGAGGGCAAAAAAAACATTCAGTATGAGCAGCATGTTACCCGATTCATGGCTTACCTGATGAAATACAGGCTCCTTCCACTGCAAATACACCTACGTGTGAAACAGCATGAACATGGATGAGACTATAATCTAGAAATTATGTAAAGTTTTTACATCCATCCATACAAACACGCGTATATATAAAACTAAAAGATAAGAGGGGCCTTACCACACTGACTATAATACTGAAGAAGAGGAGGAGTGCAATTGGCAAATAGTTAACAGCATTTTCTTGCTTGAAGCATTCATATCTGTAAAATTAATTATTTTTAATATTATTAATGGCTGATGGTGCAATCCACTTCCAAGTCTAAGTGGGACTTTTAGTTTACTTCCACACACTACATAGCAGAGATTCTCCTTTATTTGAGAAAAAAAGGACTACTCCTTACTCCTATTCCTTATATAACTATTATGAAAAGAATTATTAGAACAATTTTAATATAAAAGCTTGCTAGTGAGATTGAGTGAACCAGCTGGTCGAGTGGATTTAGTAAAACTTGGTCACACACATCTACAGGTTTTTTTCTTCTTCTAATATTATTATATATTAATATTATCTTCTAAGCTTAGAAAAATTATCAAAATCAGAGTAACTCTATATTACACTAACCTGCAGTATTCTTACATAATATGAAAAAATATAAGAATCCACGAGCACGAGATTGACTTACAAACAGTAAACGAAGACACAGCAGCTGTAGATCATCGGCAGCTCATCCAGCAGCTGGAAAGATAAAACACGATGAAGAGAAGCATGTGGAGAGTCACTAAATAATGGCTATGGCTTTCTAGAGGGCGAAAAGCATCAGTGATATATATTGCTTACATGGTGGAAAAGATGATGCACTTAAATACTCATTGAGGAAAAGAAGCTCATCTCACCTGCATTTCATACTGTAGTGTCATGTGGAAGCACCAAGAACCAACACCAACAGCTGGATCAATAACAGCAAAGAAAATATGCTCACACCATATTTCTTAACACACATACTTATTATCCAGACATGCCTCACATTCCTGCACCATATTTAATCACGCCCTCGGGGATCTGGAGCACAAATTATGCACTAGGCGAAAGGTAGCTCCACAGTTCAAAACAAACAGAGCGTATGAATTGCCGAGATAACCACGTTGACTACTTTGTTCTGGCTTCCAAGCTCGAGTGTGTGCACCCGCCTTGCGTTGTTCTGCGAGTGAACGCCTGTGTGACGTACGTGATATGGAGAGTGTACCGATAAAAAGAACTGAAACACAGGGATTGAGTCCACTCGCTTTCTGTAACCTGTTAGTAATAAAGCGCGAAGAATATGCAAGAAGCACACTGTTATCACTTAAACAGTCCTTTGCTGACAAGCTTCTCGCTTGAAGTTATAAAGAAAATCAACAAAGTCATGCTTAAGCTCCTCTCTTTCCCATCTTGGAAACACTGTTACTGTTACAGAGCGCTGAAAGTGGAGACTCCTTCCACAAATGTTAAATACAGAAATCTTCACCACATCAATGATCTTTGAGAAATAACAACATGTTTAATCCGTTTATTATTATTATTATTATTAGACTTAGAATATATAGAGCATCCACTATGTGAATGAGCTGTTACTATGGAAATAATAACATATTAGAATGAGCGCATTAATATAAATCTGTGGTTTGCAGTGTCAAAGCTCTTCATTATAGAAAATTCATCACCATCTCGAGAAATAAGCAGCATTTATGTGGCGTGGTGTGGTGTGGCGTGGTGTGGTGTGGTGTGGTGTAAGCATTTATAAAGACTTATAAAGACTATAACTTCCTTAACAGCTGTACTGATTTGTTCGTACTTACCCGCAAGTCCTAAAAAGGACAACAGGTAGCGGACCTCGAGTCCGTTTCTAAACGTCTGTAACGCCCCATAAATGGGAGGAAGGATCATTATCAGGTTACTGACTGTGTTCCCTGTAAGGAGAAAAAAAAACTATAAGAACAGTGACAGTGATTTTAATGCACCATAGTTCAAGTATTATTTTCTTAAATCTCTATCGATGTACACAATCAGCCCGTCATACCTCTGAGCACATTATGTTGTTTGGTGCTTTTTATATGAGTTAATTAGGCTTCTTGGGAAGTGTAACAGCAGACTGGGAGGCTGTGATTTCCCCGATGGTCTAATTAATGTGTTTATGATTTGTCCATCCCTGAGTGGACATGTGGAAGTAAACCAAAATCCCCCATAAATAAATATCACATTTGGTAATATAACTACAGAAATTTGCTCTTCTGTGAAAGTTGCTCTTTCACAGTATTGCCATGAAACGCTGACGCACTACTCGGTTATTGTGCCTTTTGAAAATGAAAGCCAGCTCATGCAAAGCAATGCAGAGTGCCAACGCATCGTCTTTTGTCCCTGTCCTGCTCCACACAGACAGTTTTACCGAGTGGTGCACATTCCAGCCACTTGTTTAAGTCAAACCCGAGCCGCTCACACAGACACCGTTACAATAAACATGCCCCGTGTGACGCTGGAGCACTGAGGCTGACGCAAAAAAAAAACACAATCACTGAATTTACTTTGCTCAGTTTTATCAAAAAAAGGTTAATGATTTTAAAGATAAAAGGTCAAACTAACATTACCGAAGCTAATGGAAGATTATGAAATGGCTTGAGAGCCATGATTTGATTCCGTATGTTGATGTATTTCCGTTTAACAGAGTAAGTCAGTGACTGCGTGTTAGAGTGCATGACTGATTTACATAACAACCAGTAGCGTTTGAGATACATCACCCACACCCCAACACCCGACCCGCCCACCTCCATTAACGAGAGCTTTTTTCAGTTGTTTTTTTCACCGCTGCCTTCATCCACACCTGCCCACTTTAACAAAGACGATATCCTAGACGACGAGTTGCGTTATAGCTCAATTGTAGGGAGCCACATTCCAGCACTGAACAGCCAAGAGCTGTTAAAACACTCCTCCTGTCACCTAACCGCCAACTTGCACAAATTCCTTCTGCTTCCAGATCAATGAAGATCTAAACAAGGGATGTTGAGAACAGGAATAATGTGCAGGAAGATGCACAGCCAAAAAAAAAAAAAAAAAAACGCAACCATGAGCTGCTGCTACCTTAGAGCGAGACACACCCACAGGGGCGGGACATACACATTCTACAGAGCATTTAAATGGACAAACACAAGACTAGTACAGGATGAGTCATCAAAATGTGTTAATAGAAATCCCTGAAGTGATGAACTATAAAAGAATATCTTTTAAAGTATTTTTCCTAGATGTCTTATCGAAGTTATGTCCATAACACTAAGGGGCAAAGAGAAAGCTCTGAAAAACTCATTTTGATTTCAGGGGCACTTAATGACAATTAATCAATTAAATGATAATTAATCATTGATTAATTAATTCTCTAATTAAATTAAACTGTTTAAAAATACGTATATTATTCTATTTTTATAGTTTAAAAAGACAGGTTCTCTACAGTGATCCCAAATGGCTCTGCACTACACTATACAAGTAGACTCCACTGAATAGGAAATAATGGTTTATGTGCCCTACCTAGTGCCCTAGATTTACAACAAGACTGTTTTTGAGACTCAACCAATAATCTAACGTTTTAGATGGAACCGTCTCGAGTAAGACTCCGACATTCAGGAGGACAAGTCTTCTTCCTCAGTGTTATCGCTGGTCATTTGTACACCGTGTCATGTTTTTATAACCAGAATGAACGTTTTGTGGCCTGAGTGTTTGTTTACGGTTGAAGTTTGTTTGCTAGCGGTGAGTTGTCAGGGCTGTCCCAGGCTGCGCGCGCCGACGACCTCCCTCTCTCTTGCTAACGTTAACTAGCTAGCTAACATAATTTAGCACTCGCGACTACAAAAAAACACACCGACAGCGGATAGTTCGTGTTGTACTTACAGAATTCCGCGATATAAAATGAGACGACATAATTCTCCTCGCACCAGTCCAACGTTGAAGTCGGAGTGCCCCAGTAACCCTGCCTGTCCGCCGCAGGAGCCATGATGGGAAAGAGGGCGTGGCTTCCGCTCCCAAAGGGGAGGAGCGTGTACTAACGGACTCGGGAGAGTAGCCAATCAGAAAGCCGTAAACTTTGATCAGGTGTGATAACACTGCAGATGGTCGTTTTACAAAACACAAACACAACATAATATGCACAAGTAAAATATATTATGTTTAGGTTATTTAAAATGACTGAAGTATAAGTTTACAGCAGGGAGCTTTGGAGGTCTGGTTCCTGTTCATGTGGGTTTCCTCAGGGTTCTCTGGTTTCCTCCAACCCACCAAAAACAGTAGATGGATCGACAGCTCTAAATTACCCCTAGGTATGAATGAATGTGTGTGCATGGTGCACTCTGATGGGCTGGAATCTCTTCTATTGCCTATTCCCGCCTCACACCCTGATCAGGATAAACTGGTTACAGAAGATAAAGAAGAAATCACATTTTTCCTCATTTTACACATGTTGAGCAATGAAGGTCCCTGAAAGGAAAAGAAACAAAAAAGGAAAAAGAAGCAGAAAGAAAGCAAACAAAGGAGTGAGGTGTATCTTGATGATCTCAGTAAGAAGGGTTGTGTATTCCTTCTGACGCCAGGCAGGTTGTGGGGCCAATTATTCAAGATCTTAAACATCCCGCATCTTGTGGTGGAACGAGGATCTGCTTTGACTATGAACTTATCTTTTATCTCAAGACATGCTGAAATGCCTTGAGTGAACTCTGCAAAGCAAGAATTCATAACATGATCACTAGTGAGAAAAAACATGCATGCATCTGGATGTGTTAACTGCACTGCACTTTATTTCAAGGATATTACAATCCTTTCTCTGGCTACTGACATCTGAAAATACAAAATCAAACAAAATATACCTGTGTAATTAAAACGATACACACATACTAGAAAGCAGTATGAGCTGTTCTTGAATTGGGTGGATGCTTCTTTTCTAAAGGGCTTGGGTTAAATATGCAGGGTGATTCATGTGATCATTCCTCCACCCAGGCAGTAATAATGGGCCTTACATGAAAAACACGCACACAACCAACAATAAAAAAAAGACTTTGTTTCTGCCTGCAGAAGAGCCTTTGTCTGACTTGTTAAAAAATAGCCAAATCTTTTATGTATAAGGGAATATGACAATAAATCCATCAACAAGACTCATGAATATTACCTGTTGCCATAGAAGGTTAAAGCACTCGGATCAAGTGATGTGATCTAATGAAATAAAATACTGTATATATCCTATGTAAAATTTGAGAGAAAAAATACACAATATGGTTTCATTTAATAATAAACTTACTTTGTGGTCATGTTGTATGTCAAAAACCATACAACAATAACTTATGTAAGGAATAAAACAATTCAAGGCATGCTGTTATAAGAAAATACCCAATAATGGTGTGGTGTAGTTCAGCCTGACATGAAGCATAATTAATGTTAGGACCCTAACATTGATTATTTTCCTATAACATCACATACAGCAGTTTGCCAACGATTATAATTTGTTATTTATTCATGTACAACACATAATTTTCTTAGAGTTACATTTAGCCATATGGAACATCAGTGAAACAAGTTTCTATGTTATCACTTACGTTATAGCAGCTATAAACAGTCAGAAGCCTCTCTCAATTACATTAAAATGATTCACTTTCTCATTTAAACCACCGTGACTCTGACCAGGATAAAGCACTTACTGAAGATGAATGAATGAAAGCAGTAAATGTGTCACACACCATATATGCTCTCATGTTAATGAACATGGCCTTTCTTTGTCCAGCACGCTTCAGGAAAAAGTAGCAAACATCTTCTCCGTGTCCTTTATTCAAACACAGGAGTATAGGGATATTTTAAAGAGTACGCCGAATCTAGTAACTCATTCACAATACTGCTAAGGTACAAACTATCTTTTTTTTTTTGTTGAAAAGTCTCGTTTCTTCGTTTGTATCTCACAAAATGACACCAGTCACATCGCAGGTCAGAGCTGCCTCGGCTTTACTCCGTGTGATGTGTCTGTGAAATTGTTCCTGCTTCTGGATCCTCCAACAGTTCATTCCCTCCCCCAGAGCAATGCTCTTAATGCTCGGGAGGAGCTGGAGGATGTTGGCTGGCAAAGACGTGACCCAGCATTTTGACAAATTGAGCTCCTGCAGTGATGTAAGGCCACGAAAAGCCTCTGCACTCAATGTCTTAAGTTTATTGTTATTCGAAAGATCAAGCACTTGGAGGTTTTGGAGATCTTGAAAACTTTGAGGTCTGATGGTGTGTAACTCAGGCATTGAGCTTAGAGAAAGGTGGATGAGATATTTCAATCCAGCAAAACTCTGTTCATCAATGACCGATATGGGGTTTTCATCCAGGGTGAGGAACCGTAAAGAGATGTCCTGCAGGCTTGGCACAGAAGTGAGATCATTTCCTGCTAAATTAAGGCTCTGTATGTTGAGAGGTTGTGAAGGGTTACTCCTCATAACTGACATTAACGAGTTATAAGACAGATCCACACTGAGAGGCCTTCCATGATCCTGAACTTGAAACATATTCAGGTTGATTTCATGAATCCAGTTGTGGCTCAGATCTACCTTGGCAAGGGGAAGGCCTGAAAAACCTTCAACAAATTTCTGGATGGAGTTCCAGCTCAGATCAAGCGTCTCCAGATAGTGCAGTTTGGAGAAAACGCTTCCATTCATGACAGAGATAAGGTTGTTGCTCAAGTTGAGACTAGACAAGGTGGTGTATCCTGGTCCAGAAAGCACAGCGAGCTCGACAGAATGGATGCCATTGGAGGAAAGATCCAGCGAAGAAGTTTCTAAAGGGATTGAAACCGGAATTGTGTTTGGTCCCAGTCCACTGCAGTCCACTTTGGTCAGGCTGAAGCTGTTGAACAGTCCGAAACTTTGCTCCTCACACCGGCACCCGGGATGGCACGTCTTCACTCTGGGGAAAAGGAGAACAAAAAGTGCAGCAACTATTCCTCCCAGGTGGATGGCCATTGTCCTGTGATGAAACAGGAGATTGCTTTTAATGGCCCTTAAATACTTGAGAACACAGCGTGACTGAAAGTGGATAGGCCCATCTGTTCAGTTTAACGCCTCTCTTTCACACCAGAGTGTAAATGAAAGCACAGACACAGCATTTTGCTAATCACACAGCAATGACAGTTTCCTGTGCCTCATTGGAGCTGCCAAGAAACAACAGGATTACATGCAAATTAAATAGTCAGAGCAGTAGCTTTGTGGGTTTGGATTTTCATACAGCCGGGTGCTGGAGTTTGCATACTCTCACTTTAAAATGATGAAATCAACAACGCATTTTATTCAATGTTAGTTTCACGTGACCACATTTAGCAAAAATGTGATGTTTTTCTTGACTTTGGTGGTGTCTTGGCATCTGTTTCTTTCTTTTCTGAATGATATTTTACACTGTTGGTAAATGATTTCTCTAAACACTGATATCTTTTTTATCTTCTTTAATCTTTAAATCTTTGAAAGGTCACTATTTTCTAATTAGGATGACTGTCTCATCCAGCAAACTGAGAGTTTATTTACATATTTTATGAATTAATTAAGATTTAAACATATTGACTCTTTAAAGTTGTTAGACAAACGATGACATTAAATTCAATTAACTAAGCAACATCAACTGAGATGCAAACATTTGAGCTTGCTGGAATTCTTGTTTGTAGATAAACTGTAAAATTGAAGCACATATACCTTTTATTTCAGACAGAAACCAAACGTTTGGGCTCAGTTGTACATACTGGACCTAATATAAATATACTTTGGTGCAAAATATTAAAAAAACAAACAAACGTAAAAAAGTAAAATCTTGGCTGATCACAACTTAGAAAGACAATTGTTTTTAAATCTTCACAGACTAAGAAATGAAACTGGAAATAAAAGTGAAGCAAACTACATTCACTATTAGCATGGTTCTCTTATACAGAATTAAGGAATACAATTATTAAAAAGCATACTGATTATAATGATTATAATGGAATTATTATAGTTTAGGATTGTGGTTAGCAATATGTCAAGAAATAACTAATTCATTTGTTTATTTTAAGGATTACTAAAATTACCTTCTCATTCACTCCAAATCTAAATCAGTTTAAATGGAAACCCTTTTTAGGCAGAAAGTCCAGCCCTGGCTATGAAAATCTCAGAGAATAGTTTTTTCCTTTGAAATGGACAAAGAGTTTGATAACTCCTGGTTAAGTGTGTGACTAATGCACACACACATGTTAATACATAGTAATAAAACAATAGGACTTAATGAATGAATAAATGAATGAAGCAAACTCTTAACTCTTAGATTATAGTCCATGCTTTGCATTGATTAGATGTTGTGTAAACTGCACGTTTTAAATATGATTTACTATTAAATAGCATCTGTATTGACTGGGAGTTGTTGTTTAAGATAATGTCCACTGGGTGGCACCAGACCTCTGTTCATAACTACATACATCCGGGTAACGACTGCAGCTTGATTCACGAACGAGTCGACTCCTTTAAGGGAGTCATTCAGGCAAATCGATTCTCAAGCATGAACAAATCGATTCTCAAGCATGAATAAAGGTATTTCTTCTCCAAAGATATTTCTTTTGGTATTTCTTCTCCAAAGTTCCTTCTTTTACTCTGATTATTTTACTTTAAACCTGAATCACACGATTCAGATTCGCAAGGATCCACGATGACCCCCAAGGAACCGATTCACTTGAACAAATACCTCAAATGAATCGAATCAGTCATGTAAGTGGTAATATCCATCCTTAGCTCATATATACATCACATATGTATAATCAAAGCATAATTCAAGCATACATCAAATATGCTTGAAACCTAAAATCAGTTTTGGTGATATAAACGATTTATTTAACGATTTATTTAAGATACTATGCTATTCCCTCCTTAGAAAATAACAGATGAACAAATTAAAGTATTATTATCACACAGTTTGCACACTCTATACCATAAATCACCTATTAAGCCATATTAAAAGTTATAGATGATGGATATAGAGGATATGAAACAACAGCATTTGTATGTCTTTAGCTGTGTTGCTTTTATATGCTTCTTACTGTACCGCCATTTATATGACTAAGTAGTTTCCCAGATTGAAATATACTTTATATGATTTATTTTTCCTGCATGTCTATTGTTTCAGATTTTCTGTTATTGTTAACATGAGGATGCATAGCAGGAAATGATGTCAGCATCCTTTTGGGAACTTAATTTTAGCCTCCTATTTTGTCAATAATTTAACTAATGCAGTTAAAGTCTGGATGCTTGTAATGCTTGTATGTTTTATTTTTATGCTTAGAAGAATGTGTCTGGAACAGAGTAGCTTTTAACAGAGTATAACACATGTTACTAATTATGGTTTAGGTTGGGTTAACATTATAATAATCAGGGACAGGATGCATTTTTCAGAGATTCCTCTGAATTTCTCCAGATCCTTTTAATGTTCTCAGTCAAAGTGTAATCTTTTGTATTTGTTTGTGTAGATGTTGAAATAATTTTTTAATGCTGCGTTAGGAAAAAGGTACATTTGAAGGTGATATTTCATTCTGCAAATTCAGATGTTCAAATTTGTGTGATTCATCGGCTAACTGGCTTCACAATAGCTCTTATAGATATCAATCAAATAAAAGCATTTCTGTGGTGCAGATTTTATTGGAAAAAAAAATTGGAACACACAATTTATCTGAAAACAATTTCATAGCTAGGCCGATCAACAAATTCAGTAAATCACAGGTTTTCTAGTGCAGAGGAGCATTTTCAGTGCGGACTGCAACCAGGCCAGACACAGGGGTGTATCTGAGGGTCGACAGGAATGTACTCTGTGTGCACTTTGTGAAATGTTTGTAAATTCCTTCAGATATTCAGAGATATTTCACAAACCCAGATCATCTTTCATAGTGAAACTCAGCGAGGCCATTCAGGCATGTACAAGAAAAGCTAAAACCCTGAGAGAATGCTGTTAAAGGATGTACCTCGGAGATCATACTTAATATTGGCATGTGATCGTGTTGCCTGCTTTTGACACTCTGAAGAAAAATAAGCCATCTCGCTTTGACAATCATGTAAAAGTCATATAAATAAAGACAGGGAAAGAGCAGATGCAGGAAAAGGCAATAAAACAGATGACAGTGAGTGCCTGGTACAATATTGTTTTTAGCAAACCCTTTTCGACTTCCCCTTGAGGGAATCCCCTTTGCCATTTTGAGAGCTGTTCCACTTCTTTATTAGGTCAAGGGAAGTTTGCTAGCCCTTAAAGACCCGAGGGAGACCCAAGGGTAAGCAAAACTTACCCAAAAGGCATTGCAGTCTGATGCAATATCCTTTGTAAAAGAGCAAATATGTTGGATGAAGCTGTTTATAAATAGAAAGCAGAATAGTAACAGATCTATATTCTGCTAGTTAGCTAGCAAGCTAGGCAATGAGCATGCTAGCTCTCTGAAAAAAAAGTAAAAAGTAGGTAATATGCTAGCTAGCTAAACAGCTGGACAATTTGCATATAATGTGAAAAAACATACAGATTGCCAAAAATTCACTTTAACTACACTGTTTTTGAGTTTTTGTAAGCTGCAAGTGATACAGACTTAAAGGGAAGACAACAAGGGCAGTTAAACAATATTGGAGCAGCATCCGAACTGTTTTGATGACATCATCACTTGTCTTCAGAATATTCACAAAAGTATTTAGTGGAAAATTTGCATTTTCTTCACCCATTTCCTTAGACTTTGTAAAAGTTTGAATGGGAACATTTAAACATTAAAAAAAAACACTTTAACGCACACTTTCAGCTGAGTTGCATTGGTTTGGCTGAGTACACACTGCTTTGTGTCTAACACGGTGTGTGTGTTTGGGACAGAACATGCCTCAAACACACAGGTGATGGTCCACAGATGGCCTTCTGGAATGAGGTAACAGTCCTCTGCTGCTTCAGTTTCAAGTTAATGCCACACACACTCTCTCTTTCTCTCTCTCATGCTCATACACACAAACACACTCACATGCGCACAGACTATCCATATAATTCAGTTGAAACTTGCACTGAAGTCAGTTATAACTCGTCTCTCATCTTGTCGCCTTTGGGCCGGACCAGCCTGCCGATGAAGAGGATGGAGCTTGTGTTCTTATCTTTCACCAGGAAGATGAATGGATGGTCCGCGTAGAACAGCTTGGGGTTCTTCATTTTGTCAGTGCCGAAGATGCTGGTGTCAGGAGGGTTGCCAGCGGTGTCCCACTCAAAGGCGGAGGCATGGAAGACGTTGGCCAGGTAAAGGTCTTTCTTTCCTGAGATGTTGGATAAATCAGCCTTGGTTTTATCCACAGCCTCAGTTACACCAAGTTCTCCAAGATATTTCTGCAAAAGATTGTAATTGTAAAAAAGAAAAAGATTCAAAATCTTTATTTCAACATGGTTTATTAAAGAACCTACACTCATAGAAGAAGGGTTTCTTCAAAGGTTCTTTGGATCATTAAGTGATTTCAGCATCCTAAAGAGTTCTATCTGAAATCCACTACAAAAGGGAAGTCCTCTGTCATAGGGTTATACATAGAATCTTTACAGGTTCATCAGAGGGACAACTGAATACCTGAATTAACCAAATATAACTGAAGATAACTGATTTTTTTCTGGTAAAGTAGTTATTTCGTAAGCTTTCATTGATGAAAGGGAAACTCTCTGATGGTGGGTTATACATAGAAGATTTAAGGGTTCCCCAGGAATGAACCCATTTTATGTAAGGGTAAGTATTTATTTCATAAGCTTTCACTGATGAAAGGGATATCCTCTCTCTTAGGATTATACACAGAACCCTTATGGGTTCCTCCAGAAGGACATCCAAAGAACCCTCACTGCTGGAGCAGGTGTGCTGGTGGTTGCAGCTGTTGACCACATTCTTACCTGCAGATTGTGGCTGACCTCCATGCTGATCTTCGGTAAAGAGACTGCCACGGCTCTCTGCTCCATCTTAGACTGCCAGGTGTCCAGCTGTTTACGTGTCAGCATTTTCTCCAGCCTCTCCAGAGACTCCACATGGTAGGGCATGATGAAGATTACAGATGATTTCTTATGAGCCAGCGGCATCTCCAGGACGAAGAAGCTGTTGGCAGTGTCATCATAAAAGCCGTAGATACCTTATAGAGAAAGACCAAGGTAAATCAGTTGTTTCAGTGTGCATGCATTTATGTGTATTAGCATCAGGTATATTGTTGTGGCTTGTATATATACCTGTGCGGTGCATCATGGGTACTGACACTGTGTATGAACGATGGACGAGGAAGACACGGTTGTCAACCATCTGGTGATGGAACTGTTCATCCCAGTGAGCTATTGGGATTGTATGAGATAACAATTAGTTGAATTTTTCATTGACTTTTGTTAAATATAATGTAAACAAATCCTTACGTTTGTAGAACATAGCATTGATGATCATGGCGCCGTCCGTCTTCTCAACATCTTTGGTGACCTCAGGCAGCTTGCCATCAGTAGACTTGGAAGCCCAATCATTGATGGCTTTGACAGCACTCTTCTTGTCGCGGAAGTTGATCTTGGCGTGCTCATAGTTGTAGTGCTTCTTGCTGTTCTTCACAAAGTCCTCCGAAAAGCTGACCGAACTGGGGCCATACAGCCGGTTGTTAATCTTCCAGGTGACATTGCGTTCCTTAGGGTTGCTAACCTCGCTCAGAAGCTCAGCCAGGCCCGAGTGGAGATTCTCAACCTTTACTTTATTCGCCCCGAGGACAGTATTCACCTGAGAAGCTGTGGAGGCCTTTCCACCTAGAGCCACTAGACCCAGCGAGGAAGCCACCACCACAGGGGAAATCAAGATATTCTCTACATCTTTCTCCTTGGCCATGTTCTGGTACAGGCTGAAGGCCAGGTTGGCAGTGTTGTCTGCCAGGATTGTGGCATGGCTGCTGAGCTTCTTGTCTGCTCTGACGCTGGCCAACAGGCACAGGCCCACAAGGATTTTCACCCACATGGTTCTCAAGGTGTGATTGTGTTTCCTGGGAGAAACCAGATATACTGTAATATCTGCACAAACTTTATTTTAAACATTACCTTCAGAAAGTACATGACCCAAGAACTCCTCAAGTTATATATTACCTAACTGAGTTTCAGTGCATGCCTAAGAGTGTTTTCCATGAACATAACAAATATAGTCTGACCAAAATAAATTGACTGTTTTTAGAGGTCTTTAAAGGTGGAATCACCTTTAGAGGTCTTTATAAAACACTTACAGGAGAGTCACCAATGTAAGTAAACCAAGGGCATGAAACATGGGTTGCATTTGAAGCTTCTGCAACAAAATTCTCTTTCTTTGTTCCTTTTTCCCCAGATTCTTAAATAGTTATGATTTTCTATTTCCCTCACACATTCTCAAAGAAGTGATGGTTCCATATTTCGTTTATTATATGGCACAAAATGATTGACTAGTTTAACCACTCATCAGAAAGCACCTAAGAAGAGCCAAAGGATCTTCATATCTTCTGATCTATCTTCAAATTCCCATTTATGAGGTTGTCCTTTTTTCTTCTTTATTTTTAAGTATGAATAGACATCTCACATTAAAGAGAGGCTCTCCTTAAGATGTCCAATGAAATGCCACAAAAAACAGTTTTTGCTATTTCTAAAAACTCTAATCATGCTATTCTTTTGGACCACTTTATTTAAAGGGTTGCTATTTAAGGCCTTAGAGTGGTTAGGGTTTGCTTGGTTACTGCAGCTTTAACAGTTGGCCACCATGGCCTGAGCTGAGCAGAGCCCGATTTGAAATATCCATAGTCGTTTAATTACAGGCTTGCTGTGCTCCATCCAGAGAGCCTGAGCTGACATCAAGTGAGGATACTTCCACAGCTGCCACGTCAGCGCTTATAACTCCAGACAAAACAGGAGCAGATGTACCACGATTTTTTTTTTTATCTTTTATCTAACAGACCCTTTTTCACACACACCGGTGATGAAAGCATAGCTAAATAGATTGCTGTGATTGCTGAGGAAGCTATTTGTGCACACATTTTTACTCCTTCATCCTTTCATCAAAAGGACTAAAGGGCAGGGATTTGTGACAGTAAGACAGCAATATCAAGATGCACAATGTCCATATAAGACACATTTATCCACAGATCTGAAAGGATTTATCATGGTTTAGTGCACGATAAGTGTGCTCCAATCACAGGAAGTTTAGACTGGATTTGAGGATTTGACTGGATTTGATGAGATAACGGAAAGACATCCCACTTCTAGCTTTCTATAAATGTCCACCAGAATACAAATTAAAGCCAGGCAAAGAACTGAAGTTCAACTGCCACTGAAATGAAAAGTCAGTAAGAGTGACAAAATGTGTTGTACCCAACATTCGCAGGAACAAGGATACCAAACTCTCAAGCTTTTAGAGTGAGTTTTAAAGACTCATCAGTGGTCTACTTAATATTTTTAAGGGTAAAAGATATATACTATACGTACAGAAGAAGTACCTTGATGGTACCGCCCCAGGGACAAAATACTTTTACTTCTGTGAGTGAGTGAAGCAGAATACAATCCTGCGTGACCAGATGCAAGGTGGAAGCAAATGTGCATTAAGTATTCAAAACATACAGCAGTTTTTACACTAAATACATATTCATCTCGTACATGGTTTGCTTTGAAGCTTTCAAACAGTGCCCTCGTTTCACATGTAGGAATGTTTTCAATTTCTAAAGCCCAAGCTGCAGCTATTTCCAGACCATTTAAGGAAGGACTATTGCACTGCTGTCCTGTTGCATGATCTCTGCTATATAATCAGTTCATAAGCTTCTCTTACCTTAGAGGAGTCTGTCGTTTGCTCTTGTGTCGGCCTTCACAGTGTGCAATCTGTCCTGCACTGCGAGGAAACTTCTGGAAAGGGGAGTTAAAATGAGCAGCTGTGATTACGTTCTCCAGGAGGACAGACACAGAGCCCCTCCGCCCCCAAGCTCCAGTTACTGCGGAAAATGAGTTCACTCCTCCCTGGCAGAGAAACTGACCGGGGCTGTTGCTTGGCCTAAATAAATCTCACTCACATGCACTAAAGAAAAGCTCTTCAGATTTTATGAAATTGGAGTCACAAAATGATGTGAGCAGACGTCTGTTGGTATAATCTTATCTGGCATCTTTGTGATTTCTTTTGGTAAAATATCAAGCTGAATAAAAGAGAATACATGAGAAGCTGATGGGGGAACATTTATCCAACATTTATCCAACTCTATATGCAAATTTATATCCATTATAATGTAAGTGATAACAGAAACTAACTTGTTTCATGGACTACCTGTAAATATAAACGGATAAAAAGTAAGATGGGTCAATCATCAATTAAAATAAATGATTGTGGCAAATTGCTGTAGTATAAGAGGAATAATACACTTTAGGATATGCTGTTATTGTAAAATGGTAACAGTAACCCATCTCGTCTTGGATTAGTTTCCTATAACATCACACCGTGTTATGTTTTATTCCTTGCTCGTTGTTCATCCTATTATTACTTTTATCTTCAGTATTAGTATTAACATATAATAATATTAACATATAAAATAATAATAGCCTATATCCTTTTAAAAAAGGATTGTTTGTATGAATGAATACTGCTAGACATGTTCTAACGGATGACAAAGTTAAAGGAATGTGTGTGTGTGTGTGTGTGTGTGTGTGTGTGTGTGTGTGTGTGTGTGTGTGTGTGTTTTATCTGATGAACTGGAGGCTTTATCTCCTCCCTCTTGCTTCCTCCTCCCTCCACACTGCCACGTCTGTAGCAGGCCGAGACCAGCCCCAGCCCTCCATCATGGGGGGATGTCCTCCTATCTTCCTGGTCTACTTTTTATTTTTATTTTACTGATTTATAACAAACGTCTAACATTTTTTATGCATGCTTCAAACTTTCTTGTTTAATTACATTGTTAGCAGCAAGCTTTTGTTTGTCAGTGCCTGAGGGTAGAAATTCGATTTCATAGTTCAGAGAAGAAATGGCATGAAATGCATGAAAGTATTTTGCTAGCAACAAAAGGTCAGTGTTCACACACAAATCTGTTTCATCACGCGTGAAAACTGCGGCACATTACACTCACAAAGCTCGGTTTTGTATAGAGAACAAATAGTCTCAAAGGATCAGTGTGAAACGAACAAAATGTAGGTGAAGTACAACAAGCTGAAAGTTGGAAAGGGACACACACACACACACACACACACACACACAAGTATAACAGAGAACCTCTTTGTTAAGTGAACTAACTTAGCTAGCATTAATTATGAAGAGAACAGTTTTGGTCGGTATATTTTCAAATGTTGGCCTGTGGAAATTTTCAGAATTGCTGTGAATATCATGATCACAATTCATGATTGGGGAAATCTTCAGAAATCTCGCTCATGTTGAATAATTAAACTAGTTAAACTATCCGGCTAACTATTTGGGAATTAAGACGACGTGGGTGTTTGCACTCATTTGCATATCATGCATATTCATATATCCTGGCATACTTTATGAGCACAAAATTATAGATGCCAGTTATGTAGTCATTTGTTTGGTTTAAAAAAAGTATATTAAAATGTTTAATATATGAGCCAATCATATACAAACAAATGTGATATCCTTCCAAGTGTATTAAATCTTGACTGTTGCAGATTATATCCAGTCTGTATTCATTTCCCACTCATTTGGTCTTTATTTAGATCTAGGTTCCTTCATGCCACATTCATTTCTGTTGAATGCCTTTAAAGCACTGGACCTCATGAAGCTAACAACTGTGCCATTTATTATAACTTCTTTCCAAATGTGTCTGTGCATGAACTTATTTGTGAGCCAGTGCATGGAAACGATAAAGGACGGACGGATAAAGGACCCTGAGATTGCATCATATCCTCTATCCTGTATCCTCTTAGCCACAGGCTCGAATTACATATCCATAAATAAGACTAAAGATACGGGCAATGTACCACAGGCCCAGAAAAAAAGAAAATAAGAGAACCTGTGTTTTTAAAATTACTGTGTGACTTAGTCGAGATTTAGTCCTTAGGTGCACACCTACAAGGTGACGAACAAGGTAGGAGTGTGTAATAAAGTGTTAATAAATGAACAAAATGTTTAAACGTTCCAACAAGTAACAGCTGTATGCTGCCATGTGACTGGTTCAAGACGATAAATATTTGTCAGTGTTGATGCTCAGTGAATGTAAATCCTGCTGTCCACTAAACACTCACTTCCGAAGTGGGACTGCACACAGGCCTCTCTTAAGAGCTGTGTGATCTACCACATGATGGACTTCCACATCTCCTGCCTGAGCAGTGGATTCACACTCAAAGCATGTGATGGCCTTCATAATTCTACTTGATTATCGACTGAGTAGAATTATGTAGTAATTGTTTTATTTAAGACACAAGAACAACAATAAGATTAATAACAGTAATAATAATAATATCTTAAACTTTGTCCGATTTATAAAAAAAAAAATGGCAATGAGTCATTTGATGGTCGAAAGAGTCAACTCTGAACCGACTCACTGTAAAGAGATTCCTGTCGCTAGCTCAGCAGACATTATGCTAGCATAAAATTATTGGACAAAGTAGTTGTCTACTTCTAGTCTCGTTTAAGTAGCATGAATTCATTTTTAAATCACATGTATTCATTTAGCAGATTTTTTTTCAAATCCATTTAAAGTGAGGCAGAAAACTGGATGTCTGGCAAATCCTGGAATTTAAACGCAACAAAACTATGCTATCATTAACTGTATCATAGCACATATTAAACTTTTACCCCTTTCTGTTCCACATATTCAAAATTAACAGGCACATTTACAGTTCTGAAGTGATTAGTTTCCTCTTTAGGTGATCAAAATTGCTCCTTTACTAAAGAATGACGGTGTAAGACCTCTTGTGGACGATAGCATTTATGAGGACTTTTAATATGTCTAACGGTCAAAATGGACATATTTATGCAATACACTCACAGAACTGATATAAAAGTTCATCTATTAATTCATTTTGATTGGAACATACCAATTATAGCTTATATTGTGAGTCTATGGCTTCAGTTGATGACTTGCTGTTCCAGGTTTGGTCACCAGGTGGTGCTAGTTAACAGCAAACTGAATCCAATTCTCCTTTAGCAAGGGACAAATTATACACACTGGTCAGCCATAACATTATAGCCACTGACAGGTGACGTGAATAACATTGATTATCTCATTACATTGGCACTTGTCAAGGGGTGGGAAATATTAGGCAGCAAGGGAACAGTCAGTTCTCAAAGTTGTTGTGTTGGAAGCAGGAAAAATGGGCAAGCATTAGGATCTGAATGACTTTGACAAGAGCCAAATTGTGATTTCTAGACAACTTGGTCAGAGTATCTCCAAAATGGCAGGTCTTGCAGGGTGTTCCTGGTATGCAGTGGTTAATACCTACCAAAAGTGGTCCATGGAAGGACAAACGGTGAACTGGCAACAGGGTCATGGACGCCCAAGGCTCACTGATGCACATGAGGAGCAAAGGCTAGCCCATCTGGTTCGATCCCACAGAAGAGCTACTGAAACACAAATTGCTGAAAAGTTAATGCTGACTATGACAGAAAAGTGTCAGAACACACAATGNGTAGCCGCAGAGCGGTCAGAGTGCTCATGCTGTAAGGGTATAAACAATCAATTCCAGCACAGGGAAATACAATGAAGTGTTATCTCTATGTGTATATGTGTACAACATACCTATATACAGCATTGTGCTTAGTGACCCCATCCATAGTAAAAGGATTTTGAAGGACCTCCTTATGAGCACAGCACATATATAATTTTAAGAGTAACAGGGCAAATATTTTTATTCATGCCATTAGAGCTTTCAATTCCTGAACGTTTCACTCATCCAGATTTGAATTTAAAACACTGTGTGAATTCAAATTCAAATTTGAATTTGCATTATGCCTACAACTCTCATTACAAGCTTGACACTAGTTATGGTGACCTCCACCACCGTAATATGAATTTAAAAAAGCAATACACTCAGGAACCCACTGGATATACATCACGACCCACTGGGACAGCCGTGGCTCTATATATAGGAAGTATGGAGCCATTCAGACTCGCATGTCTTAAAGCTTCCAAGCTTCTATTTCCTTTCCATTTCTTGAACAGCACTGGTTTCCTTGGTAATGTTCCCTAAGCTGTGTTGCATATAAGATCTGAAGTTATCTCTGTGCCATTATTTTACTCTTTGCCTCACATATCTAAGGGTTTCTATTTTGGTATGAAGCATTACCTACCTACATTAGCAAGAGCGTGCAGTCTAACTGAACTCTTAATGTAATGAGGTGAATCAACTCCCATTATTCACGTCAAGGACATGAACCATTGTTTGCAAATGACCCACCGCTAACCATTCTACACACACACATATATATACACTCAGACATTGTCTCAGGTTCTCAGCTGCCATGTCTGTAGATGGACAGAATGTTGCTCCTCTTTTAGTTTGTGAGAGATTAGAGGGACGAAGTGACGGAGGCCTAATGGTCTTCCAGGTCAGGGGTTAATCTCTAACTACCATCCTAGAATAGATTGCACACCCAAGACAGAGAAATCAGCCTGTCTGTAATGCTGAGATTCCAAACATTAATACTTTTCAAACTGCACACACTACAGTGACTTTTCCAAAGTGCTGTTAGGGTCTCAGTCCCAAATTAGGTGCTTTTTATATATATACTGCACTACTTTGGCTAGTGTCTAATTATATTCATGATTACAATTTTTACTATAAACTAAAACCTCTGTACGAAACTCTTGACTACTCTTGAGAAATTGCTAAATATGTGATGTATGATGTTAGTTTGTAAATTTCTCAAGCAAGGTAAAGCATAGAATATGGGAGAGAAACACTTAGACTTTTGATTTTGGCTACTTTTTGTCAGACAGGCCTGGCTACCCTACCCTGAAGCTTCTTGGCTCTACTATCGTTTAAGTCAGGAATAAAACACTTTGGAGCTGTGTTAAAGAAACACTGTGGCACACTGTGAAGCTGAGTCACTATTACCACCCCAAAGTCGATTATTTTCCAATAACAGCACGTCCTGAAGCGTTGACTCATCTTAAAACACAGCTACATTTATTTCACTTAATGTTGTGAAATGTCTGTGAGATAACTAGCTTCTTGTTCTTACTTACGTTGTAGCAGGTATAACCAGCCAGAGAAAAAAGGGAGAGTTTGAATTGTTCTTTTTTTTCGTCGAACAGAACAATGTCTCTTTGACCTTTCATGTTACACCTCTGTCCTGAGGTGGAAAACTTACTGACTGTTACAAAGTGCTGACACTGGAGACTCCTTCCAAAATGTTAAATAAACATTTTATAGAAACCATTCCACAATTTTTCTTTGTTATATAACAGCACATTTTTAAAATTTGTTTATTATTAGTCTTAGATTATAAAGCGTCGACCATACCGTCCAGTCCGTGTGAACGAGCTGTTACTATAGAAACGATAACGCATTAGAACAAGCTCTCCTGTGATTTGCCTTGTAGCCGGAACTACTTTTAGAGCTTTTGTTACAGAAAATTAACACCTTCTGATCAATCAGAATCAAGAATTCCATGGGGCTGTTGTATGATGTTTATTAACTGACAGATAATTGCTACACATTGGAAAATATGTCGATGGAGGATTTAATATTGAAGCTTCTGGGAGAAAATGGTACCTGCGGTATCACACTGAAGCCTTTCACGCCTGTCCGGTTATAAACCCCGCCCCTTAGCAGCCTTTCAGACATAACCACGCCCACATCGCTACAAACTCCGCCCATATCCCCAAACGCCACGCCCACGTGTTTCCAGATAGCTCATTTGCCAGAGCGCACCTTTATCCCTCCTGCGGGAACCGCACACAAATCCATCCGCTTTTAATGTTGTTAGGTCATTAAAAAAAAAAGAATTATATATATATATATATATATATATATATATATATATATATAAAACCTTGTCAAAGCAAAGAGAGAGAGAGAGAGAGAGAGAGAGAGAGAGGAGGGGAGGGAGGGAGAGAGAGAGAGGTGGAGGGAGGGAGAGAGAGAGGGGGAGAGAGTGTTTCAGCACAACAAGCGAGTCAGTCGGAAGAAGCGCGGATATAAAGTGTCATTCTACATTTCTTCTGCATTTTTTCATCCACCCCTCAGAAGGAAAGAAACGAGCAGAATCACTTTGACCCACTCTAAAAACCCACTTCTACTTGTGGCAATCTCCTCTTCACACTTGAGTTTCGTTTGAATGGACTGCTGTTCACCTTGTGAAGAGAGAAGAGGATTAAAGCAGCTGTAGAGGTGAGTGTGTACACTCCGACTAACTCTTTATTTGTCCCTTTCTCATTTTTATTCAGTTTAGAAATGTGAATTTGTTTGTTTTTTTGTTTGTTTGCTTTTGTTGTTGTTGTTAACTTTACCAACATGTCAAGTTTCATGTTTTGTCAGGTTTTCCTGAAGTACTTAAAGGTGCAGTAGTCGTTTTTTTAATTCTTAGTAGTATAAATAATCTGGACGATATGTAGCGTGTAACACGATAAAAACACAATGAGTTAAGCCGTGGCCTTACCAAAAATGTATAAAGTCGGCGAATTCCGGTCCGGAATGTTTGTTTGTGTTTGGATGCTCCTCCTGTCAATCATTGCATAGACGCCATATGAACCAGCCCAAGCTGCGTTTGAGGCAAAGTTGCAGCTTGTAATTCTCCACCTACAACCACAGAAATTGCCCCTGAATAGTTTCAACTCGACAACTTGGAATAGTATTTTCAACTACCAGTTCCTTCGCTGTTTACGGTATGACGTCAAATCAACATGGCCGCTCACACTGCGAACAGCGTAAAGTCCCCCTTTCTACGTTTAAATGAGTTTATAGCAGTATTGGCTTTAGATCAGTTAATGTACAGACACAGTACTCGGTTAAATCTATTACACTGACCATATCAATCACTGTTCTGAGAAGGTAATTGTCAACGTTTGAGTATAGTGATTGAAATCGACCGACCGAACAACGATTGCGATACGTGATAAAAGACGACAACAACGACACGACGTTAAAGAGTGTTGGGTAAATGTTTGAATTTCACTATAGTAGAACAGAACCACTAGACACTCAGGCCTGTAACTATAAACGTACAGATAAAGTAGCTTTTTATGAGCTTTACGTGCTCTGACAGCGCAAACAAAAGACACGCTTTCGTAGTGGCGTCCATGTTTTTTTTCCACTTCACACATCCAACATGCTGAGGTGGGAAATAGTGTTATTACAACTTGCAAATTACCACTTACAAAACACCACAAAGGCAGCATGAGATCAGTGGGCAGAGCTTCATGAACATGGGCGGAGTCATTCAAATATCGAACCCACCTAAACGTGAGAGACCTAATCTTGAAAAAAAGACTAATCAGACTGGCAGTTACTTTTTAATGCTTAACCGTTAACGATTAGTGCACGTTAATAAATAAGACGCATTAGTTTGAAGTGGTTATGGGATTTTTTCCCTGTTGTGCTTTATAGTAACACTTTTAACTCACACCATGTACTGTGAACAGTTGCTAATATATTTCTCCATCCAATCATCTTTATAGGTTCTGTATTCATTGTTGATTTTCTTCATATTAAGCCATGCTGTCTGTTTATTAATCAGACCAGGGAGTGTAGATGCAAATTTTTTAAAAAATGTATTACATTTTTGAAAATGCTTCATGAAATTTTTCATGAAAAGGCTTCAGCTAAATAATTCACATAAATGTCTCTCGTAGAGGCTCATAGAGGAGTTGAAGTGCACACCTCAACTACTTACTTAAAGCAAATGCTGATTGGTTAAACAGGGATGTATATTACGTAGTGCTGGATTCGTGACGTGTGCTAGAAGGAAAGTGAAATGAAGCAGTTTGAGGATTTGTTAGCAGAAATGATGCGACATTAGCTCCCCTTCCAAATATTAAAAGGAATCAAGCTACTGTTAATTCCAAGAAGTCTGAAGAGACAGAGAAACAGAAGACAGTATGAGGCAATAAATACACATTATAACGGTGTTTACTACAGTATATTACAACATCTTACTCTAGAATAGAACGACACAATATGCCTGGAGTGTAGCGTATTGCGATCACAGTGTGCTTTGTAATATATTACAGCAAATTAAATTTGTCAGAGACCTCATTTGCATATCACAGGCTTATGCAATATCAATAGTAGCCTACAAAGGACAAATAATAAATTTTCTCCACACTGTATGTAATTTTTAACTGAAGGGTAGAAGATCATGAATAACTCACATGGCTAGACCATAGGAATTTATATAGGATGCATTAGCTACAGTATATTCCTTATGATTATATTTTATACTAATGGTCATGTTCAGCAGAGTTTGTAAGAAAATAACTCTCAGACTGGACGTCTGTCAACAACACCCTTTACGACGTCGCTGCGGAGTCCTTCAAAGGGTCGCTCGTCCTTCTTTTGAGCAAGACTGAAGTGTTGTGAGAGAGACGGGACTTCAGATGGAAGGATGTGAGACACTTTTATCAGCCATGTTTCAAAGCTCGGGCACAGACGGCTGTCTGAATAATGAGTCTGTGAGAGGTTTGCTCACCCAAGCACCCGGGTTTTTTCTCAGGGCAGACAGGGTCATAATTGCAGGGTGGGCAATACTAAAAATAAAATCATGTTACTTGAAGACACAGTATTCTAGATGTATCATATCATGGTGTTTAGGTTTGCTAACAAAGTGGGAAAGTTATGGAAAACTACTACAAAAACAAAATTACATGGGTTTTTATATACTAAATTACTCTTTTTGCTCCCTTTTAACCATGTTTTTTGGTGCAAATTTTAAAGTTCAGTCAACATCTTGTCATTGTGAGAAACAAGCAGTGTCTGGCAGAAAAGCATATTGTGATGTAAATTATCTCAATATACATATCATCACATGGCTTAGCGGCAATCTGTTAAAAAAAACTAGCCTCAATGCTAGCTACAGTAGTTCTCCGCAAACAGAAGACATAATTACAGTTTTCAATATTTTTCTTTCAATTAATTTTAGTCATCTGGATTTATATATATTTTTGTCTTTTGTCCATGAGTTGGAAGTTTTTGTTTTGTGTGTTGTGTAACCGTGTCATTTTAATGCTGTTTTGGGGACTTAATGTCCTATTAGCTCTTTCTTTTCATACACATCAACATGGCAGGGATAGCATGTAAACCTGAAACACTTACATGTAAATACGAATGTGGATTAATGTGTGTGGCCACAAGAAAGAAAGAAAGAAAGAAAGAAAGAAAGAAAGAAAGAATGAATGAATGAAAGAAAGAAGGAATGAATGAAAATGTTGCCTAGCAAACCACACTCTAAAGATTATGTGTTTAACTTTTGTAGCTAGGGATCTTTAAAAATGGCCTCTAGTCCCACCTGAATTTTCTCTTTGATTATTTACAGTAATCAGTTTCTGCACTGAGAAGAGGTTTAGTAAATAGGTAAACCTCTCGCGAGTGCATATCGAGTAGTCCCAAGAGCAGACATGATGCTGTTTCGATACTTCTCTACAACATATTAAATTCCTCCAGTGGAGGTGAACGGGATTGGAATTGAGAGCTCTCAAAACATCTGACAGTGCGGGGGGTCTTATTTCTTTCACATGCAGAGCAGGTGGGTTTGCTGAGTGTCATAACAAAGGATTAGGTGCACAATATACCATGTTTACGATGCATAATTTGCCTTGGGAATAGACCACCAGAGAGCATGCCATTGAATACACCCATGATTATTTTTTAATGCATTGACAGGGTGGGTTTGGGGGTAGGGTGATATGGGGTGTGCTTTGCAGAAAGCTCTGGGACACCTAGCATTAAGCAATGTTTGTCAAACTATAACTTTTGTAGTGCAAAGGAAAGCATTTGATCATTGACCCCAGTGAAGCTGCTTGATCACTTGCTTCCCAGCAGCTTCTCATGCTTCCTAAGCACTCGATTACAAGGCTGTTTGTTCTGTCGCTGCGTCTTTTGTCCTTTATAACCTCAGCACTGTAACCTGATCACTTCCTTCCCTCAAGTCATTTCATTCCTGAACTTAAGAAGATTTCTAAATTAATACGCCCTTGAGAAAAGATGGCTGGGAAAAAAAAGGAAAATAACTATTGTTTTTAAGTCTACTGGTTATTATGTAATAATACACTAAAACACTCAGTGTTGTGTTGTTATAGGAAATTAATCAACGCTGAGGTGATGTGGAGTTTTTAAGTGTATTTTATTCTATATATATTATATAATGTTTAATTCTTCACATACGACTGACATGGACCTTCTTAGGGAAAGCTTCACCAACAGCGGTTAAACATTTTTCTTTGTTAAGTAATACTTTCATTGTGTGGCGCATCCGCTATACAAGTCTCAGCATAAGATGTTACTGTAGATACAGTGATGTATTAGAACAAGCGCATTAATCTAAACCTGTGATTTATAGCTGCACTACTGTCCAAGCTGCTACTACTAAAAGTGAATCCTTGTGACCAGTCAGAGTCGAGAATTCTATAGTGCCGTGGTATGTTATATAAGGTGTTATTAGCCAAGTCAGTTATTTCTGGCTGCCTATAATAATTCATGAGTACAGGAATAGAAAGCACATCCATTATTTAAAGTCGTAGTGCTCTATTACACTGATCATTATGGCTAATGGATTTCTTTGATCTTAGCATCCACTTGTTCGCTAAGATGATCACAGCTAATAAAATCTTGCTAGTTATTCGCTGGCGATGTGTGATTGTGGGTACCAATTTTTGTCAGTCTGAAAAAGCCCAATAAAATTTGACTGTAAATATATTATGTAATATATATGATATAATATATTGCTATATAAATGGTAACTCAGAAAACACTTAGATTGAAAAATCGCTTTTTTGGTCTAGTGTGGAACCTGTCTGTGCTTTTTTTTTTTCTTTTTTTTTCCTTTTTAACCATAAGAGTCAAGTTTTGGATTCTATCACCAAAATACTAGTTATCTGGGTTTGGTAGCAACCACTGACATAAGATGTGATGTTTCTGAAAGGGTGAGGCTTTTGGAAGTCTTTATTGGAAAAAAAAATCACAAATGAATGTTATCATGATGATGGATCTGAGGAAGGGACAGCAATTATTTATTTTTCCATTTACAACAAAGTCTATACTATGCTAATGCTAGCCAAGCTTATTAAAGAATATATCATTAAAAAAAAACAATAAAAACTGTCTCTGATTGCTGCAGTTTTTGACCTTTGACAAAAACTGTGATTGCAGAAGTTCTGTGATTGGAAGCCCAAACTATTTCACCGCAAAAATATTCTAGTCTGAGTCAGAGGGTTTGTTTTCTACTGCATGTTGATAATGAAACATTTATCATAATTGCGTCTACATTTAAGATAAGGATATCAGCGAGATGAAAAGGCAGCCGTTGTGAGAATTTTTTTCCATGTAAACCATGCCTCCGGTCTCCTACACAATGACCTAGACTTCTTCTTTTAACCCCTGGATGCAATCAGCAACCAATCCTACATTTCATCTTCTTGACTTGGGAGTCCTAAAGAAGACGCAGATCGTTTAAATGGGAAGGACATAAGCGTCCCTTCCTGGACTAACGACAAGTGTCACATTTCAGTGTCCATTTCTAACATTTTCAAGTAGATCCTATTTCTTGGTGAGACACTGGTGGTCCAACATCTTTCTTCATCCTTGTGATATCTCTTGACCCCTGCTGAACTCCAGTGTGTCCTGAAGAATGCCCGAATAGACCCTCTAGACCTCGGTCATCAGCCAGATTTTCAAGATCTGTCCCAAGGGCTTGTTACTTCCTGACAGGACGACACAAGGGGTCACTTTTCTGAGCCAGGGTGGTGATTGGACATGTAGAACTTTGACATGAAAGGTTCACAATGTCAAAATATCAAAGCATGAAGCAGTTTAACCATCGTTCCTTCAGCTTTCCACTTTCTTTATCTTTTATCTTGTTCTTTCAAAATACAACAATACCTGAAATACCCTCATCTCCATGTAAGCGGTTTATCCGTTGCATTACGTCTTGTTACGGGACACGCTTTTTTTGCGTGCTCAGCCAAAGCAGCACTCAAACATGAATAAAATTCGCCCGCTGGAAAATCCGATTCACCGAAGCAGAAAGGACGCAGGATGGGAAAGACTTGTTTTTAGTAGCAGTTACTTTATCTTCACTAATAGATCCACTTAAACACTTGAAGTCTAAATAATCGTTTGTCTTTCGTTCACCCGTCATGACACCACAGTAACCAGTGGGAATAAAATGGAGGGGCTGCTTATTAGTAAGGAGCGCTCACCCCGAATTTTAGCCTCACTGGTTTCTTGTTCTACATTTGGGAAGTAAATATAAATCAAAAATGTTTCCCATACCTCCAACTCCAAATCACACACATCATATATATTTTCTTTCAGCATGCTGCTTTAATTATTTTCTTTTTTAACAATTTTTCACATTAGTAATAAGAAGTCCAGTTGTGCTAAACTTTAGTTTTTCTCTCGGTCAGCTAGGATTTTCTTCCTTCTTTCTCTGTAAAGGTCTGCCTAGGAGTTCATCTAACAGGACAATGGCTAAAACAATAATCACATCTACTCCTCACGATATAAGTAGAGTCAATGAGACGACCACCTTTGAGTTAGAATATCGTGAACAAATTTTCCACTGTTACTACGTAGAGCTCGCCTGGATTGGATTCTACTTGACTCTCAAGTCTTGTTAGATAAAAGAACCTACCCAGTGAATAAATGTAAATGGACACTTTGCCCAGAGAGAGGATTGAGGTACAGGAGCACAGCTGACCTGTCTGAAAACGCAAGCATAAAGAGGCTCTGAAAACAGATCTGCCTGAAACGGTGGCTGAAATGCCGCTGCTTTTGTGAATTTGTAAAACCTCGTCGAGAGGCCAGTGTCATGGAAACGAGCTGGAACAGCCAACCGTACACAAGCGCAGAGAGAGCGCACAGCTGCTGAGCACACACACACACACACACACACACACACACAGAACAATGCCTCTCTGAACACCAGGGCTTAATACTTGCCGCTCAAATCTCTTTACTGCCCGAAACTAGAACTATAAATACGAAAAAAGTAAAGAAGAAAAAAAAAAATCCAAAGTGACTTACAAATGCTGATTTGAAATTCTTGATAAAATTGTATCATGGCTTACAAATATTTAGGATATTACCACAGTATTGTTTTGTGGTATTTTCCAGACGAGATGTGCTCACTATCTAGTCTTCTATCATAGTTTTCCACTGTGGAAACACTGACGCTGGAGACTCCTTCCATAAATGCTAAATAAACGTCTCATTAGCAAACCATCACCATATCAGTTATTAAACACATTTTGTATCTTTTGTAGTCCATCATGCAAGTTCCTGTGGAAGCTGTTAGAATAGAAATTATCAAGACCTTCGAACCAATCAGATTTAAGAATTATGACTTCTAATGTCGTAATGATATGCGTTTAAAACAAAAGCTACACGTTCACCTGCACCTGGTCTCATTTTATATGTAAATTTACATTTTTAATTAAAATTCAGAGTAAAGTCCTGATGAACATTTGACAGTGTTCACGATAATAACATAATGTCATAATCACAATAATTGGATATTACATAATGGGGGGAAGGTGTGCTGGTGCCTCAATGCTCACCTTCTGTTAGTAACAATCTAGCCAGTTAACTGTGAAAAACTGTGATGATGTTTACAGCATAACTCAGTGCTACTTTGTTTAATGTTCACGCTGTGAGCACCCATGTTGATTTGACGTCACTTGCTGAACTTAGGGTTGAAGAGATCTTCTTGAGTTTACAAGTAGGAATTCTGAGTTGAGAAGATGTTTTCTTTGTTTGTTGTTTTTGTAGTTGGAGGTCAGAAATGCTGACTGATTATCAACAAATGTATACACTAGAAAAAGGGTACCTCGAGGGGTCGTTCGATGGTTAGGAAAAGTTTCTCCTAATGAAACCCACTCTGTAGTAGGTTCTACATACAAGCCTTATAGATTTCTCCATCTGAACGTCTTAAGGAAGATGATTTATGTCCTAGTACAACACCTGAATGTTCTCACCCAATGCAAATTGCTCCCATCTAACTAACAAATCAGTCCATGTGTTTGTTCAGGGCAGATGGTCAGTGTTATCTCACCCAGACAGGGCCGTTTGTTCTCAAGGTGTAAGGCCAGAACAGGAAGCCATGTCCTGGAGAGATAGCAGCACAAAAGCAGGGCTTCTTTTGTTCACACCAATCATGAAAATGACAATATATATACACACACACACATTTTACTTTTCGCTAAAAGGCTGTGAGAGTTATTGGGGTTTCTAAACATAGCTCACCTTTCACTGGGATGATAAGCCCTTTTAATAAAATAAATCTTCTTCATTAAAGATTTGAGAAGCAAATATGAGCAGATATTGTAGTAGATGCAGAGCTGAGAGACACCTAAAGAGCTCTTAAGCTATGTTTACATGCACACAATAACCTAGCCATATTTAAGCCAGGTGAAGCACTAATTACAGCAATTTTAGCAAATATTTATGTGACTGGGCGTGTCTAAGTTCGAGGGTGATTTAAGGATGTGCATGCAAACGGACAGTCGCACCTAGCTGCATTAACATGTGGCTGGGACAAGATAAACCTCTGTTTTGCACGTCTTTTTTCTGGGTGTTTTCCCATGACGTTTGTTATCACATGCATCCTGAGTGCACGTGCATGTTGTTCAGCTGATTGGGTTTTTAGGGAACTATATTTGGTACTACACTTTCCATATCCTTAGAGTAAAGCAGCAGGGATGTTCTGGACATTCGTCAATCAATAAAGTTAAGATAAAAATACACCCCAGAAATATTAAACATTAAGCATCCTGTAGTCCAGTGAAACTTTAACTAGCTGTGAAAACACGAACTCGAGGTCATGTGATAACCAGTGAGAGCCGAGCTGAATGGAAGTCGGGAACATTTACAGAAAAATTCAAAAGCAAGTCATATACCATCATTGATTTTTGTGGGCACAATCTGAAAGGGTGCAGTGTTTTATTCTGGGTAAATGTTTCAGCATGTGCTGCACGATTATGTCATGTTATACACGCTATCATTATTTCAGATTTCCAGTGTACACACTTGCCCACCACTTGTCACACCACTTGCCCAAATAAAGCCATCCTTTGGGTCGTGTGGCTAATTTTGTACTCCATAAAGCCTATTTATTAAAGATTGAGAAACAGATGGTGATGTTATTGTGTCATGTGCAGGAGGGAGCTGAGTCATACCTGAAGGGCTCGAAAAAAGCGAAACCATTCTAACCAGCTATTCAGCACCTCAGGCTCTCTAATGACTCATTAATATTCTCATCCCGTTGGCTACACGGGCCAATTCATTATTCTATTATTAACAAGTCTTATAATTGTGCTCGAAGCAAGTCCTGTTTCTGTTTTTGTTCCAATTCACGCATGTGCAGTATTGTGTGTGAAAGGTTTGAGATGTAAAAAGTAACAGCTGAGTTGAATGGATTTTGTTTATCTCTTACAGCCCATATGGTGGCTGGGAATATTGTCATCATGAAACTGTAGAAATGTCCTAAATGTACATCAAATTAGCATGAGCTGGAACAATGTGAATACAGTGTAGAGAGGAAGTAATTAAAATAAATACACATACATTAATAATGAGGAAAATCATTCCTCATCATGCGCCTTTCTGATACATCAAATGTGTTGCTTATACATATTTAAGTGGTGAGATAGCCAAAGCCACCAGTGGAGAAAGTTCTTCCAGCCAATTTGAAGTTCCCAAGACAACAGAGATTTCAGTTGTCACATGATGAATAATTCATCATTCTCCAAAGACATCAAGCTGCAGTTAACTCATCGGCCTGTCAGTGCTGGTTTATTATTTTGTGAACAAAAACACTTAAGTCAGACCCTGTATGAGTGTCTATGTCGTATCCCTTTACACGTAACTAATGACTATAACAGGATTACACGTAACTGCAAATGTGCATTGATTACTGATATTGTCCTAATTTATTACTGACTGAAGGCTGAGAGAATGTGAAGGGTCAGAGGTCATCACACTAGAAGCATTGGTTGGTAATTATCAAGCAAAACAGCAATGGACCCTTTAGAACCCTTAATGGGTCTTTGCATAGGCAACATCACAGTTAGCTGGCTTGCTTGCTTGTTATTAACAAAATATGAACCTGGAGGTGGCCATGGTTTTTTTCCTCACTTCTGACTTCTGAGGTCTGACTCCCTACTTCCGAGTTATGAGGAATGAACTGGATGTAGCAGCAGAGTGTCTACCTTTCAGAACCCTTAATTATCCAAAGAACTCTGGAGGAACCCTTTTTTCTATCTCCCAGGCACCAGGTGCCTGACAGGATCAAGGTATTAAGAAGAAAATGAAGACTAATCAATTAAACGAAGGGTTCTTTAAGGGTTCCATGGATAATTAAGGGTTCTTAGTGCCCAATAATTGGACAGGATAATTGGACCCTTCTGACAGGAAAATACTTTATTGTAGGGTTCCTTAGAAATTCTCAAGGGGTTCTCCCCGTTGGTTTCTTGGGAATTCCCAAGACTTAGTCGAACTCGTACATGTATGATCGTTCACTGCAGCGTCGTGATCTCAGTGTGTTGCTGATCGGGACACTTTGAGACTCTAATGACAGCACTGGATCTCACAGCCCTTTAATCTGGCCTAATGACAGGAAGTGACTAAGTGAGACCTTCACACTGGCTGCCTGTGTGTGTGTGTGTGTGTGTGTGTGTGTGTGTGAGAGAGAGAGAGAGAGAGAGCGCAAGAGTGTATTTACCATGCTAATGAGCGGCTGCTGTGACCTCCTGTCAGCGTGAGAAGACACCAATGCATGATGAGGTCATCAATAAGGGACATAGCCAGTGATGACTCCTTAATTACCGCAATTTACCCTTTTCTCCCAGAACCACCTCAGAAATGAGTGCAACATCTGCTGCTTACATCACAAATAGAGATGCATCTGGTGGCATTTTTGGAAGGACAGCACTAATATCAAGCACTTCCACAGGGATTTTAGAGTAATAATAGTCATAAAGTNTTTTTTTTTTATTAAATCAGAAAGTTTTAATGGCAAGCAATTTGTGAATCTAGAATGAGGTCATCACATAATTATATCACATTCTTCCTGGATTTAGCGGAGAGCTATTTGAGCCATTAAAGTCCTGCACTAGCAACCATAAGGTTATGAGTCCATAACCTCTGTTGTGCAAAATTTTCAACCCTCAGGTTCTCAGCTTTGTGCTTGATTTGTATTCTTGTGTGAAAGTCATTCTGGCTGAAAATTCTGGGCCGTATTCCAATACTGTTTTGAACACACCCTCATCGACTTCCTTTTACCTTTTCCTCTCAGGGAATGCCCCGTCTCCATCATTGTATGAAGCAAGGCTGTTAGATGAGCCACTGGAAGCTCAGGGTTATCAGTATTGACCTCAAGAGTGGAATTTACCCAGAAGACACTGTGACTGGATGCAGTATCTTTTTCACAACTGCAGATAGGATAGATGGTTTATAAATGTAATAGGAGCAAAAATACTTAAAACTACAGTGTGTAGAATTGACCTGTGTGCTGTGTCAGAAGTGTCGGGTCCGAATCAGCAGGAGATTTGTATACATATGCGCTTCAGCTTTAGGCATGAAAGACGTTTGAGAACAAGGTGAATGGCAGGAGCAACAGCCAATGATGAGGAAAAACATTTTGAGTGTAATAGAAGTTTAGGGTTTTTTTTTTCACTCATTTGTTCTCTTATTTGGTGGTAAGCTTGTAAATAACAGGTGAGAGTCAGGTAATTTATCCTCATTGTGGAATTTGAATCTTTTTTTTTTTTTTTTTACCAAAGAGGGCAAAATTTCAAAATCATACATCCAGCAGCTTTAATATTTCCTTACATACTTTATGTATACAACTATACCTTTTGTTATGAGGTAGCAATGTGCCTTGTGATTCTCTTGCAGAAATCAGGCTACTTTTGAACTGCTGTCATTGGTTGTAATTATTTTTACCCGAGCACAAGGGGGATGGGATTCATTATATCCATATATTAAAATATGCAGCTGTGGTACTTCTGAGATGGTCTTCTACTATACTTACACCGTCCATGGAGAGAACTCTGTGTTTTAATAATGCCTGACTATCGGACTTGTTTTATTGATTGGTTTGGTTTTACCAGGCAACCCTTCATGGTAGTCAAACTATACTGGTTATGCTGTATTCAGTTCAGATAATAGCTTGGTTAAAGCTGTGAGGTTTTGAGTGGACCAGTGAAAGGAAAGTGAACTGACAGATAGATTGACTGACTGAAATTCAGGACTGATTTCTTCCGATGCACCAACGGTCTCCTCACGTCGCGCTCACAGGAGTCACCTCGCGATCTTCAGCATCAGAGAGACACGACTGCTGCTATTTATACAGTAATATGTGTTGATGAACTGACCTCCACCAGCCAGCATTAAACTTTCATGCTGTCTTTGTCAATGTCATCTAATTTAAGTCATTTACAGCTGAGAGTGTTCGGTGCGGTCTGAATGGCTAATTTATCAAGCATGATGGGTTTACAGTGTTTTTAAATGACGTCAATTAGGAGTCTTGTTTGATTTCTTCTGGCTGTACTTTTTTTTTTTTCGTCTATTAGTTTCCAAATGAGAAACTGTATATGCTAATTTTTTTTAATGAGCATGAAGTATTATTTTTTTAAAATCCTATTTACAGTTGAGTGTAAAAGTTTGCAACACCATTGTTTCATGGAGGGAAAAA
The DNA here is from genome assembly GCA_037577455.1 of Pangasius macronema. Classification (NCBI taxonomy): domain Eukaryota; kingdom Metazoa; phylum Chordata; class Actinopteri; order Siluriformes; family Pangasiidae; genus Pangasius; species Pangasius macronema. The sequence goes on from CM074961.1 coordinate 2,680,678, forward strand.
AGTACCTTTATTTTACAGTTAATTTAAAAAGAAAGAAAGAAAGAAAATGCTAAGATGTTAAAAATGTGAGTGTATCGTGCAGCAAGACAACAGCTAAAACAACAACAACAAAAGCTGTTAGAATTGGATATTAAAAATAGGTTACTGAGTTATATATTAATATTTTCATTTAATAGTTTTAAAATATGATGTTAATAGTTATATATTAGGACTATCAGATCCTGAAAGGGATATTTTGAACATGAGAAATGAGAATAACATGGTGAAATATAATGATAAAAACACATTTTTTTTTGGAAATCTGAACCAAATAGGTGGTTTTAGGATGATCAGTATTTCATCCCATCTGTCCTTAAATATAACTAATAATTGTGATTAATTTGATGTTTTGGGTAATTTAACAACTTCAACACTGTAAAATCTGAGCAGAATTAAAGAGAATGTCTAGCTCAGTGGGACATCCATTGCTAAGTACTAGTATGAATTGTAAGTGTGTGTGTTTTTCTGCAGGTTATCTGACACCCAGTGGGATGTGAGCAGATCGGTGGTGGGCCGATTGTCAAGGAGCATGGTGAAACACCAACCCTTACAGGTCTATGAGAGACAGCTGTGTTTGTCCTTCCTGACTGGGATCTACGGGTGCCGCTGGAAACGCTACCAGCGCTCCCATGATGACAGCTCCAAGGTAGGAAGCACTTTTATCGCTTTATACACTCTTGGATCATCAATCATCATATAACATGCAGATAAGCTTGTCTGATGCCCAGACAATAACCCACTCTCCTCTGATCTGCATCCTACAAGAGAACACACCTGGACTAGCTTTGATGGCACAAATTAAAAAGCCTTTTTAAACCTCAAATAAAATGTTAAATAAAACATGAATATGACATGGTTAGGAAAATATTCTAATGGTACCAATACATTGGTGCGTGTACCATACGGTGGAATTTTACTGAAAATGGTTTTCCTGAACCAAGGAAATTCACCGGAATGCTTTCTAATCTGCATGTGATGGTCGAGAGAAACCCAAGCCGAGGTTTCAGGTTCGCCCGAAGGGCACTCTGTAGGTCATTCCTGTCTATGTACAACGCACACAGGAGTGCGTCTGGTTAGATTTTCCACCCTCTTCGCTCTGGCCTGGTAATACGAGTGCATGTGCCAATGCTCACGATTAGTCAGCCAGACCGTCTATCCAGTTAGTAGGTGATTAAAAAGGATAAATGTAGAACCTCTAAGAATCCTTAAGAGTTGTTTTCACATATTCAATGTTTAATCGATTTTATAGGAATCCTGGTGTGTTCTACTCAGCATGGTTCTTTAGGCAGGTGAGAACACAGCAAACACACTCAGGTGTGGACCAAAACATCTTGTCCAAGAACATCTGCCCGAGGTGGTCTCAGTCCGCTTAAAACTGAACTCGATTAAGAAAGTGAATCGTCTCTGAATTAAGTGTGAAAGTGCCCTAAAACATTCTCCCTACCAGTGTGTGCTCCTGATAGAAGCCTTTTATTAATCGAAGACCTACAGTGAATGTTAAAGTCTACACACCCCTTTTAAAACTGCAGGTTTTTGTGATTTGTTTTGCTTAAAACCTTTCTATTTGTTTTTCACTTGAATTTTGTTGGTTCCGATATCACATTAAAAGTGGAAATTGAATTTCTTACATTACAAACACCTGCCATTTTAACAGGGGTGTGTGGACCACTGTATCTACTATGTCTAAAGAACGCTTTCTTATTGGTAGTAGTTTGCTTTTCCTTAACTATGAGGGTCATGTTGCAAACACTTAAGGAACACTTCAGCATGACACAGGCATTTTATAAATCCCACACGAAGACACGCCTAAGAACATTAGAAAAGAGGAAGATCATCAAAAAAGAGGAACCCGTCTTCAGGTAACTGTTTACTGTCTCTGTTGCATGGACGCAGCACCATATGTGGAATCAGTGCTAATTGCTGCCTTTAATATTCATGACATCTGGCTGGAAAGCAAGTGCCTCATCACCATAATCAGTCTGGCTTCGTCTGATCGAGGAGCTTAAATTACTTTGACTAAAGCCGCATGTGCATTTACATTTTCATTCATTTTATTATCTAAAAAGACTTACAAGTGAGAGCAGTTACAATCCAAGGATGTGTCTGAGGTTGAAGTGTGTAATCACGGCTCCTGGGATTTAAACACTCAACATCCTGGTCATTGGAACAGACGTAACAGCTGAGCTACCATTGATAAAGAATAAAACACTCGTGGACATGCTATTAGAACTCGTTTAATTCATAGCTGGCCACAGAGAGTTTTCTCTCTGAGGAGATCTGCAAATATTTTATATTATAAAACTCACCTTAAAAAACTGATGCTGTATTTTTGAGCAGAGCAGCAACGCAGCAGTGTGAGCTAATGAAATGAAATTTTCAGTGTGTGCTTTTTTTTTTTTTTTAAATCCCTGATCTCTGCTGCTGTAGCCGTCTCAACACAAAAGCTCACGCGGGTGAATGCAAATTAGACTGTTTATGGAATGTGTTTAGTGGGCAAAATACTGAACTGCTGATTACAGGGGAAAAGTGAACAGACACAGCAACGTTACACAGGAATGATGGCGTACACACACATGCAGCTGTGACTGCTCCGTGAGTTCGACTATCGTCACAAGGAAGAATAACAATAGTCGACAGATGATTTATAGTATAGTATAGTATAGTATAGTATAAGTAACAACTGACACAGGGACTTACATGAAAGACACGCTACATAAACAGATTTTTAAAAAGTTTTCTCTAAGGAGATGTTTATTTGGAAGGAGTCTCCAGTGTAAGCACTTTCAGAGGTAAAGCTGTAACTTTTCCCAAAAGTCAGAACTTTGCATTTTCTTGTTTCTCTGTAGCATGACGAGCTTAATTTTTTTTTTCAATTTTGTTTTAATAACTTTCAAGAGAGCAGCTGTTGAAGGAGCGATTGTTTATAGCTGCTATAACGTAAGTGAGAACAGGATCTAACTTGTTGGATATGCCACACTATTAAATGTAACTTTAAATGGATAAAAAGTATAATGTGTCATTAATGAATAAATTTTTCATCGTTCATTAATTTTTGTTTTATTCTTTGCTGAGATGAGAACAATGATACGAGACAGACTCTGTATCTGTGAATTCTGACACAACATACACATTTTTTAAACCAGTGTACTATTATTTATAAACAGTATCAGATTACTTGCTTCACTAGCACTGTGGCTATATTCTGGCAGACGCCACAAATCTAATTTAAGCAGGAATGATTTTCTGCAAGCCGTACGGCAAATAAAATAATAACCCAGAAACATGAAAGCTGTCTTTTTCCAATCGGATTCAAGCTGCATTTGTCTGTTTTGGAAATTTCATTACAATCTGATTGTGAAAGCATCAGAAATTTCAGGTTTAATTTTAATCATTACATGACATCAGAAATATGGCATATACAGTATACAGTAGAGTGCAAAAGTTTGCATGCTCTTGGTAACACAACTAGTTAAACGTCTAGAGTTAATGAAAAAATTCAAAAACAACGACGAACCATTAATAATAACCAGGAATAACAGGACAAATTTCGCTCAAGTGCACTCCAACATCTCTTCGACTTTGGATTGCCAGATTAGCCCGAGTTAAGCACTGTGCAACAGCTGATTCAGGCAGTGAGGTCTGGGATGTGTCGCAGTCTTGACACCCTGTAATGTCCCACACAAAAGTGAGCAGCGTTGTCAACGTCATGCTTGCCTCCACTAAAGCGAGTTTGTTTTGCGTTGTTAGGGCAATGACCTTATTTAAACTTTCCACATGGCCTTTTTATGGTTTGGGAGATTTGTCCTCCAGTTTATGAGCTGTCTGGAACTCCTCTTGAGTCTCTTGTCCAGACGTGGATTATGGGAGTGTCAGACTTTATTCGGCTCATTTCGCTTTGATACCTAAGTGAATTATCATTGATCCTCTTTCATACGTCTATTTATAAGAGCACTGATTATTAATTAGCAGCTCTGAAACACATCATTCTAGTCTTGCATTTTGTGGGTTTGCTAGAAGTTAAACTTTGAGTTAACAGGTTGGACTATTATTAAAAATAACAGAAATATATGAAAACTGGCTAAGGGATAAACGATCACTGTCTTCACACTGTACACATGGTCGTCATGGTAAAAATCCCACGTGTACTACGTACACCTAATGTTAATAGAGATGGATTGTTATGACTTTTATTATAAGCCCTTATTTTAGGGTTTGTGGCTACGCATGTTGATCATTAGTAGGTCATTTGTTTTAAACTTTTGGTTGTGGCTGAAGACAATAGAGCTAGCGCTTCCTGGAGTGTCATTATACCAAGGAAAAAGTGCCAAGCCTCTTTTCCTGCAGGATATAACAGAATCTTTAGCAACATGTTAATTCAGACAGGACCTATTTTACCTGGAGTTATTTCTATTTTTTTCAGACAGGACTAAAATCCCAGAGATATTCCCATATAAAATTCACATATAAAATTAATCCAATCCGAATAGGGCTTTAGTCTTCAAATACTAATGTTATGAAGCTCGTTAGTTTAAATCTCACAGTAAACAGAATATAAACCACACCATTCTTTAGTGCTGGTCATAATGGAGTAAATTACTGTTGTTGGTATGTATGGTCCTGTCGAAATTCACATGAGTTACATGAGAAAAATGGTGAAACTGTAAGGACTTTGCACATGAGATAAACAATAATAGTGCTTTCAACTGCCCATAATTTCTTTGCTGTCACCATGTGTATCTCGACGTCTGACAGGATACAGTGTTCATCTCGGTTTCAATTTATGATTAAGCAACTTTAAAATTCATTTTTATGTCAATCTCAGTAAGTAATTTTTCCAGTATGATTTCATGAATCTTGATTGTACCTCTCAGGTTTCTCAGGGCACCTTTACATTATTTGATATTTAATTTTTTATATTTCAGATATATATGTCTGTGTGTGTGTGTGTGTGTGTGTGTGTGTGTGTGTGTGTGTGTAAGAACTGAACCCTGTTGCGTTTAGTCTATTGGCGCTGATACCCACACAGCAATCACACTCAGGTATGGAAAAGTATGAAGTATTAAATAAAGCACTTATTTCCAGGTTACATGTATATACAGAGGACCCAAGATGCTAGTTTTATATATACTGTCTTTAAACATGCCCTTAACACAGCCTCATTAATGCATAGCAGATTTCATATATGATTATACATTTAATAAACTGAACACAGCAGGCCTGTTTCCAGTGGAAAATCCTTGAAAAGGTCTGGAATTTTTTTTTCAGAGAACCATGTTACAAGTGAACCCTAGTTCCCTTGTAGTAAGAAAATGGTTGGACCCGGAAGATGACAGAAAGCAAATGCTGGGTGTTATTTATTTATTATTTAGCACCGACTCGCTGATTTTTGTGATCGGTTGAGTTTCATGTTTTCTGCAGTTGGTTTCATTTTTTTATTTATCACTAAGGAATGAAAACTTGCAACAATCATTCCTTCCTCAGCGAGTTTTTCTGGCATGCTTAAATTTGTGTAATGTTCAACCAAATATGTCTCTTTGATTTCAACTTTGTGGACTAAAACATGAGAAAGTGTACATGCTTATAATACATAATATATGCTTATTTTTCCAAACTCCTGGACTTTGTCACTAGGTCTGTTGCTCATCATGGGATTAACAGGTCTTTGAGGTTCTCTACTGTGAGCCAGTTGACCAGACTGAGAGCTGTACAGATAGATCCCCATTTCTCATCTCCAGTGTGTTGATTATATTACATCCGCTGATCTGGAGCTGTTGTTTCCCCGCCAGGTCAGCCTACACACTGAAGCCCTGCCCCTCCGTCTCCCACGGCAGTCGAGTGTGACTCTCGCTCCCTCCTCAATCACTTGAAGGTTACCACCTGCTGCGTGTTATTTCTCAAGTCGTCTGCTCTTTACTGCCGGCCGCTGAGGTTTCTACGGAGAAGGAATTTAATTAAGCGTCAGTCTGTCGTTTGTTATCTTCTCTCCACTTTGAGGACATATTCAAAGGTTCATGATTTAGACCCAGGTCCTAAATCCATTTAGGATCCCGGCGTACACGTTCTTATTTTCTACCTGTCCCAGGTTTCTTGGGCGAGTTCTTGACTTTCATGACCCTTTCCATGGGTTCCTCTATATTTCACACAATTTAGGGTGAATATTTTCTAAAATGTATTTCTGTTCTTCATTAAAACCAGTTTAGAGTCAACATCAAAGTAAAAAAAAACAAACACCAGATTAGCCATTGCTATGGTCTCCAAGGTAACAGGCCCCACCCCTTGACTACAGTTCTATGTGTGTATATTATAGCATAGTGTAGCAGCATACGTATACAGTACATACTTACTCCCAAACCAGGTCAAGGTCACAGCATGGTTAAATGTCTGAATTTTTTTTTAATAATGTCCTTCCTGTTTGAATGATATTTTTAGGGTATTTCTGGAATACAAAGTAATAGCAAGAAAGACTAGACATCTTGGTGGCTGAGGCATCCCAATCAACGCTGTTGGCTGACCTGAAATGAATCTCAGCATATAGTGAATTGATATGGATGGAACCACAGACCAGAGCAACATGTTAATGATGCATCTCACTCTGCATAACAAGGAGTTCCACCAGGGAACGGATGCAGTAGCTCGAGATCCATATCATTGCACCGAATGACATGATGTTATGTTGCATGTTATGTTTCATTCATATGCTATGTGACTATATGTTATGTTATGAACCTAAGAGGCCTCCTAAATAACTACAGCTACAGATAGAACTTTGTCTATTCAAATATAAGGTAAAAATGGACAGCTGGCTTCTTATGGTCCACAAATGGTTTCCCCAATCATTCGCACAAAACATTAACCGCTAATAAAAAAAAAATCTTCATATCGGTTTCGTTCTCTTTTACAGTGGGAGTGCTCCTGGTTCCTCATCCTGTGCTCCTCGTTTCTCCTCCTCTTCGTCTGGTCTTACTTTTGGTGGGAGGCTCAGAACGACTACAATGAGTTTAACTGGTAAGATGCTCAAGTTATTAACCCATTTCATGCTTTTTCAAAAAAATGTTTACTCAATAGTGTCAGAAAAAACTGCATTGCTGGTGTTTCTGTAATTCTGTCATGTAATCCAGCAATAAAAATACGCCTCCATCGGATTGGGCTGCTCATATATGAGACTTTCTGTAGCTGCAAAGGTCAATTAAAGCAAATCAACCGTGTAATAAGTGATGCCGGCGGTTAGTCTCGGGTTGTGGTGTCTAGGAGGTCGTCACACTGAGTCACATCTGTCTCGCAGGTTGTTATATAACCGATCAGGGGAGTGGAGCGATGGCACGGTCCCCATTCTCGCCACCACGCTCGTGGGATTCTCTTACACTGCATTTTTAATGGTGAGCATTTAACACACACTCTCACACACCTGCTTTCTCATGTACTCGTTTCACTGTCTGTTATTTATTATAAACCCCGTATCCTGAAACTGCTAGCTTAAATGCTGATTATGCTGTATTGATTATGGCTTCGTATTGATGATGTTAATTCATTATAAATGAAAGAAATTATTTCACTTATGTCACTTTACTGAGATATCATTATGTATATTTTTTATATATTAACAATTTTAAATATTTGTAATGCAATTACAAGCTGATTGGAAGCAAATGATTTTACTGTAATGTTCATTTTTGCAGGGTTTTTTTTTCGGTTTTAAATAATTTAATTGTGTAGACATTAAATAAAAGTATCATTGAACCCAATGCTTTTAATGCAACACTACTGGTTTGCTGTCAGTTTGTTAGCACATGTATATATTGTGATACATTGTGTATTGTAGAAATTTCTTTAAGTATCGTAATATAATATTTTTGTTATATAATCCACCTTGTAGTGATTTTTTTTTTCTTACCTGATCCACTTTCAGATATTAGGCCTTTGCCATATCACACTGGGGCAGCAGCTCAACCTCTATTGGATTCATAAGGTAAGCATACTGGACAAGTTTACTTCATCGCTTTTCCTGCATTTACATCACAAGAAAAAAACTGCTCCAGTACCAAAGATTCCACTTGTACAGTTTTCAGTACCTACTCAAGATTGGCACGAATTTTAGGGTGGGGCTATCAGTTACTGATTCTCTCAGTTCTCTGAATGTTTACATCATCATATGACATGCAACACCACCATCAACAAAACATAAAGATTCAATATTTTACGACACAAATGCATAAAGAAAGAGCACTGTTTTTATTTTCTGATCATATAGTGGGCAACTTTATTGTTTTTTTTTTATTTTGTATGTTGGTAACATTATTTTTTTCAATATTTTTTTTCAGAACTGAAAAAATTCCTCACAAAATTCTTAAGGGACTGTTTTAATTTTATCTGAGTATAATAAAATTATAAAATTTAAAATGAATTGTTACTGAAATATTAAAGCCCATCATTCTTCAGTATCAGCAATGTATCCAGTATGAGCTGATTAAACAGGAAACAAAAATCAAACTCAATCCAGGCACTTCTTCCATGTTGAATTTAGGAATAGTCATGTTGAGTTTTCTGTTCTTCTCGCCAGGATGAGAACCCCACTTTACCCTTTTTTTTCCCAAAGTTTTTGAATGTGTGCTGAAATAAGCGATGTATTGCTGCCTGTTAATGGCTATCAGATGATCCTTGTGAATGAGCTTTACTACAGAAGCTATTGTGTGAAATATCAAGATAGCGGATGTTTACCATTATTTTATACGTACAGATTGGTGTGCTGGCCGTCCTGCTCACTACCATCACAGGTGTGGTGTCCATTGATGACATATGGAGGGACGAATGGGACATCATCATCATCTCACTACAGGTCAGAACACGTTCACCCGCTCAGTAAAACATCAGTAGTGCACCAGCTTAGCGACATCAAGCTCCATATTGTTCCAAAGATGAGACTATAACAAAAGTCCAGTCTTCTTGTCATATTACTACTACTACTACTTGACATTTCAACAAGGCTTGAGTACCCGACTTGGTACCAATGTTCCATGTGGTTGGATTTTTGTTTGCATCCAGTCGACTGGACCCTTCCTGCACATTGGGGCTGTGGCTGCCATGACAGCGTTGGGGTGGATCGTCGCCGGCCAGGTCACGCGTGGAGAAAGAACGAGTGAGTGTGCAAATGCAGTGGATTGTGCAAATCAACACTGCGATTACACACACTCTAATACTGCACCTGATGCACTCACACACCTAGTCTACCTGAATAATATCCGTGTGTGTGTATGTGTGTGTGTGTGCAGGATTTCAGGTGCTGCTGCTCCTGCTGTATGTGTGTGTTCTCCTGGCTCTCTATCTGACTCCTCTCACCATCTCCGCCCCCTGCATCATGGACCGATCGAACCTAAAGCCACGGCCTGCCATCATCGGCCGCCGAGGAGCTCCAATGGTGATTAAACACAGCTTTATTTACCTTTATTATCAGTTACAATGTTGTTACTCCAACTCAGTTGTATGTGAGATTTCCTATAAAACCCATCACTATTTTACCTTCATTACTTTTTTTTAATGAAGCCTTTATTTATTTTTTTTTTGTTAAGAAGAGAAACCCTGCTGAGACTAGCATCTCCTTTTCATAGGAGCCCTCCTGTGTTAGCAGCAAGTGAAAAAAATAATAATGGCATGATATTAAATAAAGAGCAAATAAATCAAAAGAAGCATCTCGAATAAAAAAAATACCATCAGCCATCAAAGTATGTGCCACATAAAACACACCAGATTAAACAGATGGTGAAATGGCTTTTTTAAACAAGAAGAAATCATTAAAAAAAAACATGAACATTCCTGAAAAAACAAGGCTATAAAGTTTGAAATAACCTTAATGCATACAAACTGGAGTCTCTTAAAAGATTTACAAATAATTTATATGTTAATATTTACTAATAGTCATATGCTATATTCCAATGAATTTTTTTAATTGTTTAAAGTTTGAAATAAGAAATATGCATGCACTGTTTTTTTTATTTAATTGAATTGAAATTGATTAATAGGATACCTTCTCTGAGGGAACCAAATGCATCTCAGTAGTGTTTACACTGAAGTTTTTTAAATTTGATTCTGTACTGTCGTCCTCTTTACAGCTCGCTCCAGAAAACACCATCATGTCCTTCAACAAAGCCTTGCAGCAGAAAGTCAGTGGCTTCGAGGCTGACGTCGCCATCAGGTACCTGTTAAATCATCATCCTCACCGTTACATCTAACATAAAAAGAAAAATAGCGGGAATCATCTGAAAAGCCCGGGGATTGATTAATCAAGTCGTCTGAGTCAGTTGATTCGGTTCAGAGTGTGATTACAGCTCCTGAATTTTGGATTGGTCGGCTCCACGTGCGGCATCGTGGTTACTGATTGTTACTCCTGCCACTGAAGCGATATCGAGTGGAGTGATATGGCACTCTCAAGAGGCTCGTTATTGACTTGGCTGATGAAGTACAGGGACGATAATGATAATCGCTATCACACGCTCAGAACTCTCTGAATCACTCTCTGGATTAATGAGGGACTGCACTGAGTCAGACATTTCCTGTAGTGTGACACATGTCTCTAAAACCCCCTAACCAAAAAACAGGTTCCTGAACAAGAACTACAGAGTTCCTGGATGAGTTCCTGGATGAGTTCCTGGCTTGCAGTAATGACCATTGCAGCATCAGAAACATTTTGGTTGGCAGGTCCTGCAGGAACTGCAAAGTTTCATAGAACTACATTCCAGTAACATCTTGTCTCTTCTGGTGGGAACATACCTAAAGTCCTTACGCTCCTGAAAAAATACCTAAAAATCTTCCTTGTGCAACAATGTGCCTAAAGTTCCAGAGTGAAAATCTGCCTGCGTTCTTAAAAAGGTTTCTGCAATGGAAACATGAATAAAGCTCCTGAGCTTCTGAAAAAGTACTTGTGTTCCTGAAAAGGCTCCTTCAGTGGAAACATACCAAAAGTTTCAGGATTCCTGAAGAATACCTGAGTTTCTAAAAAGGTTCCCACAGTGTAGTATACTTCAGTATTTTTTTTTCCTGCTTGTCGAAAAAATAGCTACTCTGTTACAGGAACTACACTCTGTGGGTTCCTGTGTGGGTTCCTGTGTTGGAAACACACGTGCTATTTTTTCATCTCTCACAGGAAGTTCTCGACAAGGTTACAGATACACTTTTTAGAATCTTATTTTATTGCATCTCTTTAGACCATTACACACACAGGCAGGTACAGCAGATAATGTGCGTAAAGTGTGACTGCAGTCACTGTTACTCACTGTTTAGTTTTTCCACTAAAACAGACATGTTTCTTCTCTGTCTTCAGTGCAGATGGAGTGGCCTTTCTGATGCGTGACCGTACGCTGCACCGCACCACAGACGTAGAACGGGTCTTTCCGCAGCGGCAACACGAAGACGCCTCACTCTTCACCTGGCCTGAGATACGCTCTCTAAACGCTGGCCTGTGGTTTCTCAGGGTATAAACACACACACACACACACACACACACACACACACACACAAACACACATATACACACACAGCAACAGCAGCAGCAGCTGGAATCTAGACTACGCTCTCTTTATTATGAGGATTATAACCAATAATTGTTTTAGAAAGAGCTTATAAACAACAGTCAGTGGTGTGGTTTGTCCCTCAGGATGACCCATACTGGACAGTCCAGTTCATGTCTGTGAAGGAGCGAGGCCGAGCAGCCAATCAAACGGTGTGTAGTCTGGTGGAACTGCTGCGTCTGGCGGTGAAGACAAACCGCTCAGTGATGTTCAGCCTGCGAAGACCTCCAGCTCAACACCCACGACACGAGCTCTGGATCAGCGATGCCCTAAAGGCCATACACCGCTCAGGCATCCAGTCAGAACAGGTTACAACTGACATCATCATCATAATAATAATAATAATAATAATAATAATAATAAAACATTTTTTATTGATTACAATTGATGATAAATTCATTATTATTGATTATAAATGATAAAAAAGTTTTGGAAAAAACAGACAATTGTTCTGTAAAAAATCATATTGTTTTATTATTATTGTTGTTATTTTTGGTGATATCATAATTTATTATGCATTTTTATGATAATTATTATTTCATAATTATGCAATAATGTATTATATTTCACTGAATTTAGTAATACATACCATATAAGGATAATATGCTTTATACAGTGGCCATATTTAAATTATTTATTAGTGTCAATATTGTTGTAATCAATAGTCAGTAAACTATTATTACAAAATAAAGTCAGTATAAAAGAATAAAAACTTTTATATTATATGTGTGTTGCTTATTTTTTAGGTTAAAACCATTATTATTTAAAGTAAATATCTGAACATAATTTATAATTGAAATAATCTGTCAGAATAAACACTTTAAAATATCGTAAATGATTAATAAATTAATATGAAATAATTGAATAAATTAAAAACAATAGTAATCCATTGGCATTGACATTGTACTTGGTAGAGACACCATGTTTTCTGACATTGATACAGATCAGATTTATGCTTTTTTTCCCTCCGATATCCTATCCACCATTTGTCTGCCCGATACCGGTTCTGTGTATAGGATCAGTGCTGTCTCAAGTATTTAGGTATGCTTAATCAGCGAATACTATTCAGAGCAAGTCTCCAGGACTGGGGTTGAGAATGACTGCCACACTTCATTTCTGTGTGTTAAAAAAGAATCTTGGAAAAACTATTGGTGCTCATGTTTGTTGTACCACCATCGTTGAAAGGTTTACTGTAAATGCTCAAAGTGACGCTCTGTTTTCCATTTTAAACTGGAGGCATTAGCTGCGTAGCGTCAAGCGGAGATGATGCCAATGCTTGTTTTGGACATGTTGCTGACACACACTTTTGGAATGCAGATAATGGGTTCATGGCAGTGTCAGGATGTCAGTGTGTCAGTGCTGTCTAAAAGCGTGAGTCAGTGGTAAGAACTTTATATGTGTTTTTGTGTGTGTCTGTGTGTGTCTGTGTGTGTAGGTGATGTGGATGACAGACTGGTCTAGGAAGAAGGTGCGATCTGCTGTGCCTCTGCTGGAGCAGAAGGAGGAGGAGAAGCGTTCTGCAGAGGAGTTTAAAGAAAGGGGAGTCCATACAGTCAGCATACACTACAGTCAAACAACAGAACCAGAAATCAGGTATATATAGACACACACACACACACACACACACACACACACACAATAAGAGAAATTTAACTTAATTTAAAGATTTAAGTATATGCATAATATATTATGTATTTATAACAACAAGACTGTAGTTCAATCTAACAAATATGAAGAATAAAGTGTTCTTGTGTGACTGAATGAGTAAAAGTGAAGCTAAAGCGATTTTGTCACATGCCAAATATCAGAAAAACAAAGAGATTGCATGTAAGAATGCAATTCATTCTGAGCAAGAACTACAGAGTTAGAGGTAACATCCATGAGAGACTCTTGACCAAGTAATTTGTTGGATACTGTGATGGTCATGATGGTGGCATTAATGTTTGCATTAATATTTGAATGACATTCCATTGCATTTGATTGCACTGGATTGATGTCGACATGACATTCCATTGACATTGGTTTTGCATTACATTTCGCAGTGAACTGATATTGGTATTGATATTGAAACTGACATGACATTCCATTGAAGTAATCCTGGAGTGACATTGCAGTACATTATTGATGCCGTGACATTAAGTTGCATTAATGCAATAAACGCATCATTTCATTCCTGTGCATTGGTATTGCCATGATATTGCACTGTGTTATACTGATGACACGAGATTGTGTAGCATAGTGCTGATATTGACATGACATTGCAATTCAGTAGTATTGTCATTACATTAATGCAATGCATGGCATTACATTTGACATTACACGCTGACATTTGCATGACATTGCATCACACTGGCATTGGCAATGGCATTAGACTGCATTCCAGTATATTGATCATACCTTGATATTACATTTCAGCTTTTCAATTTTCAAGCAATTCTGATGGTATACCGTAGTCTCATGGTTCTCACAGTGGGAACCCTCAGGGGTTTGTAAAGCATCCAAAGGGGTCCGTGATTTCTAAAAATATTTTTCTTACTGGTCACCTGAATTCAATGACTTTAATCCAAACCTCAATAACTCAAAACAAGCTGACCTATAATATAATGTCTAATGGAATCTAATGACACTCAGCTTCAATATGCAGCTTGGGGTTGTAGCTTCATGAACGCAGGCGGGAATCATTCAAATGTTGAACAAACCCAACTGTTAGAGACCTAATCTTGAAAAAAATATATATAAATTTTACCAAATCACCTTTAATTGAATTTCTGTTAATTGATTTGAAGTTGTAAACCTGTGCATCTGTGTGTGTCTTTGTGTGCAAGCAGGCGCTTCAGAGGCAACAACGTGAGCATGAACGTGTACCCGGTGAACGAGCCGTGGCTTTACTCGGTGCTGTGGTGCAGCGGCGTTCAGTCCGTCTCGTCCGACGCTCCTCACATCCTACGCAAAGTGCCTCAGCCCATCTGGTTAATGGTGAGCGATGGATCATTTTCTAATCCTTATCACAATATTATTGGCCCTTTGGAATACTGATGCAAAAGAGCCATTTGATCCTGATCAATCACAGATGCTCCAGATAAGTGTAATGGGATGCTTTGTGGCATTAACGTCAATGGGTTAATAAATTGCAAAACATACTATGTAATCACGGTGTGATGTGATATGTGATTTGGCTCTCTGATGGAGGAGCCTGTGTGTCTTACAATTTTCAGCTTTTATTTCTATTTCTGTCTCTCTGTTTTCCTCGCTCAGTTATTATGCCTTCAAATATTTCTACACTTAGATCACCATCTAGTGGCGAAACACAACAATAACACCTGATCTTTTTTCCCCAGAGTCCAGACGAGTACTGCTTGATATGGATCATGGCTGATCTAATATCCGCAGCAGCCATCATAGGAATATTTATATTTCAGAGGTGAGTATATTTCTGAAATTTGAGATGGTACACTTTTAAATGACCTCTTCACCCCACACACACACACACACATTTAAGCTGTCTGTACGCTCGCTGCTTCTTAACTGATGCCATTGTTCTTTTCATTCCTTCTCTTTTACTTTTTCTGTCTCATCATTCCTGTCTGCCTTCTCCGCTCCATGCCTCTTCACTCCACTGCTTTCTGCAAATCTCTCAGCTATCACTTAATCAGGTAAAGCAGGATTACACCAGCGGCTGAAATGCTTTGCATTAACCTATAAGTTCTTTATTTTCTGTTGGTCATCCCAAAGTCCACTTTCTGTTCTTTTTTTCCACCTTTTGGTGTCAGATTTGTGTTCCTGCCATACGACACATTCTCTCACCTGAAGCTCTTTTATTTTATTGGTTATTCATGCCTGAAAGAAAACTAAACCAGATTTATGGCTGTGTCAGTGAGCAAAGTTTAGTACTAGTAAGTGAAAGTGAAGATTTGAAGACATCATTCTAAATAAATGCTTTGAATTTTAAAAAAAAATGCTTTTAAACTTAACAAAAAAGGCTTGAACATTTAAAGCTACACCTTGTATACAACAGAGAAATATATTTCAGTTAGGAAAGCCTGTAGAACTATATGTAGTAAAAAAAATCACCATTTGAAGGATAAAATAAAGTACAAGGCAGAGACAAAGGACACTATGGTTACAATAATAAATACTGTGTTGAAACCAAGAATTGCATATTTTACAGGTGGAGGATGAGCGGGATGCGCAGCTACAATCCGGAGCAGATCATGCTCAGCGCTGTGGTGCGCAGACCCAGCCGCGACGTCAACATCATGAAGGAGAAACTCATCTTCTCAGGTGAGAGAAATGAACACACACACAAGCCGTGTGCAATAGCCTAAGAAGGCAGTGACGATGGTGATGACTTTCTGGTCAGGAGTCAAAACTAGTATTAAACAAACAGACAGACAAGAAAATAGGTGTTTGTTTTAGCTGAAGTAGAACCACTGCAGCAGCAGAGCCAGGATCATTCACAGCCTGCATTAGTTCACTGAAATAATGTAAAAAATATAATAATAATAAATCAGAATACCTTTTTTCTTGTACCCTAACCCTGTTCTGTGTGTGTTCCTTAAATTCTTACAATCCCGTAACATACTATATTTCAGGGAATGTTGGCATCTATACCGGAATATCCATCCAGATTATATTACAATCTTATGATGCTAACGACACAATGCTTTCCATGCTAATGCTAAAATGATTTTCTTGTAGAAATAAACAACGGCGTCAGTAGCACAGACGAGCTGTCTCTCTACACAGAGCACAGATATGAAGGATACACACGTGACACCATTTCCCGCTGAGCTGGATATCATTTGGAGAGCTGGTGTCCTCATTTCACTTAAACATTTTGCCTGGACTCTGGGAAAGTGTGTGTTTTTCTTTTGGACTGAACTGCTCTGCCACTGCCGATGAAGGGCATCCGTGATTTTTGGTCTTCGTGCAAGTGGAGCTCTGAACTGCACAACTCTGTGTGACTGGATTTGTATTGCTTATTTATATAAAGGACCTTCACTCTGATGCCTTATGCTCTGTATTACAGTGTATATAGGATGAAATGTTGCTGCAGCAGTAGTGTGTATAGTTTCATCTTATGGAATGTACCATTTACTGAACAAATTACCATACTGCAAGTGGCTTGTTATTATTGTTCACCAATTTCTGCGAATCAGTCCAATCTATGATGATCTGTGATCTTTGGAGGAAGGAGGATTATTTGTATTCTGAAGAAGTTCTCTACTGTGAGTAGGTAATTTTTTAAATATTTTATCCTCCCTGTAGTATTTTGTGCCATCTATGCTGCAGTGGTTGAAGTACTGTGGTTCTCAGAGTTTGAAATGAAATGCCTCTATGACGTGCAGATTTGAATGTATTTCATTTATGGAAAGTGAATTTCAAAAAAAGATGAGCCACTGGAGAAAATAAATTAAGATAAACCGAGGTGTTGTCTACATTCTCATGCTCTTGCTAGATGAATATGATGTCTGATCAAAAGCTCTGATTAGAGCATGATGAAGTGTAGGAGGCTCACCGAGACTGAGATATGATAATGGATTCATACTCATGCTGAGCTCATTTTTCAGGTTCAGTTACACATTTTTGTGTTTGCACGAGAAATGTAATTCTTAATTTATATTTAAGAAATGTTAGTAATCATATTTTGGTCATAATTCTGTTCATTGCTTTTCAGTTCTTCTGAACAAAAATAAATATTTAGGAAATCACTATACCTCACAGATCTTCAACAGTGCCATTTATCTATTCACGAAATAGAGCACAATTACCTGTATGTTCCTCAATCCTCAGTCTTAAAGGTGCAGTGTGTAAATTTTAGGGACTCTGTGTTGTGGACACTTCTTTGACACAAGTATATTGTTGCATGTAAAATGGAAGAATATGTATTATGTACTGTCAGATATGCTAGCGCAAGACATAACAGGAAACTTGATTAACATGTTTAAAAAATATGCGTTGGGCTTCTTTGTCCTGATTGGTTAGATGTTGGTGGTTCACATTTAAAAACAAATCATTTACAGATCCTTAAATACCACAGAGTTTTTCTTTTGAGCAGGTATTTTATCAAAAGCTGCCAGAATATGAGAGAAACGTCAACAAATATTACAAAAATGTCTTGATGTTAATATTACTGACTGCACCTTTAATCTGGTGGTTGTGAGTGCCAGGAGTACATCTTCAATTAGTATTCAAATGTGAAATGCCAGTGTCAGATCTAACCTGAATATTTTAGGTATTAGTGAATTAGCACTAGAAGAGTATATTATAGAGTAGTTCTTTTTTCTATTTTATTTTACTGACTAAATCATGCTGCTAATTTCAGGGTTAACAACAAAAAGTTACATATTGCCACTTTAATCCCAAACTCGGTTAATCCAAAACACAGCACAGGAAGTGTTTGTTTTATGGAAGTGATTTTAAAGGAAGCCCACCCAAAAATAAAGCAATAAATGTAGAACATATATCAGGTTTATTTAAAATCAGTTAATTATAGCGCACACACATGCACACACCCTTTACTGTGGAATGGAGTATTGAGATTGAGATTAAAGCTGCAGTGTGTAAATTGCTGAAACTTAAAGTAGCAGAATTATTGATCCATTCCACAGAAAAGAGCATGTATGCAATTTATGGAAACGATTTAAAGCACACACACACACACACATAAAATAATAACAATCATTAAAACATGGCTGCAGAAACTATATCAAGTTTATTTAGGACATTTATTCATCCACTGAATACATAATATATTTCTTTTACATATTATTTACATTATATTTACAGTGCTTTTGTTCTTTCTGATTTACAGTCACAGCTGAATGTTGAAAGGAGTGATCTATGTAAATGATTTCACACACACACACACACACACACACACACACACACACACACACACACACTCCATATGAATAACCGTATTTCTATATATCATGGCACAATTGTCTGACAGCACAAAATGGAATGGAGGCTGCAGATGCACGCTGAAAACAACTAAAGTAAGGTCCTGACATTAACACAGATTGATCACTGACCCATTTGACGAGGGCTATGTTGTTGTGAGATGTAGGTCAGATTCTCTAGGTGCAGGAACACTGCGGTTAGACCTCAGCTGGTGATGGGGACAGAGGTGCAGGTAGGTGGCTCTCTGCATCCTCTTTACTGTTGTCAGAGCAGTCCGAGGCGATGTAGCAGCCAGAGTCTCTGGGGCAGTTGTTCGGTTCAGCTTTAACCATTGCGCTCGGAGATTTGGGAGCTTCCTCACCTTCCCCTTCTCTCTGACTATTAGCTAAAAGAGAAAAATAGCAAGGGTTTGAGACTTCCCCTTATGTACTAAAAGCACCTTGTCACTGGAGTGGTACCAGCAAGTGGACACTTTTAGCACCCTTCAATATATATCCTTCATTTAGAGAGGTGCGTATAGTGTAGGTCCAATTTTTTTTTAAGGTATGCTATACTTACATTTCCAGGTGACATTACATATTAAAGGTACAAAAGATAAAGATACGGTTTAGTACCCTTTTTTTCTGAGAATACTAATTTCGATAGCAGACGACACCGCATGTTTTGGAAAAAAAAAAAAAAAGCTAGTTTTGCAACATGTTTATGGTTGAGCTGCTTTAAACACTAAACCACAGAAAACTCTCCACTGCACTCATTTCCTGTCAGTAAGTAACTGAGCTCTTGCATCACTACCTGCTTGTTCTCATTAACATCACACTGTATTTTTTCACTTCTCTAGAACCCAAGTTTAAAACCTATTACAAAGGGAGATTCCTGGTTAGCATGCTAACTTTTACCCCATAATAGCCACTTTTAATTAGTTGAATTTATTGTGCTTAATTAGCTTGCTAACCCTTGGTTAAATTCTGCATATGTCTCTCAGAGAATTATATATATATATTTTTTTCCACATTGACAAGGCTGTTGTGTATTTATATATATTAATTTCCTTTCTTATTTAGCAGTTGGTGACTTACACGAGTTACAACTGTATAAATTATTGCTTCATTTTGAAAGTAAGACTTAATGCGCACAGGATGTAAACTAAACTCGTCGGCAGTTGTATCAAGGTATGTAAGGTATTATGTTGTGTAGTTAATGCTAAAGTAGCCTACTGAAGCTAACTGAAGGGTAATTATCCTGATTTAGGCTAACCGAAGGGTAGTTATTGTTCTTTAGGCTAACTTTAGCGTAATTATTGTGCTAACTGAAGGTTAATTATTGTGCTTTAGGCTAACTGAAGGGTAATTATTGTGCTTTAGGCTAACTGAAGGGTAGTTATTGTGTTTTGGCTAACTGAAGGGTAGTTATTGTGTTTTGGCTAACTGAAGGGTAGTTATTGTGTTTTGGCTAACGTTAGCTTAATTATTGTGCTTTAGGCTAACTGAAAGGTAGTTATCGTGTTTTAGGCTAACTGAAGGGTAGTTATTGTGCTTAATGCTAATTGAAGGGTAATTATTGTGCTTTAGGCTAACTTTAGCTTAATTATTGTGCTTTAGGCTAACTGAAGGTTAATTATCCTGCTTTAGGCTAACTGAAAGGTAGTTATCGTGTTTTAGGCTAACTGAAGGGTAGTTATTGTGCTTAATGCTAATTGAAGGGTAATTATTGTGTTTTGGCTAACTTTAGCTTAATTATTGTGCTTTAGGCTAACTGAAGGGTAATTATTGTGTTTTAGGATTAACTGAAAGGTAGTTTTGTGCTTTAGGCTAACTGAAGGGTAATTATTGTGCTTTAGGATTAACTGAAGGGTAGTATTGTGTTTTAGGCTAACTTTAGCCTTTTAGCTAATATAGCTAGATCACTTTTTCCACTGTACAGCACATCTCTTCCTCATCTCTTTTGTTTGTTTGTGTTTGTTTAGAAGATATCTCTAATTACACTATGTCTCTGATTTGGTTAGCTTTTAAGCTAGCTCATCTGTATAAAAGTGACCATAGCTCAATGTTGACATTTAACACAGTAAAAAAGGAACGTAAAATGTTTTTAAGAAGTTTTTTTTTTGTTACTGTTGGGTTTTTTTGACGCCAGACTTGTGTAAAGTTTAATGAGCTAAGTGGGTGCATGTGTCACTCACACTCCACGTCGTGTAAACACTCGGTAGCTGTCAGCAATTTGTGTCTGTGCTCAGGATCAGTCACATTCAGCTCAATCAAGTGCTGTTCTTTCAGATCCTTCAGATCTTCTACTGTCTGATAACCATTTAGCAACAGGGAGGACATGAACTCCTGCAGGGAAAAGATGGACAGAAAAGATTTCACACTTTTAGGTCACATCACAACTGACATGTTTTACCTCTTTTGACAGCCATTATCACACACTATGATCTGAAGCTGAAACCCCAGTGAAGCGTAACTTGCCTTATTGATGATGTTTTTCACATTTATATCAGTTATCACTGATAAACTGAGTGAAAGCTTAGACATGTTTACCAAAATGCAAATTTTCTGGTTTGGAATTCACATCATTTGGTGAACCTGAAAATGTTTTCTGTTGGCTGTTGGTTTTAAAACCACAGATGAACTGATTATTTTTTCGCACGTAATTCTTTTTTTTTTTTTATTTCCAAAAACCCAAGTTAGAAAATTTGCATACCCTTTGGACTAAATGTAGAGTAAAGTAGACAAAGAAATTTATTTTTGCAACAAGGCATTTAGTTTGGCATTTCAAGGCATTTCACAGATGCTAGTACAAAAATGGCCAAAAGCATGTGTTAAAGTATTAATAGTGAAAAAATGAAAAGATTTCAGTTCGCATTTCATTTCCAAATATGATCTAGATGTTCTCTAATAACTAGCATATCCACTTTTTGCCTTCATGTCAACAACTTCTTTCATAGCACATTTGTCTTAACTTTTTAACAGATTAACACTGCCTTCTTCAGGTCAGATCCGGAGACTCAGTTCATTTTGCCCTGTATTTTGGATTGTTGTCTTGTTGCAGGATACAACAATATTTCATGTTTTACATTATGGCTTTCTTTTACTATGGGGGATGCAAACTTTTGTTTTATTTTTAGTTTTAACATTGAGAAATACCCAATGATTAAAAAAAATGACTGATAATTCAAAACTTTACAAACAATTATGTAATAAATACAGAGTAAAGTTCTCCAGGTTATCTCGAGGTCATCTTTGGTTTAATGTAGAGTGACATTTTGCCTACAACTCATTAGACTGCTAGGAAATTAGTGAGTAGGCAACAATAGCATACACTGATAAACGTCCTGGACATAAAAATTGTTATATCCACCAACTGCAGTGGCTTGCCATACAGCGTCATGAGGTCATCTGGAAGAATGTAACTTAGCAATAAACTTAGTTGTTGGTCATAATCTGAGGTATGGACAGAACAAGCGAAGAACAGCAGTGATAAAGCATGTGTCATGCAAAATCGGGGGCAGAAAAAGGACAAATAGAAGTCGCAAAAAAAAAGTCTCAGTGGATGGTTCACTGTGTAAGTAAATAATGGCACCCCCAAACTCTAGTGGAATTAGAAGAGTGCAAGAGTGGGCGAAGACTCACCTGGATACTGTACATTTGCACCTAAGAATTGCTGCTATTAACATAAAGACTGTCCTGTTGCTCATCTCAGGACTCTTATTCATAATCTGTGCATGCATCCTTTCAGTACACTCAGTACTGTTTGTATTTACTCTTCTATACCTGTGTACTGATTTCTAATCCCAATATCCGGCACGAAGAGGGCAAGTTCTCTTTAGGTTCCCATTTGAGTTTGGGTCCTCTCAAGGTTCTTTCTCATGTCATCTTTCCTTGACTCCTGTTCATTATGGATTTAAATCTTCATCTGGTTTTCTTTAAAGCTGCCTTGTGACTTTTGCGATGTTACTAATTTTCTTTCTCGTGAGCTTAGTTTCTAATGAAGTATTTATGTGCTATCCCAATTTTCTTAGGTCAAACACTTGCGATAAGAATACAGTCAAAGAAATAAAGCAGCACCTCCAGGTTCAATCTCTCAAGGAACTCCTGGAGCGTTTTGGGTCGAGGTCTTCTGCTTCTCCTGTGGTTTCCCATCCTGTGAACTGGAACAGGTTCCTCAGCCAGGACATCCACATAGATGAACTTAAAGCTGCCCACTTTGCCATTCAGCATGCCTGTCCATATGCCCATGGGGGGCTTGCTGATGATGTCGATCATGTCTCCAACCTGAGACAACAGAATGTTTAGAAGTTATAAAGACTATGACATGATGCTGAGCTGTCATCATCAGTTAAAGCTTATGTTCTTGTCTGGACAGATTTTATACTTTTTATAGTTTATAGTTATACTTGTCTTTTTCAAGTGACATATCCCAAAACAATAGGAAGATCTACAGTATTTCCATCAGTATTGCTTACATAACATATGATATAAGAGATATTATAATATGATATAAAATAATTGTTAGAACTGTAATGCTAGAATCACTAGCATTGGGGTCATTGGGATAGCGATTTCAGGATCATTACAGTAAATTACTGTCATTAGAGTAAATTAATGCCTACCTTGAGTTTTAGAGACTCTGTATCATATGGGCTTGGGATGAAATCCGTGTGAACTTTTGCTTTGCCACAGAAATGGATGGTGTCAGGGACTTCCTCCTCCAGTCTTAGACTGTCTCTATTACATGAACTCTCAGAGCCACTGGTGATGCCACCTAACATCCAGCAAAATTACACAATAATTAAACTAGCAGATGCTTTTGGAGGCAGAATTGAATCCAAGTATAAAGCTGAGCAATTGAGATTTAAGGCCTTTGACCTCAGGGTTTCAACTTACTATCACTGAGCTACAACTGGCCTATTGGTAGTCTTGTAGAGAGTTACTTCCTAGCCATGTAATCAGAATATGTTCACAAGAAGCAGTGTGATGAACAGCCTCTAATTCTTATGCTTCAGATATAATTGGGTGCAAAAGTTTTCCCCTTTCTCGCCATATAGTTTTAAATGGGCAAAAAGTGGAAGATGTCATATTTTACAAATTCTGTACAAAAATAAAGATACAGAAATTTAGGAGTATTCTACAGCAAGGAAAATTAGTGTAGGATATCTAGAACAGAGATGACATGAAGAACATCAAATATCACAACCGAGAGAACCCAACCCAGCCACTGGGAGTGTACTCTCAGTGCCAGTCCCAAGCCTGGATAAAATGGGGGGGTTGCATCAAGCAGGGCATCTGGCAGAAAAACCTGTGCCAAATCAAACCTGTGGCCCTGTGATCTGCTGTGGTGACCCCTAATGGAAGCAGTCGAAACAACAATAGATTTGTATTATTTATTCATGATTTTTTTGTTTTGCACTAAATTTGGTTCATTTTCTGTTTGAACGGTGCTGTTTGAGTTATTTAATGTTATTTAGTAAACCTGGCCTTTATGGTAAACCACATCTAGTTTCGTGACTTGCAGCTGTTTCACTCTGGACCACAGTGTGATAAACAAGGCATACAAATCCCACTTAAAAATGCAGGACTGTATAAGGCAAATGAGATGGATGTCTGGGTGTGTGACTTACTACTGGTGGAGCTTTGGGCGCTGTGGAGACTGAAGAGGCTTTCCACTGAGTTACTGGACTTTGTGCTGTCTTTGGCTGGAGCTTCACTCACATGAGCCACTCTTTCAGCATCCTGGTCTCCATCTACAGCTTCCCCCTGTGCAAAACACACCATAACCTTGCCAAGCTGCTATTACAAACAATTTTTTTTGGTGTGTTTCTACTATATATACACACCAATTTCCACATGTCCAATCAGCTAGGATTGGGGTGTCCTTGCAGGTCTTTAGTCCACAAAAGCTGCCTTGCCGTGTATAAATCAGATCTTGGAAGTGTATTATGCACATTTACACCTCAGTGCTGTTCTCAATTCTCAAAATCTGATTGGTCAGAATGTGTTGACTAATTTTTCAATGACAGTAATGCAGCTTCAAATCACGGGTTTATATCAATACGCTCATTCTAATATGCTGTTACGATCTTTTCTATAGTAACATACATTTCACGGTGAGGAGATGTTTATTTAGCATTTTTGGAAGTGTAAACGCTTTGTAACAGTCAGAGATAAAGGCGTAACTTACACAGGAAAGCCTACAGTACAGAGAACTTTGCTCTTTGCTTTTTCTTGGTAACAAGCTGCATTTTTTGTCATATTAATGTCAGTCGTGATAAAAACACGAGGGAGATTAGGGAAGCACTGTTTATAGCTCAAGTATATTGCTCCTGAGTTAATGGTTATAGTAAATAGTTGTATTGCCAGTCTATTTAAGAAACACAGACTTTTTTTATTTCTACATTACCGATTTTTGTGTTTTTTGTGAATAATAAAATGTCCTCTCTGCACTTCCTGATAGGTAACATTTATGCCTGTTTTGTCACATCAGTGGTTAGAAAGTTGAGATGCTTTCCAGTGATAGGTTTACATGAAACATGCCAAAAAAAGCAGACGCTGCAGAAAAAAACCAAAACACCCATTTGCTTTCATCTTCAGTGCTCACCGTTTCCTCTGACAGAACTCTGGCATATTTCTTCCCCATCTTCTTGCGCATGGTCATTGAGATGGCTTTCATCTTCTTCCCTAATCCCCCTTTGATATGATCTCCCTCGCCTGATTCTCCATCAGCACCCTGTCCCTGGAAGTTTAAAGAGCGCCAAAGTGTAAAAGTTACATGGACACATGCCAGATTAAACCTGCCATGTTTCATAATGTATATGCTTATTATTTCTTTACATCTTCATTTCTATAAACAGGAATGCAGATTGAAACATTTACCAAAGTGCTTTCATCTTCCTCTGGCTTGGACTGATTTTTGGACGTGTCGAACCTGCCAAAGCTATAAGAGCGCTGATGAAGACAGAAGTGAAATGTAAGACTGTTGCATGACTACAGCAGAATTTGTGAAATAAATTTATGTTGCAATTCTCTTGTACTAACACTGAAAGCAGACACAAGTGGAGTAACTGCAAATTTTTGTCAAAATTGAGATATGACTGAAAATAAATATATACTTTTAGCATTTGTATTTTTCTTTCTGTTCTGAAGGACACTTTGTTAAAAAAAAAGAAAGAAAGAAAAGAAACTGGACATTTGTCTTTTTGAGACCTACTCAGTTTTAGAGAAAACATTATAAAAAGAAAAAAAAAAAGAAAAGAAAAAAAAACATCATGTTGGACATTTGGACATTTTTATTTCTTTCAAACCTGTTCTGCTTTGGAGAAAACATTTTCACTTTTTTAGCGGCAATATTCAGAACTCAGTTTAACTGTTAACATTATTTGCTATTTATATTGTAGGCTTTAATTATTTTACGGTCATCACTCAGCATCTTGCCAAGTAGTTCAACTGAAGTTTGGAACGATATTGACCGAAAAACAAAAGACTTGCACCATTCCATTCACAAGTGGCTTACAACATTATAACGTACACTGCTTATTAGCTCTGACACAATATTATTTAAAAAATTAATCTTCGTTTTTACCTTTGGCTTATTCCTTGGTTTTTCTGAGGCATTTGAAGCTCTCCTCTGAAGCATGACTCTCAAAGATGCGTTATTTGTCTTTAGAAACAAATTTTCCTATGCATGACCAAATACACCACGCACACTCACACGTCTCAAGCACTGTCTGTAAACGCACACACACACACAGGGCCGAGCCCACAACTTCCTCATCTGTACACAGGATGTGTCGCTTGTATGCCACTTACATCTGGCCAAAGAGCTGAACTCTAAGCTTCAGGAGAATATCCGCAGCAAAGAGTTTAAGAGTGTGAGAGATGATTACTATGTAAATGTACTGCAAGTGTGTTCCAGAAACTTGTTTCACACAGCTCATGCACAGGAAAATGTTTGACCAAGAATGCATGTCTGTCGCATTGCATCATTTTAACTGAACGCGTCAAAGTCATGTCTTGCTTACGTGTACATTTAATCTAAATACATTAATTGCGTTATCTGCATTATCTTCTGAAGCATCACTTTTAGTATGCTGTTTGACCATCAGGTTCATATCTTGATGTCTCTGATGTGTTTGCATTGACAGCAGGGTTTAAAGTGCAGCTGTTAACAAATGAAAACTGGTAATGAATAATTAGCATAATGGAAATGAGAACATGATAACTTGTCATCACTTTCTTATTTTTGGGAACTAAATGGGAACCATTTTGTATGATCACATTCATGAAATATCAGTATTAGACATATTAGTATGACTAGGTGACACCATCAAGACCTGTGACTCACCATGGTGTTGGTCATGTCCAGGTCAGTGAATGAACGGATGACTCTCATAGGTGGATACTCCATCCTGGGGAGGTCCAAATCATGGATCAACTCCTCGTACCGGTGCTGATCGGTTCCTCGGGGCAGAGTGAAGTTAAGGTTATATAGCCATGGATCGGCTGTGGGTCCATGGCAGGTGTGGTAGGATGATTCCCAGAATGAACAGTTGTCCATGGAGCTCCAGTGGTGGTGGAAATGTTCTGGGCTCCACAGGCCTTCCATTTCTGTTATGTCCTTCTCATTTTCTGGCTCAGACTGCTGGTTAGACTCTTTTCTGAGCTTATTCTCAGGCTTTTTAGAGAGTCCTATGCAGGCAAGATGGAAGTGGCAAGACGGAAGTGTTTATATTAGATTTTTGTCAAACCTATGCTCTGATTTCATGCCATGTAGTATATTTTTTAACTCTTGACATATTAATAGGCCTTACCACTGATGTCTGGAGGATTTCTGCTCTCCTCGACACTGCTCTTCACCACCTTGTGAATCTTCTGGAGAGTTCCATGTGCCTTGTCCTCACCAGCCTGCAGGCCAAAAGGAAGGTCAGTACTGCAGTAGTATCAGTGAGTATTTAATTCAGAGTCCCTTCAGACTCATATTCATTAGTTTCTGTGGAAATGCTTCTGTGTTTGTCCAATTCTTGGGTGACTCTTTAGCAGATTAGTGAGTTCTGGGAATCCTGTTACTTGATAATCTATTTTGCCTGAAAGAAACTTCTGAAATTTCGGAAGAGTAGGAGGGTTTTAGTTGTCCAGCAAATGAAGCGAGCTGGTATTAAACAGTAAGGATTATTAGGTAAAGCACACTTTTTTTTTGTCTGGTCAAAATAATCAGGGATGAATTGATGTTGTAACAGTGTTTCCAAATTATTGATTTGTGGCTTTACCCACAACAAATCACTGATCACCACTCTTTGTCCGTTTCTGTTACTGATTTTACTCTCATTTTAACGAACCAGTCAAAAATCTAGGCACCCAAATCCCAACTGAGAGGCTTTCATTATCCCTGCACATTTGTGGTAATCTGCAAATGCAAATGCAGACGGATTGGTCCCTTGTGCCACATTATAACCTATTTGTAATAGACGTCAGTGGGCATGTTAGAGTGGGTAGTGGGCTGCCCTCCAGATCCTGGCTTCATGACCATGCCTCGCACGTTTTAGAGAGATTAAACAGGCCATTGACGACAATCTGTTCTGCATTACTAATAATAATCAGTTGTGCTAAGTGATTGTACCTGCATCAAGGCACACCAGAGGCGTTGCTAGGCAGGGATTTCAGGTTTGAACCTCCTTAAAATATTTTATAACAATTCCAAATGCTTATTCATGGATGATTAGTAGAGGACACGCATAAAGCAGCTCACTATATATGCGTCAAATATCATGTTTTGCTCAGTAATGAATAAGAAATAATAAGAAATAAGATAAGAAAAAAGAAATATGAAATATATGAGCAGGAATGTGCAAAAGGCATGTACCAAATACACAAGGAATGTGAAAAGATGGATGTATAAAATATGTGGTATGTTACATGTAGTAACAATACAAAGTGCAAAGTCTAGTGTGCGGAGCGTCAGTGGAGTGCAAGTGACTGTAGAGTTCTTCTGGAGTCCTAAGGGGTCTGCATGGTGGACATGTCCATGTTGAGGAGTCTGATGGCCGGAGGGAAGAAGCTCCTTCCTAGACTCTTAGTTTTAGCCATCAGACTATGGAAGCGCCTGCCTGATTGCAGCAGGCTATAAAAAGACAGTTAACAGGGTGGGTGGAGTCCCTGATGATTTTAGCAGCTCTTGTACTGCATCATCTTGTGTAGATGTCGTGCAGAGAGGGAAACGCAGACCCAGAGATGCACTCAGCTAAGGTGGGCAGTTACCATAGCACCCTGAGATGTTTGTAAAAACAACTGAAAGACTGCATTCTCCATTTCTGGTTGAAAGCTACTAGCCAGCTACACTCTGAGCATTAGTATATCAAGGTGACAGCAGTGTTGACAGAGCACTACTGTTACTATGACTGATAAAGAGTGTCCAAAATTTGATGCAGTGATGTAAGCTGTTATACATGAGCAAGAAAAAGAGAGCTCTTGTTAAGACTGACATAGATTTTGTGTGGGAATGGGTGGGCTTGTGGCTTTTCCTATGAATGTAAATGGGCTTCTGTAAACAGTTTTTTTTGTTTTGAAACCTTTTTTAGCATATGCCAATCAGGTAGATACAAAAGATACAGAAATGACTCATCTGGCATTGAGATTTGCTGATGTACCTGAACATCGTAATCCCTCTCATTTCTCTCACTTCTTTCTTCTTGAGTCAGGGGGTTCATCATGTAGGGACCTTCACTTGCATCTGCTCAGAATGCAGAGATCGTGAATAATCAGATGGAGAAGGATCACCAGTTACCATCCATGCAAAATGAATGCAAACATTGCAACATGGTCTTATATTTGCAAGAATTTCCACAAATGATATCAGGTGGGCTCATGGTTCCATAATGAACCTGGCAGCCATTTGGTTATCTTTCCCCCAACAGCATGGGCATTAGCATCATCATTTTTGCATTGTCATGAGTCATTGAAGTTCATGGGTTGCCAGTCCATCGACAGGTCACTTACATTTAAATACACATACTCATAAACATCCTGCTTACTTTCAGCTTGATGGTGAACTAGATCATCTGTCTTCCCAGTGCATGGACAGTAGACATTACTGGATGCTGTTTTGTCTGTGAATAAGAACAGAGACCAAAATAGTCATTATGTTAGTAAAACACATAATGTGTAAAATAAATCAAGTGCTAGCAACTGAGGCAGCCAAGTGGGGTACGAGGGGGACAGCCATTTGAGTCATGTGGGAGTATGGGCTTAATTTGGAAGGCCAAAATTAGAATGATAAAGGACCGATGGATCAGTGGGAAATCCGTGCAACTAAAGTCAAAGCTTCTGTGAGTGCACTTTAAACTTTTAATTAAAAATGGCAGAGTGCAGTGTGATCAAAAGGCAAATTTGACGTACCGCTGATGCGTGTTAACTCTGATGTGCGTGATCTGTCACATAAAACACAAAAGATGTGTTAGACACAATAAAGGTCCATTGTTATGTCTTACTTGAATTAATAAAGGGCACAGGAAAGTTAATTATATTATCATTACAAGCAATGTTTCATGTCAGTCAAGTGGAATAGAATAGAATAGAACAAAATTGGCTCAGCAGCAAAGCATTCATTTTCGTTTAAGAAGTTTGAATCCTGACGATGCCACAGCCATCAATGGGAGTCCAAGAGAGTGGGAGGGGCATACTCTCTCTCCACTGTCAATCACAGTGACACTATCCAGGATAGCATGTGCTAGCCTTAACCCTTGCTAGCTGATAGCTGTCATGTGATAGGAAATGCTAGCTAGTGGGTGGAGCTTGGCAAATGACCAAATTGTGGGGAAATCGATCCCTTGTTGAAAATACATCAAAGGGCATATTCATTGCTTTCACAGGTTTCTACATGGAAACCGTACATATTTTACGACTATGAAATGAACAAGACTCCCTCTCTGTCAGTAAGTTTTACGCTTACCTTTCCAATTCAACAAAACGTTTAAAAAAAAAATTATGGATTTGCCCTGAACATCGCATTTTCCAGCACTAATTGTTTTTAAAATTAAAATACGAATAACTCTCATGTCCAGAATCTTTTTTAAAAGTTGCAGTGTATTCAAATACATGACATTTGTCAGTTTGGTTTTGTAACTTTGCTACTTTAAAATGCAAGCTAGTAAACAAGAGCGCTAATAGTAAATAGTTAGCATATAGCACTCTAAGCAGCACTCTATCCCTCTGAGGAAACTTTTGAAGGTTCTTTGAAGAACACTACAACAGATGGTTTCTGTATAATATCTCTAAAACATCATCTAGACAGGTGGTAAACATCCAAAGAATCCTTTTTTAGGAATTTTTTTAGGAACAGTCAGGAAATTTCTACATTGTGTTTGATGCCAAGAGCAAGTGTGCTCTTGTTGCTCTCTACAAACTACTGTAGTTCTGATGCTAGGAGCCACTCATGTGACATAATTCATGCACACTTTTTGAGTCACAAGTGGACCTTAATGAGGTCAGGATAAAAACTGTATTGTAATGCAGAGAGAGAGAGAGAGCGAGAGAGAAAGAGAGAGAGAGAGAGAGAGAGAGAGAGAGAGAGAGAGTCCCAAGCTCAAGATTATCACTCCAGTTCTGTCAATGTCTCAAACAGTTTACTTTGACCTTGTTTTGGCAGATCAGCAGATTTAATCTCAACTGTTTATCCAAATCATGAATGTGGTAAAATCAGGATTTTTTTTGGGGTTGTCTGTGAAAATAAAGATTTAATCTGTTTTTATCTTTGTATGTATGTAATCTGTCTGTAATCTTTGACCTTACTTAGTTGATGCTGCAATCGTAATACACACACACACACACACACACACACACACACACACTGACAAATTTCTACTCCAGGCCCAAGCCCCCATCCCCAATTATCTGATGATAGTATGGGGTTCTGCTGGACCCCCCTGTCTGACCAGGGCCTTAGAATCTTCCCAAACTTCCCCCTCCCCGGCCCCCCATTACAGCACCCCAGCAACACACACACAAACATACACACACAGGCTGAAAGCCTCCACTTAAACAGTTAGGTCCTTGCATAGCTCGTAGCATCTTAGCTTGAAGTTAGCGTGGTTTAACTGTCACAGGGAAAGATCACTTACTTTCTCTTTGCTTTCTTCAAATCTGTCTTAAGCTGTTTGGTGGGAGTCTGGAGAAGCTCCTGAAGGATGGGGAATAATAAATCGTGACTAATTTCATTCATTTCTTCTCAGTAGCCATTTCAATGATGACAAAATACAGAGAAGCAGGATTTTTTTTTTTAAATCTTTCATTAATTTTTAATAAACATTTTACATTTTTAAAGATTCAGAACAAAATTTTAAGATCGAATCTGCTGCTTCCAATTGGCTGCTTAAAAAATAATTATTAAACTGGTAGATTGTTGGGTAACTTAATTGTAAATATGTAATTAAATTGTATTTTTTTATTTAAAAAATATATATGTGTGATATCCTGTGATGGACCGCCGTCTCATCCAGGCTGCATTCCTCTCTCGCCCCTAGCATTCCCAGGATAGAGTCCAGATCCACCACTACTCTGACCTAGTTTCATTTTCCATTTTATTCCTAATTCAAAACTCACTAAAACAGTTGAGGTGATAAACCAAGTGAATTATTCTAGGATTTGGTCATTTTCCTGATGAATGTGCAACAGATTAACGATGCATTGTCCAGATGGTGGACACTTATTCTGATTAATGTCCTCTCTTCAAAACAAGGACCACTCGAACGTGACTCATCATGCACCAAATGATCCTCAGGAATGCACGTGTGGAATGAAATGATTAATCTGTTGTGTGATTGTGGGGTTTTATAAGAAGAGCTCACCGGGGCGATGCAGGGCTCCGAGCCGCCCCACGTGGGGCTCCATGGTGTTGGACCAGAGCTTGTCTGCGGAGCCTCGTACAGGCTGTCTGTAGATCCCTCCTAAAAAAAATCAAAAGCTTATCAGAAGATGCCATGACAATTGCAGATATCTGGGAGAGATGTTTTTGCCTTCTTTAATGACAATTCAACCTTTAACCTCAATCAGCACAGACGTTTGCAGAATTTTTACAGTAAAGTACTTTTTTTAAATTTTCTTTTCAGTATTTAATTGTTACAGAGTGTCTATAGAATTTACTAGAAAATGAACTAGATATTTAGCTGCAAGGACATTGTTAAGGGTTTTAATTTCAATCAGAAGTGAGCTCCAAGGCTAATGTTGCTAGCCGATAATGAGAGCATATAGCCTCTTACGTAGCATTGTGCATTGCATGTCTAAAGGCATTGTTTTGATCACATAAAATAGCAGAATCACTTTTAATGGAAAATTCTACGTTCAATATTTAGGCCATGCCCCCTGTCTGTTTGTGCGGAGTGACACCAAACTATGCTCTGAGGAAGTAAGTGACTCAGCTTCAGACTGTTTTTTTCTGTGCTCTGACATCCTTTCATCCATTTTGATAGATAAGACCATGTTACGCAGTGTCAGAAACCACATCAGCAATCCTGTTTGAGAGATTGATTTAGTCATGAAGTTTGCACAGTGCTAAACTGGTAGCTTTAGGCTCCATTTAGTTGTTAGCAACATGAACGACAGAAGACATTTTGGCTCAGATTATTGTTCTTTGACCCTGAGATTAACACAGACACTTGTGATTGAGTTTCATCAAACTGTAGAAAGACACTAGAGAACGCGCTGATCGGCTGATGCTTGGCCATGCAGCGTTGCAGTGAAGCTCCAGGAGCAGAAATAGATTTACGCCTCTTAATCCAGCATTGTCATCTGTGATCTCTCAGGCACTGCTGACTGTGTTTTCTTATTTCAGCTTTTCACACCTCTGTGCAAATTTTTTCACATCTCTGCAGGTGAGAAAGGCTTGTGCACGTTATTCAACTTTGGTCTAAATACATGGTGTGGAAATTAGAAACTGAAGTCCTATAAAAGCAAGACCATTTAAACTGAACTCGATTTTTACCACCACCAACCGAGATACCCTGCACACTGTGTGTAGACAATCGTTCCTCCAGAAACAGACCAATCAAACAACATCATGTCCAGAACAAACCTGACATCTCAGTCATGCTGTATGAGAAGAGCCATTTAACTGCATTTCTTACCAGACTGAAGCAGAAAAGGTTCATTTTGAAGCGACTTTTCCCTTCCTTTCTATCTCACAAGAGAGAACAGCAGTGTTAGAGTGAACACACGAGCTCTCAGAGAGCTGCTGTCCGACATACTGCGGCTTAACAGGAAGCTGAAAATCCCTTCCATAATCCAATAGACGAGGCATCAACCTTTCGTGCTGAAGGGAGAAAGATTCACAATAATGGCATCCTCCACTAGTGTCACAGATATTTACCGTTGTTACAAATTTGATTATTCCTTATAATCCCCAGCTAACAGTAGTTTTGTGATCAGAAGCTGACCCTGATGAAGGACTAAAATTCAACTAAAATTTANCTAAAAAAATTAGTGTCAGCACTATACTGAGAATGAACCACCACCCAAATAATATCGGCTATATGAGTGCCTCTTTTTCACTGATAAACTGTGTATAAGGGGACCAATACTTTGTAGTGAGTAATCCTCCACCTACAAAGTGACCCTCTATGGCAGGTTTCTAAACCAGCACCTCAATCCTTTTTCAATGCTGGAAAAGCAGAGAATGTGCAGGACCTGGAGGATTTTTCTGAAATACAGTGGGCAGTTTAACTGCTCAGGACAATCAAGGGACTCGTGAACAACTATCACACAACATAAAACAGTCGTTGATGATCCAGGTAACAGCACACGGTATTAAGAATCAAGCGTATGTAAACTTCCGAACTGGTTCATTTGTGTAAATTCAGTTAGTATTGTGTTTTGTGGACTACATGTAAACATCTGCTATGTGAAATAGCTTATTCAGGACAGGACAGTACTAAATAAATAAATTTTTTTAATGATTTATTTTTAAATTAATAACATTTTGCAGATTCTGCAAGGCATATGTAAACTTATGACCCCAACTGTGTGTGTGTGTGTGTGTGTGTGTGTGTGTGTGTATATATATATATATATATATATATATATATAGACATGTCTATTTCAGCTTTACGACTCCAGCCGTGATCTCGTTGAGCCTTCAGGCCTCTTGACCTATATTTCCAATGACCTCAGCATAACACGGATGACGTACAACGCACCATTCTTACTTTAATCACTAGGCCATGTTTAGTATTCTATCTCTTTTTCTCTGTCTCTATAGCTCTCTCTTTCCCTCTCAAGGAAATCCTAATTCCCTCGTCTGAGACACAGCAAACACCAAACCCATTTGCTTAACCTGGAATAATCTCTGGCTAAAAAAAGACTTTTCAATAGTTTTTTTTTTTTACACATGCATGTGTGAGTGAAATGAAACGAGTGAATAGAAGGTGTTGAAAGGAGCTCTGAAAGTTGTGTTGACTTTAGGACAAATCACATGTTTACATTAATACACTCTTTCTATTATTGTTTCTATGGTAACAGTTCATAACAGGGACTTGTATGCCGGACAGGCAACATAATCTAAGCCTATTAATACACTTGCTGTTAATTAACTAAGAACAATGTATAATTGTTGATATGGTAAATTTTTCTGTAAGGAGACATTCATTTAACATTTTTGGAAGGAGTCTCCAGAGTCAGTGTTTGTAACAGTCACAGGTAAAGCTGTAGCTTTAAGTTTTCCAACATCTTGAGGACAGAGAAGTTTACGCTTTCTCTGTAACATGACAAGCTAGTGATTGTGTTAGTGACAAGAACATGATAGTGAAGTGAGGAAATTACTGTTTATAGCTGCTACAGTGCAATTACTGTAACTGTAAATGGATAAAAAATTATGCCATCATCCTTAAATAATTAAAAATTGGAATCTTTGGCAAATTGTTGTGGTATAAGAGGAACACTTAGAGGATCTCTGTGCCTGTGATTGAAAAAATTATAGATTTTAAAACAATCTTAGCAATTTTTTAAGAGATAATTGAGATAAGAAAAATAAGAGACAAATAAAAACCTGCCAGAATGATTTGTTCAGCTCGCTTTATGTTTGAATTACTGTACGCTAGCTACGAGAATCTCATTATGCTTTTGAACATACCCTTTAAATTAAGTGTCTGTGTTCAGAACAGAAATAATAACAGCTGTATATTCATTTGGGATCTTCATGGGTTCTGTATCGATTTGCGTATCAGCTTCTGCACGGTTTCAGCCTCACTCCGCTGGTCTGTCACTCAGAAAGAGAATAAACAGCAGCCAGCAACTGTCCTGATGGATGGTGAAAATAATCTCTCGATCTATTTCTCTGTCCGTCTCTCTCGCTCTCTTTCTGTGTCTCTCAGGATTGGGTTAGATTTGGATAATAATATCGTTAGTGTAATCCTGTGGCAGTACATGCAAATTCACACACACACACACACACACACACACACAGAGAGAGGGAGAGAGAGAGAGAGAGGGAGGGAGAGAGGGAGGGAGAGAGGGAGGGAGAGAGGACAGAAAGCGAAAGTTCTGATAGTGAAATCAGTGCACTCCACAATTCATGCACAAACCAAAACAGGTTTTGTAATGAAATCCCTTTTGGAAGAGACCTGTTCTGGTAGACTAAAGGTTGTGAGTTCAAATCCTGGGACGTTTTATTTAGCTATATTCTTCATTTCTTTGTCACTTTTTGCGTAAATGTTTATACATATATATTTATATATTACTCAAACGTATGTAAAGAATAAAACGCAATAGGGTGATGTCATAGCTGTTACCAGCCTGAATTATTTTCCTGTTTATATTCCTCTTATACCACAGCAATTATATTAATTAAAGAACAACACATCATACTTTTTATCTATTCACTATTTGATTTTATCTATTAACGTCCACTAAACATGTTAGGTTCTCTTCTGATGTACATTATAACAGCGATAAACAGTCGTTCTCTCACCAATATCCAGCTTGGCATGTTCCTGAGAAACCATAAAGTGTAACCTCCACCTCCTCTGTCCTAAAAATGTAAGAAACCATTGGTTACAGCTTTACCCCTGACTGTTATGAAATGCTAACATTGGAGACTCCTTCCATAAAGGTTAAATAAACATCTCCTTACATCCACTGTACAACTTATTACTATACAAACGATAACATATTAGAACAAGCCCATTAATATAAACCTGTGATTTGCAGCTGCACTACTGTCAGAGCTGCTGTTATAGAAAATTAATCAACACCTTCTGACTAAACAGAACGGAGAATTCAACAGCAGACTTCAGCACACATTAAATCTACTTAGCTAAAATAATCAATTATATAACTCACCCAAAATTAAGCGAAGGAATTGATACAGAAACAGTTTGTTATTTATATTTGTACATTGATATAGAGCTGAAACAAACACCTATCGAACATTTAGAAGTGTTTTTGGTTGTCCTTCTATGGAGATCCCTACCTGTAATTATTCTTAAGGAACCCTTATAGAGCTCTTGAAGAACCTTTCTCAGATTGTGTTCTCACACAGCTTCTGCTTCCTCTTTTAATATAATGTAGAATTTTTCACAGAGTTACAAAGAACAGTGAAAACATTATTGGTTTTTTTTTTTTCAGATCTTTCAAATTCCTACCAGCTTCCTCTTTGACCACACTCTGAGGTCATGATCACTTATTCTGAAATTTTCTTTCCATTTTTTCCATTCTCTCTTATTCTATTTGTAAAATTCATGTTTATTTTTATGGTGGCATCTCAGTAATGGACACTTTCTAAGCACTACCAGGCATAAATACTTTTATCCATACTACCATATCATTTTTTTTACAATCTGCCTTTTGCTCTCCTGTCCACATGATGGCGCTGCTGTCACTGCCCAAGTTTCCCAGTGCCCATGTGGCCTAGAATAAAAATACAGCTCTCATAATACTGTAGCACAACTCAGCCACTCAGTGATGATGACGATAATGATGATGATGATCTAGATCACAATGTTCTCCCTCATTCAGTCGATTTCTATTCATAAATGCTTTTTTGGGGGGCTTTGAATCTCATCTTTCCCCCTTTTCAAATGCAAATCAGAAGATATTTGCATGGAATGAGATTTAAAGTAGACTTCCTGCTGAATTCTATCACTGCAAAAGATGAAGGAAGAAGGAGAAAAATTACCACAGGTGCCCAGTGTCCGGAGAGGTCAACGAGAGGAGAGAAAAAAGAAGAGGAAGAAGAAGAAAGACCCTGAGGATGATCGATGTGAGCTGCAATAAAGCTCCAAATCCACCGGTGATGTGGATGGGCCGGGCGTCATTGATTTTCCGTGCCCTTGTTCAGTTATTCGTAAATTGTTGGAGCCGTTGGCCTTCGCTTTTCACATCAGTCCACAGCCTTGAGTTGGAACACAGCCGGTTAAAGTGATGTGGCCTACAAGCAGCAGCACTTATCAATGAAACCTGCTGATTGTCAGTGATTTATGATCATTTTTTGTGTGGAGATATATATATATATATACATCTTCAGATTAGGAAAATCTGAAAATACACTGTGAAACATGGTTTAATCTTTGATCAGATTTCCATTCATGAAAATATAGAATTAATTAAGGATGTAATTTTAACCAAGAGCAAAACTTTTAAGATTTGAAAATCATATTCATATCAGATTATATGTCATAAATTTACATGTTTCAACTTCATGTTACATTATTTAGTACTATATTTAGTGCTATATTAGATGTGTGGATAAAATCTAATAATTTATCAATAGCTCAAAACTATAAATGCAGTATATCACCAGACATAATAAGAATTACGTGGCTAAAACTATTAACCACAATTAAAGACAGTTATAGAGCTGCATTTGTGATTTCTGATTTTATTAAGTGTTTCAATTCCATAATGCTCTACTGGGTACATGCCGTATTTCCTCTGAAATCCAAGCAAAAAAATGTGTAACTCTTTCATTCAATAAAAAATCTTACAGTTCTTACTTTCATTGGACAGCATGTGCTTATTTAATTTTAGTGTCTCTCCCAAATGTATTTAGGGGAAAAAAGGATGATAAAGTAAATAATCCACTTTGTTCACTTTCATTACACTTGCCACTACATTTCCCAAGCGCTTTCTCAATCACTGCTGATGATGTCTTACGGATGAAAAATGTCATGAATCTACAGTCTGGGCTAGAAGGAAATTAGCTCCAGCCTTGCTCTTCGCTTCTTCATTCCATTCTGTGTGGTTTTTCTTACGGCTGTTGGTGGTGCTGTTGCATTCAGTTTCCCAAAAATACAAAATAACTGGATTTTAAAAACCTAAAACTTCATGCTGAAAGACCACTGCAAGCTGCTCCTGATAATACTTGAATGCCACTGTGAAAGATCATGAAAGAAAGGAGCGGCAAAATATAAACGGAATGAAAAAGGATTAATAGTTTAAATTTAAACCCTGCCTCTGAACATCTGATCTGTTTGGCGCCCGGCTTTTGATCTGCCCTCATGTCATGAAAAGATGCACAACCAGAGATGATTTGAGTCGTCGTTTATGTGCCAGGCTCCCGGAGAGAAAGCAAAAACATCAATCCATCATCGATATCTCAAAGGAACAACGTCATATATCACAATGTCATATATCAGAGCAATCAGGAAGTGCCATTTCTTTTAGAGGAGACGATTTAGGGTGTGAAGAAGGCCAGCAACCTGATAACCTTAAGACAAGTAAGCAGAGGAGTGAGCAAAAGGAGGGATGGGGTGATATTTTCTCTCCTCCTGCTACCCCCAGGCTGCTCACATGCCTGTGTTGACCTCTGACCCCTGGCTGTGCTCAGAATTTGAACCTGGAAGGTCACGACCTCGTGACTTCTGAGGCGACCTCCAGAACCCTTGATGCCCTTTAGTCAAAAAAGTGAAACAGTTTTGCCGACCTCTTGTTGGCCGTTCCAGCAAAGGTATGCGAGCATGCTGACCCTGCGTGACCTCTCATTAGCTCTTCCTTTTATTGCTGTGCCTCCTGCACCCAGCTGCCTCGTCAGCACATCACACAGAGGAAGAGAGGGAGAGAGGGATAGATGTGGGTTTGAGCAAACACACTCTGGCTTTACTTCAGACTTTTTTTTTTTTGTTTCGTTGCAGTACTTCCCTTATCCTCTGCGTTTATATTAAGACTTGGTGATTTTTGGAAACACATTCCTGGACAATGTTTAAGACAAAGTCAAAATGTTTCAAGGATAAATGAAGATTTTTTTAAATCATCATTTTATAAATAATTCTTATACAATGATATCCTGCATGTGAGCTATTTTCATTTATTAAGCAGGTGCATTTATTTAAATTTCACAAGCCTGCTCATAAATGGCTGATTTTTTTCCTCCACTTCATCAAATAAAAGTATTTTTTAATATTATAGTTTTTTAATATAGTCCAATTTAGCTGTTATTTATTATTATTATAAGATTTGCTTGCTCTTGCTAAGATGGCATTTTATGCAGTGTACTTTAGTTATCTACAAGACAAAATCAAGCTTGAAATTAGGTTTAATAATCTTAAACCAGTTTTAACTTCATAATGGGAAATATTAGATAAATTATTACATTTTGAATCATTAAGATAAATATTCAGTAACTAATAATTTAACTGATGTTATTTTTTGCAGTGCAGATGTTTGAACCCTAGCTTGTGAGTGTGTCAGATGGTGTATTGTGTGTTTCAGTGTAGTATGTAGAGCTGTACACACATAAGACACACCTGCCCACCCAGGGGCCAAACGTGCCCTACACCCCAAAACGCTGGTCACACATTCATCCTGAGCGTGGCAGGGAAATAAAGTAGAGGACAGCCTTTAGACTGTGACCAGCCACTTGTACTCTCCATGTCATTCATGCCTTTTTCAAGGTTTTGCTTTATTTTGCAAAGTATTCGAGGTGGTTGTTCTATGCCCTAGTTGTGTTTCTTGTGTTCGTGGAATAACGATGCTTGTCTAACAGGTAGCTGTGAGTCGGCAATGTTTATTTATCACATTCAGCTGGTTCAACTGGTTGGTTATGTGCTCTGATTGATTTATGATATATTACAACACATCACAATATTGGTATTGTCACAGGTGTGTCATTTTTAATAGGATTTGTACTTAACCAGGATGTGTCCAAGAACAGGCTACAGTTCACCAAAACTGGACAGTTAAAGACTGAAATATGTCACCTGGTCTTTTTTAAAGTCTTCAACTGTCCACTTTCCGTGATCCTGTGCCTGCTGTAGCTTCAGATTCCTGTTCTGGCTGAGAGAAACAGAAACTGATGTGATCTTCATCTGTCGTAGCCCATCTACCTCAACATGTTGTACATTCTGAGATGCTTTTCTGCTCACCACGGTTGTAAAGAGTGCTTATTTGAGTTACCATAGCCTTTCTGTCAGCTCAAACCAGTCTGGTCATTCTCCTCTGACCTCTCTCATCAATAAGACGCCTGCAGGACTGAAAATCTAGAGACCGTTGTGTGTGTGAAAATCCCATGAGATCAAACCAGCCTGTCTGGCATCAACAACCATGCCATGGACAAAGTCACGGAGATCACATTTCTTCCCCCATTCTGATGTTTAATGTGAACATTACCTGAAGCTCTTGATGTGTATCTGAATGACTTTATGTGTTGCATTGCTGCCACATGATATGTGTATATATATATATATATATATAAAGAGAGCAGATT
Source organism: Pangasius macronema (assembly GCA_037577455.1). Classification (NCBI taxonomy): domain Eukaryota; kingdom Metazoa; phylum Chordata; class Actinopteri; order Siluriformes; family Pangasiidae; genus Pangasius; species Pangasius macronema. The sequence goes on from CM074961.1 coordinate 2,721,849, forward strand.
TACTGATTTACTATATTGTTACATAGAAAAATAAAAATAACATTATTTTAACAGTAAAATCGGCTTAGACTT
>CM074961.1:2721959-2760410 GCA_037577455.1 Pangasius macronema
TAATAAGAAGTTAAGCAACTATGATGAAAATGTGAATGTCTAAAGTACACATTTGCTGCTTATTTAACCCTAAGTGCTGGTTTGTGTTTGCTCAGGTTCATTCGTTTGTGTGTGTGTGTGTGTGTGTGTGTGTGTGTGTGTGTGTGTGTGTGTGAGTGAGTTTGAGATCAAGCATGCACACACGTACACCCACCAGCTTTTTCCCACTGCCCCCTCCATGATCTCTGACCTCTGGTGACCTTACATCACGGGCCAGCCTTTCATTGCCGGTGGGCGGGAGACAGTGGGCATAATTACACGCCAGGCGTGAGCAGGCGCTGTAAAACTGTTCATGCTTAATGATGACAAAGCACTTGTGGTGCTTGTTACCTTTTAATTGGGCCAGTTTTGCGTGTTGTTGCTCTTTTTACAAGACAGCGGCAGTGCGAGTGCCTCCGGGCTCTTACCGTGATCCGCTTTTCGCTATTCTGAGCTGAGCCTTGGTTTTTGAGCAGAGTTTAGTGGAGTTTCCACTGCGTTGACATTGTACTGAACGTGCTGATTTAACAGTTCTGTAAACACCTCTAGTTACATACTGACTACAAGAACTGGAGCTACAAAGCTAATGTAGCTAACAAGTTAAGCAGTCTAGCTAACCCACCAATGCTTGATATACTTAGCTTAAGCAACACTGCTATGCTGCATCTCATTTTTAATAATGATTCTGTAAAACTGATCAGATTTGTGAACTGCAGAAGTGTTTTGTAGTTGAAAAAAAGACACACACACTAGTACAAACAGGCCTACAGGAGTGGCATTAAGGATTATAAATAAAAGGAGTCACTTTAAACCGTAGTATAGTGGAGATATTAAGTATATCGGATGTCAAAAAAGGATGTATTCCACCATCAAACTTTGGGAGGTGGAGTCTAAATGATACTACATTGAGCTGATGCAAAAAACGATTGTCCAAGATGGCTGCCACCATAACAAAGGTCTTCATGCAACATGGTGAAGATTTGTTCATGTTTATAAAGTAGATGCCGGTAAGTCTCATTAAAGACCTGGATGTTTGAAAAAAATCTTTCCAGAAGATAAGCACACAGATGAGCTCTGTTAGTTTCCCTCTAAAAACGTCATGAGCCACATATCAAATAAAAAACTGAGCATAAATTTAGAAGTACTTTCTAATCTATAACGTCTATGCTACAAAAGAAGACTAATAGGAGAATGGTTAGTGTGAATACTCAGTCTAGAATGGTACATAAGTGTGCAATTTGAGACACAGCGCTAGTCTGCAGACATCATGTCACATTGCGCTGTACTCCTTCTACTATTTACATTGATACTGCACCACATGCTTGAACTGTGTATATTTTTCTTATATACATAATCACGAAGCCGCCATCTTGTCTGCCATCTTGTCTGCCATCTTGTGTATGCATAGTTAAATGCAAATATATAACTGGATATATGTAGATTTCCATTACTTGTATTACTTGTTTTAGATATGAAGACATTCCTATAGAGTAAGAGCATAAAGCAGCTGAAACTGAGAATATATTACTGATTCTTTTTATGATAGTACTGGATCAAGTCCGAGTCGTCCTCAAGGTAACACATCTTTACAATTTTTTGTCTCTCCTTATTTCCCCAGAGACTTAAATATCTTTAAAGCTCCATTCACCTCTAAGCACCAGTTACCAGTGGGACTATTCAATAGGACATTTGATTCCTCAGCAAAATTAAGCTGCATCTGTTTTTCCCAAGTGCAATCCTCCACTTTAATTCCCACCCTGTTTGCACACTATGTAATGCCGCTGCTTGTTATTCCTCTACGGGCTGTCCCCTGACTGCTCAGTGTAAATTGTCACCATGTATACGTTAACAGGATAGCACAGTAAACCTGTTTTCTGGTCAGCTATTATGCCATTCTTCTGCAGGAAAACAGGCAAATGAAGAGTTATGCTTGCTCTTAATCCTCTGACGCTTGTGGCCTTGGCTCTGTAGCTGCTGAATCCCCTAACGTGAGCGATGCTTGTTCGCAGCTGTGTATGACTCATAGCTCCATTGGCCTGACAGGAGACGCCAAGCTCATGCACACCAGGCCAATGGAGGGCGGTTTTTCACAAAACCTGTTGCATGTGAGAATGGGATTTTTCAGGGCGCTGATGATATGTGTGTTTTGTAAGGGTGTAGTTAGAGGATCTGGAATAACGACAGGCTTTGTTTGTTCATGCTGTCATTTCAGTTCATTATTTAAAGGACAAGGCAGTGCAGAGCTTTGACCTTTGACCTATATAAGTAGCACATCTGCATGTTTGCAGAGAAGCTCTTCACCAGAAATATACAGGAATCTGTGTAGACTTTTGACCTCCTTTTTTATTGCAGGTTGGGAGTTTGGTGCTTTGCATACATTAGATTAATAGACACGATTTACTTATAATCAAATCTTCTATTAAACTGACCCCATGATCAGCATGTACTAGCGGCCGTGCCTCATGATCGCAGTCTCAATATCTGCTCCGTTTGCTAGGTTAGGAAAAAATGAGTCATCATTATCCTGCTAAATGGACAAAATATGGGAATTTATGTGGTTTCTCCGTCTTTTATTTTTTACCTTTGTAGTACACCTATCCCTAAACCGTTCAACTTTAAGTTCATTCGTAAACAAATCCATGTTACTGTTTAAAATGTTGGTAATATTTTCTTTTACAGTCCCATAAGCATATGCAAAATGGTAAGTCTAAAGAAAAAAAAATCAGTGGAATGTCTGGCAGGTTGTAGGTTTTAAATAGAAATGGACATTAAATAATTAATCTGTAAAAATGGAAACTTACTCTGGAGTAGCACGGTGATAAATTGAAACATACACTAAATTTCATTGTAATAGTTACAGTCATTTTGTTTCTATAAATAAAAAACATAGTAGGTATCATCACTGTAAGTTTTATATTACACAGAATTTATCAGTAATTGTTCATGTCTCACTGTCTGTATTAAAGTACATAAAGCTCTGCTACTACATACAAATATTTACTCAGAACTTTGAAGGTTGCACCACACTTACCGGGATAGTACAAGAATTTACAGGGTTCTTTGGTTGTCTCTCTGGGGGAGCCTTTAAAAGTTCCATGTAGAGCCATACATGTGTTTCCATGTCAATAAACATTCCAAATAGAACGATTTTTGGAAGGTAAGAAAGCTGAATTATCCGATCAACCCTTGAAGAACCATTTTTCTGAAGGTGTATGTATTAACTGGGGTAAATGTATGGTATAAATTCCAAATTTGTTATTATTTTCTTCCTAATACCTAGAATCTGTCAGGCAGTTAATATTTCAAAAACTGGTATTGGTACATTCTTTGACTTAAAAAAATGATATAGGGTTTATTTTAAAGTTCAGCTGGCTCTAGGTTTGTTTTTGTGTTCATTTGATGCAGACCTGGCAACCCTGGTGTAATGCTAAACAGCCACTGGACCTCCTCACATTTAAACATTTCTAAAACTGTTTGTTTAACTAAATTTTTCCAAGTCCTAGTCCCCTTCCTAAAGAGCTCATAGCTTGTCTTTCTTACAACATAATGTCCATTAAATCCACTGAAACATGTCCTGAGTTCTGCATGAGAGTTGGTTGAAGTTTCTGCAGTGGGGACATCAGGTCGGATACAGAGGGACAGTTTCAAAATCATTTCCCTCTTTAATGTGTGCTGGCATTGAGCAATAGGACAGGTATGGATAAGTTGGGAAATGGAGGATAAGATGGGAGAAGGGAGGAACGGAGTGATGGTGGAAGGACAAAGGGGGTCAGGGAGAACTTGACACATTTCCTGAAATTCCCCCGACTTTTCCACTCCAGTTGGCTCTGGGCGGTCGGCAGGATCACAGAGCTGGTTCACTCTTTAGTTAAGATGTCAATGGTGCGTGCTCTTCTTCAAGGTCAGCGTACCCTAATGAGAATTCACCCAGGACCACGGTAATTATCATCTAGCTAAGCCACAGCGGAGAAGGGGGGAAAAACTAATTATTCCAGGCCATGTATTAGATAAAGGGACTCATTGCCAACATCCAGAGAGGAACATTGTAAAAAGGATTAGATTTCCCCAAATACCTCTTTGTTTGTTCCATTCTATGTGCTAATTGCACTTTGCTCTGCTGTGTATCTACCTGCATGGCCTAAAAATCATAAGACGTCTTTTAGATTTAACGTCCTAGCATGAGTTCCTGGTAAACAGCCAACTTGTACTGTCCTCTGCGGAATAGCTAATAGCTGTTTAAACTCTGCGGTTTTTAGTGAGGTCAAGGCCTGGCTCTACTGGGCTGAAAGACAGGAGCTGTCTCTCTCTCTGTCTCTGTCTCTCTCTCTCTCTCTCTCTTTCAGTGTCTGAATGTCATCGGCAGCAAAGCCAAAAGGGCGTATCAATTTTTAGAGCTCTCCCGAGGACTGCCGCGCACCCCCAGCGTCCCCACAGGCCCCCCTGATCACCTTGTCTCCTGTTGAGAGTTGACTTTCATTGTTTCTCAAAATGTTGATTTGTGTGTTCACATGAACTCTGCAGGAAAACAATTTCTTGGACTTAACTTTTATAAATGCCACACTTTGCTCCTTCCCCCTGAGCCACCACACCAGAAACTCTTACTTTAACCTTGTTAAGAAAAAGGAAAAGTTTCTAGATCCTGCATGGGAGTGAGATTCACTGATCATCAATAAGTGAGAATGAGGGTCGTGCAGGTTATTAATCGCACAGTCCGTTTGGATCATTTCACCAGGTTTTCTCACTCTCTGTCACAAAGACGTGAAAAATAAGGGCCATGATTGGCAAAATGATTGGCAGCATTACCAAACTGAGTTTACTGGCGTCCTACTTTCCACTACAGGTCTTTTTGTGAACAGTCTTGTCTTTTCATTCTCTTTGGCTTTTCTGATTCTGTGGCAAGGACAAAACGACGGCAGTGTTAAGTCAGGCAGTGCTTCAGGGAGCAACGGGGAGATGAGATAAGATAATACAAGACAAACACAGCAAACTCTGGCAGAGGAAGGGACAAGAGGAACAGGAGGATGAAGAGCAAGTTGCCACAGGTCGGGGTGACCCTGTGCTCAAGCTAAGAACGCCTGCTAAAGTTAACAGAAAGCCTAAACCATGGCTTTCCTTGAGCTCACCAATCTGTCTAATGTTTAAAGAATGGGTGCTCAAGCCTTTCATAAAAAAAAAATAAAATAAATAAAATAAAATAAAAATGACCTTTTGCCCCTTTGGCAAAATCAGAGTTCTCAAAGTTGAGCTGCCTGTCCTGCCATAAGAATCCCCTGAGGCTCTATGTTTAGAGCACAATATGGATTTATACCACAGCACTGCTGAATTTTCGATTCTGATTGGTCAGAAGGTGTTTATTAATTGTCTATAACAACAGCTCTGAAAGCAGTTCCAGCTGCTAGGCAAATTACTCTCATTCTAATACATTATCTATAGTAACAAATTACATAGTTTTCTGTGAGGAAACATTCATGGAAGGAGTCTCCAGTGTCAGCACTTTTTAATAATCAGAGGTAAAGCTATAACTTTAACTTTCTGGTTTCTTGGTAAAACCATGGCAAACTATGTTTATTTATTTATTTATTTATTGTTAACTTTTTTAACATCAAGAGAGACAAAAAAGAGTGGCAATGTGAGCAATAACAGGAACTATCTTGTTCTGCGGATGTTCCACAATCGTGGAGTATAAGTGTAACTATAAATTGATTTTTAAAAATGTACATAATTCTTTAACAAATACCGAATTGTTAGCATTGGCAAATTGCTGTTGGAATACCTAAGCTTATTTTTACAATGACACCATGTTACCACAAGCACCAATTTTTTGCAAAAGTACCAAGCAGCCATAATTTTTGTGGAAATGTTATGATGGGTCCTTAGACCTGCAATGGAAAGTATCTTAATAAAACCATGAAGTTTGCGAATCCACAAACATCCACTTTCTCAGAAATGGCTGTAAGAGAGTCTCTAATAGCTTTGGAGAACATTTCCGGCTTTCTGAGCACAGTGTTTTCTTTTTTTTCCTGGTCAGTGTCATTGATGTGATTGATTAACCTCGCACTCACTGCAGCACTTTTGCTACTTTCTGAGTGCCGCCAGTCCTACACCACCAATACACAAGGCCACGCTAATGGAGACTCAGAAAGCAAAGCAAGACCTCAGTGAGGCTGATCTAGTTTGGCCATTTTGTGTTTTAGCTCATCTGTCCATCAACACACTCTTCCCGCATGTTCTTAACAAGGTCGCAAACCACAGTTCCTGTACTCACTCCTTGTTATTATACTTAAAACTCTCAGAGACCTTGCAGATACCATGAAGATACAGAGCAGCTGATTTCTGCGTTTTTTTATTTTATTTTTTTTGCAATTTCTGAGCCACCTCTGCTTCCTTCCATGAGTACACTTGACCTCTGTGGACTTTTGTTAGCACAGGCATTTGCATTTTACAATTGTTTAACAAATAGCCACCCACAGAGAACCATCCCCACCCACTGGGGTGCTCCTCCTTCACGTCCCGTGAGGCACAGGGAGGGGGATTAACTCTCATCTGCTGGAGACACACTCTAGCTACTGTCAGCCAGGGTCACTCGTACATGGAGAATCAGATGATTTGAATAATGAGCTGTTTATGTAAAGTCAACCATCGACATGCACTGTATGGTTGAATGAAAATAGTAGGCAAAGCTCAGAGTTGGCGTCAGTACAAATCTACTGCAAGGGCACTCTGTCTCGCGTAAGAGCAATCTATGACAAGTAAAATCTGCCAATTACCACAGTCGGTGCTGTCGTTTTCTGATTTGAAGTCTAACAACGAAAGTTTCTGAACTAGTATTTGCATGACTAACCGTAACTCAAAAGCACATGAAGGACTCGTAGTTACTGAAAGGGACAAATAAAGGAGAAGTGAGGGAACTTTCCGGAAAACTCTGATATCTCTGATTTTTACCAACTATGAACAAACTTGCAAGAAAAAGTTTGTTTGGTTAATAACCGATTTAAGAGGCACGGTTTCCGCCTGACACCAAGATCTGAGCTTCTTTACCTCAAACTGAACTTGTGAGAGCAAAAAATAAAAATATAAATAAAGTTAAAGATTTCTTCGTGATACATAGTACATCATTAGAGATGTCTAACAGATAAGTCCTTACAAAATAAACGACCACACTACTCTCATTACGATATGAAGTGTTTTGTTTTCTCTAATTAAGCTAAAGGCCTCTTGATGCCATTATGACCTGGTGGATAACAATAAAAGTGTTGCGATTTGATTTCATGAGATGGACGTTATGGAGGTTATGTATGTCCACAGGGAGAAAGTGTGGGTACATATGAGGGGTTCAGCTCAGCCTGTTTCTTTCAGTGGCTCTCGCTATTTTGACAGGTTTATCGTGACTGTCTCCTTGACTTCCTGTCTCGTCTCTGCACATGACACTGTAAATGTGATGTATGGATTGTCCATGATGTCATCATCATTGAGGAAGTTGCTGTGGTGTTGCAGCATTTAGAGTGGGGGTGAAGTGAGGTCAGGCCTGGTCATTGAGTGTGAGAGATACGTGTGTGTGTGTGTGTTTGTGTGGCGAGTAGCAGCAGATCAATGTAGCAGTAGCTTCACACTGCTGCAGAACGTTCTGGGAGATTCCCCAGGGAAAAGCGCAGGTCACAAGAGCAGCAAGCATTGTAAGCGTTACTGAGATGTAAAGACAATTCATGAGCTCGTCAGTATGTGTTTGCATATGTGTGTGTGTGTGTGTGTATGTGTGTGTGTGTAGGCACTGGTTGTTCGTGTTGCGTCTGCTGATGCATGAAATAGAACTCAGGTAAGAGCGCTAGCCTGAGGCTATCCCGTGTCTTCCACCCAGTGATTACTTTACCACATCGATTTCATTCCTCTCTTCACTTCTCTATACACACAAACATACACACAGGATCAGTTGATTGACCTGCTGTCGGAGTTCAGTGGCTCACAGCTCAACCTTTGCAGGCAGCATATGCTGCAGGAAAAAAAAAAAAACAGACTAAATCCAAAACCGTGTTCTGCTTCACTCCAGTATGAGTCAGGGAGCCATAAGCAGCTAGATGTAAATGGGAAGTCTCTTTATTTAACCATTTCCAAAACACAGCATCATAATCCATCACTTACAGCAAAGAAAAACAGACACGAATATCACAAGCAAATACAAAATCATTCAGGCAGGTCTAAACCAGGAAATTCTACACAGAATATTTGGGAAACTGAGAACTAGGAACAAGGAAACATGAAGGGAGCAATGAAGGCATGTCTCAGTGCAAAACACATTAACAAACCATCGACAAACTCAAACAAACCAGAACTAAAAATGGAAAAGCGAAGGTCCTTATTGAACACCACATGCTTGTTGCTGACACGATGTATGAGAATCACAAGGAAATTGGATTACACTTTTTTACAGTCTAGAGAAAAAAATTAATAACATAATAATAAGTAACTAATGTTATTATAGTGAGAAGTAATTTTTCTGAATAACTCGGTTCCCTTTAGGCAGCTTTTCTACTTTCACAAACACATATTAATGCAGTAGAAAATCTGTGAATGTCCTTGATCAAAATAAGCACTCTGTTTTACTCAGTCTCTCAGAAGGACACACGCTACACCATTTTGAGTTCATATTCTGGTCATATCACCCACCCCTAGTCTTCTCTGCAAACCTAAAAAAACAAACTCCTGACACTAAGACACTGGCACATTTCAGAAACACTTGCTGGAAGATCACAGTTCATCTTCATCTTTTCAGAGCCCATTGTTGCCACAAAGTCCAGATAATCATCCTTGACAAATCTGCAGCTCTCTTTACACTCTCTGAGCAACAATGCATTCGAGGCCATGTCATTTCCATGCTGTTTTTATGAAGCGTTAGCACCCTGGGCGTTGTTGTTGTCTCACCTCCCTCCTCCGAGAGGTCAGAGCAGACGGCGTTATCGGGGCATGAGTACCATAAAAGTGTATCTAATAAGTAAGACCTAGCAGCAGAAGCCTCAGAATGATCAATGCTCGAGCGTGATCAATGGCCAGGCCACCAAACTGTTAGTGGCGAAATCAATATTGTTTTATTTGCTAATACAACAGGGTGTCTCGTTGCAAATGAGTGTGGGAGCTGAGTTCGTTTGGAAGTCTTACCACTGTGGACCGCCTGGAGTCAGATTTAATCACGGGGTCTGTAGCTGCCAACCTGTGGGTGCTCTTATCTTTCAGACACACAAGCACCGATTGTTATTTCATGTTTTAATGCTGTAACTTTCCAAAATCGTGCCATTTTCCCATCTTTATCTCATTACTGTCTATAGCGTCTCCTTGTTTTTTGACCTTGTTTGTGCACTTTGCCAATATGCATATGTTTGCAATGCTTTGACTATGCCTACACCTCAAGGAGGTTAAAGCTCCTTGCACCTTTGTTTATCTGCTGCCTACTTTGGATGCCTTCAGGGCAAGAGGACACTTGGATTTGGACAGTAAATGCAGCTTATAACAAGCCCAGTTTTTTGGCAAAAACAAATGTACACCTGAATTGTAAGCCATTTGTTTCCCATAAATAAATGCCTTAATCCTCATGTACTTGCTTGAACATTGTTAAACTATATGTATAATTTTAGAATACAAAAAAAATGTAGTTAAATAGCAGAGATATTCCATATTTACAAATTTAAGTTCAAAACAGAATTATATCATCCTCATGATTTCCTTTATGGCTTTACAATATAATTCTGATTCAGATTTGGGAGGCAGAGCTTACAGAAGGAGGAATTATATTCAATTTCACCTTAAAGTTCGGATTCTGATTGTCTGTCAGAGGATCTTAATCTTTTTGCATCCTTTATCTGTAAAAAACAAAAGAACAAACAAACCAAAAATAAGTACACAGAGCCTCTCAGTCCAATTTAAGTACTTAAATTGTACTTTAGTAAGTGCTTTATCCTGGTCAGAGCCAAAGAGGATCCAGAGCCTATTCCCAGAAACACTGGGAGGGAGATGGGAAGGCAGGGCATAGCATCCATATCGTAGCCAATCCACCTACTGCCGTGTTTTTTGAGGAAACCGGAGAACCCAGAGGAAACCAACACACGAACACACGAAGAACATGTGAAACTCCACACAGACAGCTTAATAGGTTTTTGAGTTATTGAGGTTATTGAGGTTTGGATGAACCATAAGAACTCATATAGTAAATATAAAACTTTTTTTTTGTTCTATGCTAATGCTAGTTGAACTAGAAAATATAGTTAAAAGCTTTTTTTTTTTTTTTTTTTAAATCGTGCTAATTTCTTTTGACCGTGCTAATCTTTGGCACAATCTGGTGAAATAGTTTCACAGAAATCTTACTTTTTGTTCTTGTTTTTTACTACACTCATGTACATTGCTAACTCCAAATAAATAATAATTGTAAAAAGAAAAAAAAATCAGTTAACAAAGTGTATATTTGTCCATCATGTAGCTCAGAGCTGGCAGACCGGCACATAGCAGAGAAATGGTCTTGCACCAGCACCAGTCACATACACACACACACACACACACACACACACACACACACACCCATGGGGCTCCTGACCTTTTCCATTCAGGCTTCATTGAGACTGGATCAATCACCTCCACAGAGGTCCTTACACACTGCAGAGCTATGAGGTCTGTCGAAAGATTCAACAGTGCCAATGTGTTTGTGTTTGTGGAACATGTACGTGTGTGTGTGTGTGTGTGTGTGTGTGTGTGTGTGTGTGTCTGTGTGTGTGTCAAAGCCTTGCATCTTGTGTGAGAAACTGGAGAAAGACAAAACAAGCCCTGACCCTGGAAACCATCTTCTCTCCAGCTGCACCCTGTCTACAAGGCCAAGCGTGACGTCAGCGCACTTTATATCCCAAATATTTTGAACAAGAATCTATTTTTAAAAGCTCTTGATCTCTTTTGTTGTTGGACAATAGCTGGCCGATTTATCAGATGTTGATCAGTCTTGCTGACCGTGAAGATGATCCACAGACGCTACATGTTATCCTTTTTGTTTCTCTTCATCTAAGCACAGAGATGGTCTAAAATTTCATTCAGATTGATTTTCGTGCTTAATTTTCCCTCAGGAAATCTCCAGCGTGATGTTGTCATATCTAGAGTGTGCGTGTGTGACAGTGTGCCTCAGTGTCTCATGGGCTGTTAAATATCATTTTGCCATGACCTGGGCATGCAAAACATCTGAAAATGAACTGAAAGTGACCTGCTGCCAGAAAGTCTCTCAGCATACCCTGCATGGATTTCCCATCATTGCTGTGTTTAATATAATGAAATCAATAATGTAGCACTTTGCTCCCGAATGGGCTTAAAGATTTACGCCACCTCATATCCTCTATCCTTGCACCAACCTAATTACACTACCCAGTCTGCCTGTTTTTTGTTTTTTTTTTGTCCTCCACATCCATCATTTATCCAGGTTCTGTTTTTTTGTTGTGCTAAAACAGCAGTTTTAATAAGGCTCGATGATTATCTGTGACAGCTTGGTCAGGAATTAACCCCGCTGTGACACACCAAGCGGCCTGTGCCACCTCTCTGACACCTCCGCACTGAGCCGTGCCCAGGCTGATGCCCGATCCTGGCCTGCGCCGATCTGTTTGTTTAGCGGACACTTTAACCTTCATCTCCGAACAATAAAACAAGAACAGTGTGTGTGTGTGTGTGTGTGTGTGTGTCTGTGAGAGAAAGAGAGAGATAGAGAGAGAGAGAGAAAGATGGCAAGGGACATTTGACACATCTCCTTAAGCCAATGTCTACTTTATCATTTTTGGCAGCGCTTATTGGTCACGGCTAATCAAGTGGAAGAGAGAGGTGCGCACCACCCTAATACACGGCGGCTGACAAATATATTATTAACCGCAGCGAGACGTGCGACCTTGCCCATGTCACCTGAGGACCCGCTGGCACACACTCCGCCAGCAGGAAACGACCTTCATATTAAATCCCCTCAGAGGTCAATAAACTAAATAATTCACAAAGGTCATTTGGTTTGTGCTGAAATCTGCTAAAAAAAAGGAGATATAAGATACATACGAATACACACAGACTCGTGATCTTGACATGTCGATTTTTCGAGTGACAGAATTGCCAACTTGATCATCACTAGCCTATTCTTCGCTTCTTCACATTGGCATACTGCTTAGCACAAACCTTTGTGTTACACTAGCTAATCTTTCCAGGCTCCTAAATACAGCACTGATCTAACAGCCAACAATTGTATAGGATAGCTGAAGTAGAAGACATTCACAAGCAAGCCAAAGCTAACTCGTGTTTCATTTTAATTAAACTACCTTCGGTTAGGTTAAATAAATGTCCAAGATGGTTACTTAACATGAGATAAATAACTTTAGCAAGTAAATGATACCAAGAGATAAGTTTAATAGTGAACTATGTAATGTTAAGTGAACAGTAAGTAATTTATCACGTATTTAAAACTAGTAGCTCACTAATATTAAACTATTTATCTTTGAATTGAAATTAGTAAACAATAACCAGATCTTGTCTCAGTAATATGACCAGCTGCTTTTTTTTTTTACTTGTTAACTTCAAGAGAAAGAAAAAAGAGAAGCTTGTGAGGGAATGAGCATTTATAGCTGCTATAACATAAGGCGTAACAGGAAGTAACCAGTTTGGTGAACATTCCACAACATTAACCTCAAATGGATAAAAAAGTACAATGTGTCATTCTGTAATGGGAAAAAAATGAATTGTTGGCAAATAACAGCATGCCATTGTATTTAATTTCTTACTTAATTTAATCTCCACCCCTGTTGACTCTGGACGTGAGCCTTATCAGCGTGTATAGATAAGACAATACCCCACAGTGAATCTGTCCATGATCGTATCTACTCTATATAACCCTCAAAACCTGCTAAGCTTATAATTACTGAAGCTCATGACAATTACTCAATGACACCGACTGTATGTATGGGCCATAATGAAAATCTGCCACTCTGGAATAAATTTGAATATTAATGATGCGCATACCTAAGCAGGCACAATTTTCAGCCCACACGCTAATCCTAACTGCATGAGGTGGGTCCATCAGACTGTGCTGAAAGGTCATGTTTATTGGAAGGAACATCAACATGGACAGGATGGCAAAAGCAAGTCAATATTGAGTTCTTGGAGAAAGCATTGTTGCACATTTCAATAACCAATAACTGGAAAAAAAAAAGTGTGCGAGTAAGATATAGTTGTGTCTGGGCAGTTAATGGTTTCTGGTAAAAGTATTCGTATTCTGTGAAATCCACAGTCAAGGGCACAACTATGGACTGTTTATCTCTGTAATGTCTGTTATTCTTGGCCAGCGACTAGACACAGTTTTACTCTGTAGTCTTTTCTGTCATGGGTGGAGGGTGGTGCCATTCTGTCATTCTGTAACTATTGATTTATATAGCTAACTTTGGTAATCCCCCTACTACTCAATGGCAGTTTTGTTTGACAGCAAATTTACAGATTAACACTTTAAAACCTTTTTCTGTGAAACACACACACTAATGTAGACCTGGCCTTGAGCTCAAAGGACATAAATGAGTTGTATAATTGCTCTCGGAGCAACAGCTTTACTAGCTGCAGTGTTTTAATAACAAAAAACACCATCGCATCATGTCATGGACACTCTTCAGTAACATAACTTCTTTATTCACTATTGCTTGCTAAATTATCAGCTTATCTGTAGATGAACTCCTGATGAAGTCAGCTGGATTGGTTTGCTAAATAGATAGGCGTAACTCACGGTGCGCTGCGACCCCTTAAGAGTTTTGTTTCTATGTTGTCACCGACTTGTTATATTAAAGGATCGATTGGTTGATTTTCATCCCTGTCAAGCAAGCACTTAGAAAGCTAACTACCTTCATATAGTTAGCCTCATAGCATAATTGCCCAAGTCATATTTGGTCAAAAATGACTTAAGCAATTATGGTATGAGGCTAACAATATGATGTGACATTGTATTAAGTTAGCTAGTTAAGTTTAGCCATAAAAATACTTTTGCGAATATATAGTCATAAGCTGCTGATATACAAGCACAAATGTGAGTAGATGAGCAATTCACCCATTGTAAACATACTCCTTGGTTAGAGCTACAGTAATATGTTTGTCAAAGCTTTCATGGAACTCGGGTCTGGTGAACAGAATTATGGGATTGCCTAAACCAAGGATGATACATGCGATGTTGGTCTTAAATTTGGCACCTTATTAAATGAAGTCTCCCGTCAGCGACACACTTATATTACCGGAAATAGATAACTTATATGATTATGACAATCAAATACTGCCTACATAGGTTGCTGCCTTCCGATTGGAACACAGTGAAACAGAGTAAAATGTTTACTACACATTAAAAAAGACTTAGCTAAAAGAACTAGGATGTTTTTCTTGTACACCCTCTTCCAGATCCACTCGCTCATCATATCCCAAGCATCTGTTGGAGGGCATAAGCTTTCTTTGCCTCATGAACACTGATTTCCATGTTGACTTTTTTTTTTTTTTTTTTTTTTAGATGGATCGCATAATTAGACATCACGTAACTGACATCTTCCAAGTTGCTGACATGATACTATTTTTCAGCCAAGGCAGCAAGTCTTGAGGCGTCCTGTACATCAACGTTTTGGCTCATCTGACAAGACACTGTGTGTTGTTTTGCATAAGATGTTTTGCAGTTCCGCAGTGGAGAGGTTGCTCTCCATGACTGAAACAAACAGCTGGCAAAAGCAGGAAGGCCGCCTTAAACATTTCTACCTCGAGGCTTGGAACAAGCAAAATTGTCCTACGCTGAGAAAAGAAGGAGATACAAATTCTGCCTGCCTCTGCTGAATAAGAGCAGGGAAGCTTGTTGGAAAATGTGTGTGGATATGTGCGTGCAAATGAAAATGTCAGAGCACGGGTGGGTGGTTAGAGGAGATAGACTTTAATTGCATGAAGGACAAAGTTACCGACCCGCAGCGGTAACGGAGGATTGTATTTCATATCCATCCCAAGGTCAGGCCACTTATTTTACCTCTCTGCCTTCCATAATGTGTTTTCTGTCAGGAACTACAGGCCAGTTAGGGAATGTTTAGATATCCAGGATTGACTAAGAAAGACCAGAGGCATCACATATAATGCAATTCACAGCTGAAAGTATTCTCCCAGACTGTGCCACATGTCAGGTTAAGATTTCTCAAGATGTAGCGGCTGAGGAAGCCATTGCATTCAACATTGCCACACATTATTAAATGCACAAAGCAGTGTTAGGGCTAAATATGCTAAATCTGCCTCCAGGATGGTGATAAGACTGCAGCAAGCCAGAGATCCAAGGGCATCTCTGTCTGGCTTAATGCAGGTCAGGACTGCTATCGACTGGCGTGCAAGGCTGATGTCTCCAATTTAAACTCCATTTGTATCTGTAATGTCACTCCACCGGCTCCTCATGTTACCTGACGGCTTTGCTAATTTTATAACCGAAGCACGTCATCCATGTACGTTTAATGCACATGTTCTCAAATGCAAAATCACTGCCACTGGTATAACAGTGTCATGGAAATTTTTACTTCCTCCAGTCAGCACTTATCGATCGGCGGAATTTATGGTATACATACTACCTTGGCCTTCTTCTGTGTGCGACGGGGGTTACAGTATAATGTCACCACTCTGTATAATATCCATCAGGATTATGGATCGTCTTTAGGGCTTTATGGATCGTCCCTGATGCCTGCACAAGCTCTGGGACTGCAGAATCTGTAGTAAGATATTATGTCGTTTCAGTCACCAATTTCCCTCTTTCTTCGAATGGGGAGTTTTATCAGCGGATAATGTGTTAAAATGTCTTGGACTGTTCCATGCTGATCTGATAATGAGTAAACAGGGGCGATTGAATGTCAATGGCCCCGTGGGAACGGAGGGAACGTGCCTGGGGGACAGGGATGGGGACGCCTCCCCCCCCACACACACACATACACAAACACACATACACATATCAGTCCTGAAAGAGTGACAGAGAAGAGTGTGTAACCTTGTGAAACTGTCTTTTTGTCCTCTAATCGGCTCACCACGTGCTGGGTGAAAAGGGGGACTCGTGACAGGTACAGGTCTCAATCACACCATGCAGATTGAGTTGCTTTAAAGCACCACATTTGTCTCCCATTGCTTTAATTTGCCTTATTTGCACACTGATTCTCTCCACTACTCCATGCATCATGCATATTTTCATTTTCCAAGCACCTTGCAGTTGAATTGTGTAATGCGTAGTGTATTATGCGTGCATTATAGTTGAATGACTTATGTGTTGGCCATAACAGTAGCAATTTGACAAGGATGACTAGGTTCAAAGGCTGTAAAACACACAGTGAGAGCGCGTGCAAGAGAGTAATGGGATCGCTCCGACGTCGGTAATAAAATCTCAACCAAGACACTTTCTCGACTGTGTCAATTAGAAAACCCTATTGTTCTTGTAAGCCGAGCCTGTATATTTCATAGCCGGTTTATCTAGATTGGGATCTGAGGGTTGTGAGGTGTGACAAGGAAGTGTGCACTGCATTTACAAAAGCTGACCTACAAAAAAACAAGAAACAACAGTATCACGAAAGTGTGATGCGAAAGTTGTTGTGACAGATGAAGTAGGAAAGTATGCTTGACAAAATCAGGTTTTTACCAGTTTTTGGGAGTCACGTGTCTGTGAGCAACATCTGAAGGAGAAAGAAAAACAGCCGCCTAGAATGTTATGACTGGGCATTCAAATCCCTCAGCAGGGTGGAGAGGTGTTTTTTCAAGTGGCTCTGCCCTTGCTAGCTGATATTCAAATGAAGGAGAGAGTGAGAGCACGGCTTCCTCTCCGACCACCCGCTGAACTCGCGGGGATTAGTTCGAGCACATGAAGTAGGTCAACGAGGTGCAGTGGCAAAATGCACCAGATGACCTGAAACAACCCATGTGTGAGAGGCGAGATTATAACACAAGCTCATTGCACTTCACTTCACTGGTGTTTCAGAATGTAAACTGAAAATCTTCCCAAAACTGCCAAGAATGAGCGACCTTTGTGGATTTTAGAGGAAATGTAATGATTTAGTAGACAGCTATCTAGTGACGAGCAGCATTTAGAAATTAACGTTACAAATGAGACCACATTCTTCTTTCTTGTCTTCTTTCAGCTCATGATTCTAAGCTTTGCGAATTCTTCTAAGGTTTATCTAGCTTAACTCGGCTCAGAATGAAATTTAGCCACTAGCGGAATCCTCGTTCTGTTTTCGCTCCTCTTAAGGTGTTGACCCAAAGCTGGAACACAGATGGAGTGTGTTTTTCTACCAAGTGCTGCTTGATGTAAAGTGGAGAGCGAGTAGATCTCCAGGTATGGAGCAACTCTCCCACCTCAACTTTTACTGCAAAAAAAAAAAAAGCACTGAAAATATCTAAAATATACAGTAGTTACGTTTATATTATATTTCTCATTATGAGATTGTGCTAAAACAAATAGACAATTATGACGCACAATTTTGCACCTTTCTAGGAATAAATGCTTGGAATTAACAGCCTCAAGCTTGAAACGAGCAAAAATGTCCCTACGCCGTCATTCACCAGGGAGGTTTTAAACTTGTTTAATTTATTCATGAGAAGACATTCAAACCGCTCGTCACTTTTGATTAACGCAGGGAACGCCGTGTCAGAAGCCTTGCTTACGCACGAGGGAGAGAGGGAGAGAGGGAGATTGCATTCCTTCAGTCACAAAGCTTTCTATGCCAGCTTCTATAAAAATGCTCCAGTGTCTATATCTGCACAGTCTCTGTCACAGTCAAGCTCCTGATTTCTTTCTCCATGCACCGCATGTGCAGGAAAAACATAAATACACCACATGAAACAACATACATGCAGGTGAAACGAGACACCGAGGTTCATGATGAGACACATCAGCAAGC
Source organism: Pangasius macronema (assembly GCA_037577455.1). Classification (NCBI taxonomy): domain Eukaryota; kingdom Metazoa; phylum Chordata; class Actinopteri; order Siluriformes; family Pangasiidae; genus Pangasius; species Pangasius macronema. Next base: position 2,739,890 of record CM074961.1, read on the forward strand.
TGGAGGGTGTAATGTTCATACCTGCCTGGTTGGGAGATTTGGTTTCAAGATGTCACATTCTTTCATGGAGACATTTCTGGATCTCTTGCAGAAGTGGAATTTGCTGGCATCAAGCAAATCTGATCATCTGTGAGGGTTTTTATTTAGGGCATGTTGTTTTTGGCAGCAGATGCGGTTGGCATTGATGCTGTATCATTTTAACCATAAACGACACTGAAGTGTTTGGATTCACTTCAGTGTTTGCTCTGCTCCCTGTGCAAAACCAATCAAGGAAGGATTGATTTTTGCTGGTGTCAAAATGTATAGACATCTGTAGTCATCTAATGCCTTTGATGTAACACTAAGTTTTGTGTTGTACAGTACTCTGGATTTGAGTAGGCCAAAAAGGAAATCTGTGCAATTTCTACATCACACAATCAGGTTGGAACTGTTGTACCATTTGTACATAAACGCTTTAATAAGAATAGCAGTTGAATTCTTAAATCTGATTGGCCAGAAGGTGTTGATTAATTTTCTGTAACAGCAGCTTGGACAGTAAGGCAGCTGCAATTCAAATCATAGGATTATATTATATATTAATGTTATCACTTCTACAGGAACGACTTACACAGTGACTTAAGCTAATAAAAGTGGTATTTATTGTTAAGTGGTGTTATTTAACAAAGAAAAACATATCATCATTGATATGATGACATTTTCTTTTTATTTAACATTTATGGAAGGAGTCTCCATTGTCAGCAATTTGTAACTGTCAGAGGTAAAGCTGTCACCACCACAGTTTTCAAGACAGTTCCTTGGTAACATAAAACTGTTCTTTGTTTTGTTGTTTTTTGTTTTGTTGTTTTTTTGCTTATTAACTTCAAGAGAGAAGTTGTGTGTGGATAGGACTGTTTATAGCTGCTATAACATACATCATAACAGGACCTTGGTTAAAAAGTGTGACGTTATTCATTAATAAAACTGAAAATTGTAATTGGCAAATTGTTGCGGAATAAGAAGAATTTTGTGAATGTCTACACAACAATAACTTTTTATTAATTGCAATCGTCAATGAGGTTAACTACAGTCCGGTGTATAACTTGATTATTTTTATAGAACACCAAATCAGACTGGGACTTTATTATCATCTGAATTAACATTACTAACATAATTCTTCATTCAGACTTCATAACTCCTGTGTACGTATGGTGTTACTAAGACAAAGACTTATGTGATTTAGGCAAAGCACTAATCTCAAGGCATCCCTTTCCTGTTAACAAACTTAACATCGTTAAAGAGTGACCCCAGGTCCTTTTTTTCTTTCACACCGTTGGACTGCTCTTTACCCTCTTCTCACACTACATTTTAATCTCTGGACTTCACTGTATAACGTTTACTCTCAAAGTTCTGCGGCGAGTGATGACCTGCTTCTCAGTGCTAAATTCCTTCAGACATGTCTTTCCTTTTTTAGAGACTCTTATCATTAGTGGTAGAGAAATAATTTATTTAGGAAGTTAATGTGTAATCCAATGCTGTGAGGGTCCTGGAGCCAAGTTCACAAGGCTGTTTGTGTATTGTGTGTGTGTGTGTGTGTGTGTGTGTGTGTGTGTGTGTGTGTGTGTGTGTGTGTGTAATGGGCCTGTTTGCACCTGCCTGTTTCTTTTCTACCCTCTGCCCACCAACAACACGGTGGCTTATGCCACAGAGAGGTTGAAAGGTCAAAGGTTAATGCCTTCTATCCCTGAGGCCTTGAGACAGCAAGGCGTCAGAATCCAGACTCTCTGCCCCCGAGTGTCCTCTTGGACCAGGCAGTCTGACGCAATAGGTTAAAGGACGAATGAAATTGCATAAAGGTCTATTCGTTTGGTACCAGCTCATGGATCATCTCATTGCTGGATATAAGACAAATCTGATAGACCTTAATCTGACTTAATAACCTCTGTGTGAACTCCTGGCACAGGGGTTATTATTTTAGCCAAACATAAGCCTGTATGGTGATTTTATTACACACACTGTCTGTAAATTACTCATATTTACATGACTGAGGTTTGGCTCGATTTTCAGTGTGAGCTGATATTTGGAATTACATAACCCAAAATAAAGATAGCTATTAAATTACTCACAATATAAGGGGAAAATGTTACACTTTTATCTGGTACTCAGGGGTGTGTTCACTTAGGATGAGCTGGAATTCCATCCCACCACTTTTTCCAGCATGGTTATTGCATAATTGCATATCGTTCATGTCTATTATTTAGATATGAAAGCATGATTCATTCATTTACAATTGATAACTGATCATGATTTTTATTTGAAAATTTAAAGTTAAAATGTTAAAGTTTTAAATTAAATTATAAAAAAATACATTACTAATTAAAAACTATAAAATATATAATAATTATACATTGGAATTTGTAACACTTTTTGATGATATTAACCATTATTATTATTATTATTATTATTATTATTATTATTATTTTCGGGCTGTTAAAGAATGACAAATCATACTTTTTTGTTACAATTAATGTTGTGGAACATCTATGAAACAAGCTACTTTTATAGCAGCTATAAATGTCCATATAGGACTCAGGTCCATAAATATATATTGACAAATGTTTTGTTATTTTACTTGTATACCACAGTATATACTAATAATGTGTAGGAGCTCAAGGTGTAGTTAATTTGAGGATATTTACATGCTAATCAGGTGAACAGCGCTTTTTATACATGGCCCCCCAAATGATAGTGTTGATTGTGTGAGCCAGCATGTTGTTTTTAACCAAATCCCTGAACCAAGTTCCCCCTCTTTACACCACTGCTCTTATTTACATTCAAATGACTCATGAATTTATCTTAAATCTTAGGGACCTTGAAAAAAGCATCAGTTGAAACTGCGTTTGCATGGCGTTTGCATGATATAATCTATGAGCACTTTGATTAAAAAATATAAAAGAACCTTTGGCTTGTGACACACAGGACAAGTGTGTTAAGGCTCGTATAATGGCTAAAACTTGTAAAGCGGTTTAAATGGAGTGGAAAGTCTGACCCCCAGCTTAAACAGCACGAGACGGCATTTGTTTAAATGCAGAATTGCCTCGTTATAGTTCTTAGAAAAAAAAAAAGTTGAGCTGCCGTGCTCAGTGTACACGAACATGCCTGGACCAAAAGAAAGCACACATGCTCTTCTGTTCGAGGGTCAAAGGTCAAAGTTCCATGAACCACGTTTCTGTGAAAATCTTTGGGGGCAGAGGTTGATGGGGTTGGGGGAGGAACGAAAGGGAGGATATTGTATCTCCATTCATGTGGCGTCTGAGGTCAAAGTTTAAAGATGAAAGGTCGCTGGAGTTCCACAGTCAACTTGGCGAGATTGCTGGCTCAGTGCCTCCCCATGACCCCGTTATGATCATGTGATCATCAGTTATGTACCTTGAAGAGTTTGTTCAGTTTGGGTGAATTTTGTGCAGCAATAAATTTGTGAACATTGTGATTTCATGATGTATATATTTTGGATACAGTAATGATTAGTGGTGTGGAGTAATGATCATTAATTCCACCTTCAACACTGGAACACATAAACTAACAGAGAGTCAAGTGAAGAAAATAAAACTCCCTGTTGATTTTTGTCCACAAACCTCAGAACTCAAAACTGTGCTTTACATACATGTGAGCCAAGTTAGTCATGTCACAAATCAGTCTAATCATGGCTTCCTTTGTGAGAAGGACATGATTCCTGGAAACTTCAGCCACAGAATCTGATCTATCAGAAGCAGAAGCTATCTAGCTAGATGTTAGTAGTTTTGTTTGTTATATTATTATATAGTATATTAGTAGGTATATATAATAATTGAGTAGGTTTGGCCACTGTTAATAAAACAACTGACACTTATATAATGTCTATCTGTGATAAATTTAAACTAGCTTACTAGCATTTAGCATGATGGCTTTTCAAATATCTGAGGTCAAATTTTTCAAGTATCTGATCCTTGTAAGGACATTTGGCCCCCATCAAGATTTATTCGTCTTCAGTAACCAGTCCTTCACGGGGCACTATTCATACACACATTCACACACATTCACACCCTAGGGGCAATTCAACATAGCCAACCTGCCTACCTGCATGAGTGGGAGGAAACTGGAAAAACATGCCCCCCCCTCCCCCAACACACACACACACACACACACACACACACACACACACACACACACACACACAAAACAATCAACAAGAGAGAGAGAGAGAGTATAAACCTTCTAAGTGATATGCAGCTTATTACTGTAAAAAAAAAATACCATATTTGCAAATTCTCACTGTAGAAGATGAAAACATTTTCCCTTTTTAGATTCCCAAGAAGACTTTTCATCAGAGTATCAGTATCAGGCTCCTGGTCTTGGTGATGCTTGGTATTGATAGGAAGGTGCAGTCACTCAGAGGTTCGGCCCGCCCCTCGTCAGTACAGCGCGCTCCTGCACCTTTAAGGCGCCAGAAGTGGGCGGAGCCTAAACACGGAGCACTTTGACATGCCTTACTGAATCGATTCCTTTGAACTATGACCAGTTTGAATCGTTTGATTCACCACACAGACTGGCATGCCTAAAATATCATTTAGATCACAGGTTCTCAGATCGCCCTAAACACAGTTTTAATATATTTTTTTTATCATAGGGAGCTTAATATTTATCTGAGGAATATGAATCAGGTGTGTTGGGAGTAAGAAAACCTGAAAACAGGCAGAACAGGGAGGGAGTCCCCAGGAATGGAGCTGAGAAATGATGCAATTCTGGTGCCTTTCTGCTCCATAGTAACGCACAAGCACATTTTTCATGCTGTTTCATACAGATTCATAAGAACATGTTTTATTCTGAAGGAAAGAATTTCACTTGAATAATATGCCCCATGTCTCTGACCACTTTTACAGTCCACAGCACAGGTTAGCTCCTATTACACCGCAGCACTGTTGATTAATTTCCTAACCGCAGTAGTTCTGGTTGTAACTAAAATCCTAGGTTTCTATTAAGGTGCTCTTTGTAATGAGTTATTGTTTCTATAGTGACAATACGATATAGAAATAAAAATGGATTTCAAAAATGGGCTGTTTCATAAAAAATATATAGTTGATTTGGTGAGGCTTTATATTAGGATACTTATTTAACATGTATGGAAGGAGTCTCCAGTATCAGTGCTGTGTAACAATGTATGTTTTCCACTACAGGAAAGTCTTCAGCACGTTCCAGGTTCTCTGGGTTTTGTTTGTTTGTTTGTTTGTTTGTTGTTGTTGTTGTTGTTGTTGTTCAAGAGAGAAAACGTGAGAGGCTGGCGAGGAAACAACTGTTTATGAGGTAAGTGGAACAGGAAATAGTTTTGTGGATGTTCTTCAACTTTAAATGTAACTATAAATGGATAAAAAAGTATGTTATAAAACAATGTAACGAAAGGAATAAAACACTTCAGGGTGTGCTCATATACGAAACAATCACACCACACCACTTTGTCGTTGATTATTTTCCTATGACAGCACGCCCACGTGTTTTGTCGTATATTGTATCACCATATAATTATATCTAACAAGTCAGGTCGGAGGAGACGTCACTAAGCGTTCGAGTCATGCGAGTCGCTGAAAGGGAATCGGTTCGCTAGTGAATCACTCATCATTAGAGGGCACACTGCGGAGTTGAACACACAGCCAGGCGGGGATTCCGAGCATGAGCACTTCAGCGCAGACTTAAACAGAGTAAGGACTGCTTTCTGGACTCTGCTGACACACCGCTGGACCAGACCACTTCTTACGGACACGATACCTGAGCCGTTGGTGTCAGAAGACGAAGCGCGTTTTTCACACGCAGGTAACAAGGCGCCGAGCGGAGCCGATCCGATCCGATCCGAGCCGAGCAGCTGTTGTGAGAGACGATGCCAGGTGTTGTGATTATGCCAAGTGAATTTGGGCGTTTTTTTTTTTTCTTTAACCACTGCGTAAAACGACATAGAAGCGCCATAGCTGCTTGATTTAGGCGACATCCAAAAACAGGATTAATGCTAAATATCATACAAGACGCACTATCTAGTTAAGTAGTCTGCGGATTGGGACGTAGCCACAGGCAGTGGTCAATTGTCATGGTAACAGAGAAAGCGTCATTCGGGGCTGTTTAGCTGGCGAGCTAACCCTGCTGGCTAAACTGTATTTACCTCAAGTCTCAGGTGATGTGTAATTTTAGTACGACAGTGCAGTATGGTTTTTTTTTTGTTTTTTTTTTCATGCTGTCCATCTTGCTTTACATTACCATCCGGAGTTTGGCTTTTTATTTACAATTCCCACATTTATTTCTTAAAGGTGCAATAGTCGATTTGTTTTCATTCCTTGCTTGTACAAATAATCCGGAAGATATGTAGAACATTAAAAAAAAAAACATTTTTTAAGATCTATCCTTAGCAAAAGTTTATTAAGTTGCTGAGAAAAGCCGTTTGGAAAACTGGATTACGGTCCGGAATGCTTGTTTGGGTTAGGACCAGATCCTGGGGGCGGAGCTTCGTGTCCATCAAATGTCCAACACAACAAACTCTTTATCTCGAAAAAAGAAAGACCAGTCTTAATTAGTGCACATTTAAAGGCAATTTAGAAGAATGTCACTAATGTAACTGCTCACATAAACAACTTTACTGCTTGCTAACTTTCTGTAAAAGTGTCTGGATGTAAAATAATAATAATAATAACTGTGTAAATATAACTGAAGCAGAACATGTCAGAAGTTCCTTGTGACTTTTGGCCAGTTGGAGACATCTCGTGATATTTATTGTATCACGATGTTTGGGTCTTGGAAAGAAATGAGCACAGTGAACAATCCGCATGAGCATATCAAGATATTATTCTGTAAAGTTAAACCACACAATGGTGAAAGTGCTTCTAAGACGTGTTACAAACATTTTTTGAGAAACTCTCTTGAGGGGAAAGTAGTTAATGTAGTTAAGGAAATGTGTTACATGTTTTATCAGACCGAAAGGAAGTCTGTGGTCATGAAATGACAAAGGAGCTATTTATATATTTACTGAATACAAAAAATTTAATTCAGAGCAGACAAAATAAAGCAATATTTCTATATAACAAATATATGCAAAAAAAAATTCTTATAACCTTATATATAAGTTTAAACTTGGTTCTGATTAGTCTTAATAATATACAGTAAGTTGTATTGGAAATATTTGGGTTTTTTTTTTCTTTTGGCTGTACATTTAAAACGCAAACACACCACAAAACATTTAAACCTCTAAGGCATCCAGTAACTACTTGGAAAACAATGCAAATGATAAGCTAGCATGTTATAAAAGTGTGGAGTGTATGAAAAAAAGGGGTATGTTAAGATGATTATAGTCCATAAAGTTCATATCGTAGATTAGTGGTTTGTAGACATACATTTATTGGGATAAAAGATGAATGAGAGACTCAGTAAAAAACAAAGCAAGAGTCGAGCACAGTGCTGTTGTGTTTCCTTTCTAAAATCATCATGTCTGGTGATGGTAAACAGCGTCTTTGGATTTTGGACTGAGTTTATTGTTGTCATGAGGTTTCCTGTGGCTTTGGTTAATAAGAAGAGGCTGTAAAGGTCAGAGTCAAAAGGTTAGCGGGAGGCGCTGGGCGTTAGTGCTGCTGCTGTTAGTTCAGGTGAAGGAGAGGTAAGAAAAGCAACAATGAGCAAGAGGATTTGTCCTAAAATGGAATTCGGGGTTGATAGATGTTTATCTCGGGCATTGGATTAAGTTAGTGGCTTATTTAGTGTAGTTTGAATTGGGGGATACATTGAGCTTGAGATCTCGTAAATCACATTGATCCATTGGATTTGGTGTCGCCGATGTTCCAGAAACTAGGGGTTACGACCTCATTCTGGTATCTGTATTTCAAAACAACATGTTTAATGCGTGAATGTCACTCCTAAGAAGCTGATGATCTGCTAACGGGAGTCTGTTTGGATAGAGAAAGTGTTTTTGTTTTGACCTTTCTGGGATGAATCAGAGTCAGAGTCAGAGTCAGAACTGGATGTGTATTCTGTTAGTAATCACCCCATTTTTAGAACATGAGAACGAAACGAGGGTGTAGGACTTCTCTTTTCTGTTCTGAAGTCGATGTGTATTTGCGTCACATCCCTCGATCGTCTCGTCCATTTACTACAAAACACTGCAAATGTATATGCTAATTTTGAGCAATTGTGTTTTTAGGTGAACACGCCACTTTAAGCGCAGTCTCCAGGTACCTTTTGTTTTGCAGAAACGTGGAACTTAATGGGTTTTAATGGTGTGCTACCGAAAAGCTGTGGTCTCAGGCTGATTGCTTGAAGTGAGAGCATCGCTTTTGGGTTCGTCGGAGTGTGAGAATGACTCACTTGTGGTGTTGACGGTCTCTCGGAAAATGTAAATGACCCCATCATCTCTTGTTTTATGCTTGGGAATAGTGCCATGTCGAGAGAGAGAGAGATGTGAAAGAGTAAAACAATGCCTGGCAATTCTCACCTCAAAATCATGCCAATGATGCCACTCCTGTTGAGTCTCCTTTACACAGAGGAAGACAAATCGTACATAAATACAAGCTGATCTAGTTTGTACCCACACTGAGATGTATACAGTGTTAAAACTATGATTGTCATATAGTAGATAATGAGTACAGATGGCATGAGGGGGAAAAAAACAAGAAAATCTTCCTGAACAAAGGAAATATAGCAACATTAAACCTTAACAGCTTCTTGGAATATATAGCACCGGATTGATCTGTGTATGATTGCTTTACTATTAATAATTTATAGCTTGCTGAATTGTGTTCCAGTCCCAGGCAAAGATGCAGGTCAGATAAATTAAGCACACCACCCTTACCGTCATCACCCATTTAAAAACGGCAGCTGTGAAATATCTGTGCCAGGCAGTGGCATCCACCGAGCGTTCCCACAAGCGGCTCAGCCTTCAAACGTTTTCATTTAAATGTATGAGCCATGTTTTGAAATGGAACCCAAGCAGCTCGCTCCTCATTTAAATCCTGTGTTTTTGCATTAGAAATATAAGCACGGTTACCACCTATACCGACCAGCGCACATCTTTTCTATAAGGTACCGTCCTTTATGCGTAAAAGGTCACTCGTATAATAGTATAAGCCTCTAAAATGGAAAGGTGCTGATTATGAGAAACATGAACCCTGTTACTTTTGTAGCATATAATTTAATTTAATACAGTTACTGTCAGAGTAGATCTATGACTTCCATATATAGGTGTATCATCTTGTTTTGTGAGGTGTCTGGGGAAAAAAGAGTTTGATTAAAACACCAAGTCTGTTTCTGGAGCGCCTTGCACAGCCGTGTGTTTTAAACAAGACATCGAGTAAGAGAGAGAGAGAGAGCGAGAGAGAGAGGGGGGGAGAAAAAGAGGTCTGGCTAAGTGAAATGCCACTCATTCCTGTTGAGTTGAGTCACGAAGGTGAGTGCCTTGTCTGTGTAAAGCTGAAGGATTGATGCATGAACCTGTCTGCTGGAGAATTCAAAGTCCAAGGCCATTGCAGAGCCAGCCTATTACCAGCACTGTCCTTCATAACTTCTTAGCGTGGCCGTCCTTTTGGGAACCTTCAAAGCCGAGGCAAGGACACAGCGTCTGGTGCAGTAAGCTGTGGCGGGAAGAGATTTACGTAATGACCTGACTTATACGTGTGTGTGTGTGTGTGTGTGTGTGTGTGTGTGTGTGTGTGTGTGAGAGAGAGAGAGAGAGAGAGAGAGAGAGANTGTGTGTGTGTGTGTGTGTGTGTGTGTGTGTGTGTGTGTGTGTGTGAGAGAGAGAGAGAGAGAGAGAGAGAGAGAAAACACACATAGACACCAGGGCCTCCTGGGACATGACGAAAGATCCGTTCTTTAAAAGCTTTCCTTTCAAATTGCAATTAACTAAAGGAAGGATTTTGAGGATTTATAGTGAAAAAAAGCAGACATAGTACAGGATGGAGGATCCATATGCCACTTGTGAGGTAGAACTTTTGTTGGTGAGATTTATTTCTTTCAGTAAGGGGAAGGGAACTGAAATGAAGATGGTGTTTGGATCATGGAGAGGCAAAGAGGCAACTTTTTTATAGCTTTTATTTGCAGTTATCCATGGCATCATGTCATTCAGGATTCAGGATTTACAATCAATCCACTTAAAGAGCCTTACAATTATTAGAAGTGATCACAGTAATAATAATGTGTGCTGTGTGATGGACGGATAACAGCTGTTTACAGTCTTTCTACTTCTACTTCCACACAGGAATTAAATGCAGATTTCAATTTTAATATAAAATCCCCAAAGATTAAATTGTGACTCCTCTCTTCTTCGTCTTATATTAGCACTTAATGGACATTGACTCGCTCTACAGCTGGGTTTCTGCTTTTCTCACTGTTCCACTAAACTTGCTAGTCTTGTCACATTCGCTGTTTTCCCCAGAGTTCAAAAACTTGGCTTTCTTGAAAATGCAGCCTCTATAAGCCTTTCCAGGCACGTGAAAAAGCTGCGAGGGATGAAGTTGTCTCACTTCTTAAAGCTGACTGACACCAAGCTCCTGCTGTGTGGAGCACAAAAGCTTCCACTCAGGGGTTAAAGTGAACTGCTCTGTTGCCGGGCAACAAGGGACACCTCTCCGGCATCGATAGATGGGAGAGAGTGGATATCTTTTCCCAGGTCGCAGTCAGTGGTGCGGCGTTGATGAAGTCTCACCACATAGTGCATGCTGAAGAGGAATTTACTCACACTGGGACATGGGAGCATTCACCAGTGTCGGTTAGGAACGCACAAGCGCAGCACACCATGCTGCTTATTTTGGCTTCGCTTTTCTCCCAAGCTGTTCCAGCAAGCCGTGATTTTGGCTCACTGCTTCGCACTGCGTAGCACTCATCCTTGCCCCGTGACTACTTTCCTTGCATCCCAATTAGCGGGGCGAGTGGAATGAGTTCGAGCTCCTACAGCGGGTCGGGAGATGTCCTTGGGCGCCATGGGAAGATAAATGCGCCCTTCTTGTCCTAGCGAGCCACTTCATGCTTCTCAAGGCTAAGCCATGGGTAGAGAGTAGGCATTAAGACTAACCTGACATTGACCAAAGAGCCTTTTAAATAACAATCTAAAACAAGGTTCAATCATGTGACCTTCCTCCTCACAAAGAGGCCGTGCTGGACTTTGTGTAACACACTTGTTGGAAGATTTGTTGTCTAGTGATAAAGCGCTCTTGTTATCAGCCTGGTCATAAGGTTATGAGCACTATAACCCATGTTAAGCCATTGGATCTTTTATATTGTTGTTATTATCAGGAGCAGCGTGGTTGTGATTGTGAAAATTGCTTTGTTTAATTCTACACCGTGTCAAATACAGAGAAAATACAGCGGGACATTTCTCTCTTGGATTATTTCCTTTTCTTTCTTTTTCACAAGCATAAACAGAATCAATTAATTAATCTTGGCAGATGTAACTAGACTAGAGGCACATTTTGTAATACCACTTTCTTGTTAACAGACGCTTGTTTCCAGTAGCAACCACATCAAAAGCATTTTGGATGTACTGGTACCCAACTGAGGTAATTTCTTGCTATTTAAAAAATATTTTCATTGGCTTAGGATTTGGTCTGGTTGAAATATTGAGCCTATTCAGTAAAATAAAATGCCTGAATCAGTTAATTATTCTGGAGGAACTGAAGATGTGATGCAGAGACAAAACCACGCACTTAAATGTGCTAATGCTCCGCTTGTGTAACCGTGTTTACACGCCTGAGTTACCAAGGCCAGACAACTCTGATTTAGCCAAGCCTCCCTTTAAGCCACCTGCCCTTCCATTCAGGGCTGACCTTCATGCTCGCAGCGAGGCTGGGCCTGACCTAAATACATTTAAATGGGTTTAATAAGGTCAATGAGCAATGATTCAACAGCTTATGAATGCCTTTCAGAAGAATGATAGATGTTGGAGACAAGCATGGGGTTTGATAACAGAGCAACAGAGATGTTGGGTACAAGTTACCTGCAGTTTACCTGAGGAAATTTATTATTTTTTTGTTATCTAGATACATTGTATGGTAAAAAGTCTGTGGACACCTGACTACCCCACCCATATGTGGGTCTTCCCCAAACTTTTGCCACAGAGTTGGAAGCACACAGTTGTCTAGAATGTCTTTGTATGCTGTAGCATCACAAATTTCCTGTGCCTGACCTCACTAATGCTCTTGTAGCTTAATGGAAAAATCCCAACAGCCACACTCCAAAATCTACTGGAAAGCCTTCCCAGAAGAGCGGCGGTTATTGTAACAACAAATGGGGGAATAAATCTGGAATGGGATGTTCAGCAAACACATGTGAGTGTGATGATCAGTTGTCCACAAAATTTAGAAAATTTTCTCAATGTTTTTTATGCTTTTTTGAAACCTTAGATATAAAGTCAGATAAAGGTTAATGCACTTCCTTTCTCTTCCACACCTCTCAGTCTGTTTCACTCACTAACCACACTGCAACTTTTATGCCGAGGCATCTCTGGCATTGCACATCGTTTCATATGTACATCATGCATTATGCATGTCGGAGGAAGAAACATCGGTTGTTGTGCCGATGCCACAACCAGGATCAATATCTGACCATTTGTCAGTTTGTGTTGCCTGGAACCATGTTCTCACATTACAAGGATCACACAGAGGATCATCACAGGGGGCGAGAGAGCTTGCGCCAGCATTATCGGCAAACATCCCTCTCTCTCTGCAAAAGCAACACGCGCAGATTGAGAGGCAGTCGTCGATCCTCCGTAAAGCTCTGGGGATTTGGAAGGCAGTGTCTGTGTACACCAGAAGTTAATGAGTAAACCTGTCTGTCTGCTAGGATGGGCATTTCTACACACAGGATCCAGCACTGATGCATTCCTCACTTTGCTGATGGAGCTATTCCCAAGCTGGAAGGATGAACAGGATATGGAGAAAGGGATGAAGTGATTGGGCTGACTGAGTTGAGCTGTGAATTCTGTTTAATTAATTATGAAGCCTGATAAGAGCTTCATATTTCTGTGAGCTTGTTCTCAGAGCACTGGGGTTAATGAAGGTAGTCTTCTCTGTCTTGCTGTCTCTCCAATTTTTCGTGTCTCTTCTCTTTCTCTCTCTCTCTCTCCCTCTCTCTCTCATTCTACCCACTCTTTCCTTTTTTCCATCTCTCCTGCTCTCCTCGAGGTGCCTGATCAAGACTCTGCGGCGCACTTCACATGCTGTCATAGAAAAACACACACACACGCAGAGGGAAAAGTGGGTCATGGTGACCTATTTTTCTCACAGTTCACGGAGGCAGAGGGTGGCAGAGCTGTCGTCAGTCAGATGGGGAGCAGGGCCTCGTCTCCAGACGCAGCTACATGGAAGTGGGTCAGCGGCAAAGGCTACATCTTGTAAACGACTTGTCGTATTCTGGAGGAAGCTGCAAATGAACCGTAGATTATATGCCCCGAGTTGTGCGTGGAGGTCTTTCCTTTTTTCCGAGTCCATTATAAGCGAGCACACCAAAGGCCTGCAGAAATACTCGTTGATAAAAGATATAATTCTCTTAGCGTCCTTTTTTCATTCTACTCCTAGTGCAAGTTTAACTGAACAAAAGCATTCCAAAAATAACTTCCTAAGTTTGCACTCTATCACGATATGTACTACTCAGCTGATCCCAACGTTGGATGCTTTCCCAGTTCAAGTCCAAGTTGTTTTAAATTGTTTTACAGAATACATAATTGCTATATACACTGTCATTTTAGGTATATCCTATTAACACTTAAGCCTATTAACACGTAAAAATGAAGACTTTCCAAAATATACAAGACCAAGGACTGGACTTTGGAATTTTCAGAGCCTTATCCTTGGCACCATGACTCTTAATGACGCTGTGCACTATTTGATCGGTGAAAATCCTGCTCCTCCTTATTTCACTACGTTGACCAAGCAGTATAGCGTAAGTAAAGGGACTTTGACCCAGCGTGTGTTTGTGTGTGTGTTTTAGTGCTTGAATCATACTGAAGTGTGGCTTGCAGGTCGTAGTGCAGAAGCGCCCACAAGCACTCTGGCTAATGGAACCCGACTCAGCTTGTGTTGAAAGCGTTCTATATTTACACAGGTGTGCAAGGCCCTCGAATGAAATGACACATAACCCGCATCAGCCTGGAGTGGGGCTTTATGCTGAGGATTAGCATCTTGTTTGCTTCCATCGCAAAAAGAGATCTGTTGTTACATGCTGTACCAGAAGACTGACTCATTTCAGAACAAAGATCATTTCCATTAACTAAGGCTCAGCGTTGTTCAGAAATGTGATCAAGCCTGGCGGCTCCGAAACCGTCATCGGAAGAACGGAGCAGATGGTTTCCAGCAGGACCGCAGAACCCAGGCGACAGCATTACAGTCAGGAAAGGTCACTTGACATTGCCGGCAGAATGGACTCCGACCCTGCGAGATCTCCCACAAAGAACGAGCATCCTGTCCATGCTTATGATGAAACGCCTCATTTCTCCTTTCATGCTTCAGCAGCAAAGACATGGAGGAGAGTCCAAATATTTGTTTAATACTCTGAACCTTGCCATGGCATGCTGGTGTCTTCCTGGCATCGCATTTGCATAGTGATAGCATTCTCATCATTCTTCTGCAGGACCTAATTGCCATAGAGTTTTTTTTCTGGCAAAGAAACCTGAGGCATCCCAGCAGATGATTGCCACAACACTGATCTGAGGTTTAGTTCATTCAGTACCTTTATTGTTCCTCTATTCCTTGTTCCAGGCTTACTCTTTCTCAGCAGTAGCTTGTTCAGCAAATCATGTTAAAGCTTATTTCCAGGCCAACAGTATTCCAAGGTTGCATCGCAGATACAACAGTATGCTCATTATTATTTTCAGATAAGGCAAGCGGTTCCACATCGAACAAGAGAGTTTCTTCATGGCCCTTGCACTCTTACTGTTACGACAGTCTGCAGGTTGTATATTTTTTCATTCTGCAGAGAACTATGCAATATCATTGTTGAATTAGTTTCACTGGCGTCTTGAGACAAAACAGAATCCGCACCCACAGTGGCACCAGCACCATCAAGAATCATGCCAAACCCGTCCCCCCCACCCCCCTTTCCCACCCACCCACACTGAATTAGTGGGAATTTGTGTTGGAGGTTAAAAATAAACCAGTCAGACCTTTTGAAATTCTGCCGGTATCTCAGAGTTCACTCATAAGGTTAGAGATCCAGCATTCTGATAATGCTGTTCCCACTGGGGGGGTGGGGGGGCTGCAGCCGTGCAGATTGAAAGAGCGAGATGCTGAAGGAGATTTTAGATGTCTATCAGACGGCGTGAAAGGTTTTTGTCTTGCAGATCCAGTTCAAGGACGCCTGCAGGCAAGGCAGCTTGTGTTGTGCCAGCGATGCCGCTCAAGGTCTGACACACACACACACACACACACAGTTGCCCGTGACATTCAGGAACAACAGGAAATGGGGGGAGGGGAGGAGAAGGGGCACTGTAAAATCCATCATTCCTCCCTTTCCCCCCTGTGCAGACGGGAAAAGGGGATTTAACCCCCTCAGTGGCGCAGGGCTCCAGGTCCAGATCTGCTGTTTTGTGCGGCACAGTAACCTTTGTTTCTGTGATAAAAGACTGCCTCCCACTCTCTGTCTGGCAAATCTGAAAGGAGCCAAGGCAGCTTTGTAGTGCCAGAGTGTGTCTGTGTGTGTGAGTGGGTGGGAGGGTGTTAACTTGGAAGAAGTAGACAAGAGCACAAGGAGAGGTCTTAAAGTTATTTAAAGAGACAACCATTCAAATTTGCTCACCATGGTGGCCCCCTCCCTAGCTCAACTTCACGACTGTCTAAACAGTCCCCCGTTGTTTCTTCTTAAATCCTACTTGCATTTATCCTTCACACAGCTTCTCACAACTCGGCAGAGATTTTCATCAAGGTCGTTGTTAGCACCTACAGTGGTGATGTAGTGCTTTTCAGCTTTTTAGACATTAGTCTGATTATGACAGAAGTTTGCAGATAAAAGACTAACTCAGCCTGCCAAAAAGCAGCAATAACACGCTACGCAGGCTGTCACCCATGAAGACACCCGTGTGACTGGGCTGTCTGGAAGAACATGCATCATCAACAAGGCACACTGTCCCTAAGCAGTTGATGAGTAACATAACATCCTTTAATCTAACAAAATATCCGTTCCAAGAGAAACGAAACGTTCTGCCAATTTATAACTGTTTTTATAAAGTCTATAATCCTTTCAGGCCAGATTTTAAGGGCTGGAACCTCAGTAGACCTTTTTGACACAATGGGCTTAACAATCCTCGAAACTACTGTATCAGCCCGTCAACAGTGCTGTGGATCATCTCCATGTTCAAATCTCGGCTGTTTTGCTTCTTTTTCTCCAGCTACTTGATTAAACGGAGAAGTGGACGCTTAAAGATCGATAAATGCTGCTATATGTCCCGATTCGCCAGACCGTAAATCTTCCACAGGCTGCCCTCCAACTTGGTCCCTTTCATTTTTGTAGATTAGTTTCCCCATTACTCAAAACAGATGTGTTTGGAGATGATGGATTGTCTGATTAAAAAAAATTGTCAGCATTTGATATACGCCGCATGCTTGGATGCACTGGTGAGGTAGTGTTTTTTCTTAAGATTTTTGACCATCTTTACCAATAAGTACTAGTTTTTGAATTGAGCTTGTGTAACTGCTTGCTCTTGATGGGTTTCATGTTGGACGTGGATGGTTTTTGGGTGGTTTTGAAAACCAATATTTAAGAACAAGCCCATGAACAGTAAACCAGTTCACAAAGTGTTACATTTTTTAGAATAGGCAGCAAAATTGAAGCACCCTGAACTTTCTAGAATAAGCTCAGGATCCACTGCAACTCTGACCAGGATAAATCAGTCATAAAAGTGAGTGAGCAGACTTATAGCCTGTTAGGTTCAGGCTTGTTCAGTTAGACCCTAAGTCTTATTCCTTTAATGTTTCAGAAAAAAAAGTTTTCTGTCTTTTGCATAAATTATTCATCACAGGAAAGAGAACAAGAGAGGCAGATAAACTGTGCAGCATAAATATTCCCCCATCCTTGGGAAGAAACCTTCCATATTGCAACCAGTGTGTTATTGTTCTTACTTTTGGTCTGGTGGTAAGCCGAAGACAAGCAGGCAGGATCTGGGATAGCAGGGGCAGAGCCCTGGCCGTAATTGGCACCCGCAGCTGCGCAGGCGCCTGACAGAGGGACGGTTTTGTGCAGCCTCCGGTTTGTGTGACAGCTGCCTAATTGGGCATTCTCCCCTCGCAGCACGGCTGCTGACGAATAGTGGAGGATTACAGATGAGGGCACAGAGACCTGCACGACCTTCACCGCCAGCTCAGAGGAGGGGGGGACGGGCCTCTAGGGTGGGGTGGGAGGGGGTCACCGGAGGATGAGGTCGTGAGAAGGTGGAGGTTCTTGCCAGGTGGCAGATGACAGTGTCACATGACAACGTGCTGATGTCAGTGTGTCAAGGGCGCTGCTGTCATTGCAGGCTCTCCCTCTCTCTCCTTCCTCTCCTCTTACTCACTCTTTTGCTCTCTCTCACTGTCCCACAGTCTTTCATTTGTTCTGGGTGTTTATTCTGCCTTCACAGCCGCTCGCTGTCTTCACACATCAGCGTGATGAGAGCGAGCAGAAGATGGCAGTTTCCTGAATGTGGTAGTGTTGAGTTCCTGCCTCTCTCTTTTTCTTTCTCTCTCTCTTTCTCTTTCTGTATCTCTCTAACTCCCCCCGCCTTTTCCCTCTGGTAACTCCTCCCCTCAGCTGCATGCGAGACTGCCAAGGTGAGGTTGTGTCCTCTTGTTAGGAGCGATTAATGGAACTCGTTATGTACATAATGAAATATTCCTGCTGATGCAAAAGGTGCTGTTGACTCTCGCTGATCTCCACCTTCTTTATTGCTGAGTGTGGAAGATGCAGCTGCTAATACATGAGTCTTCTCCACATTATTGATACAAGCCATGTCTTATGTCACGACGTTTACACATCAGTGATTGGTCAGAAGGTGTTGAACAGCATCTCTGACAGCTGTTGGCCAGTTAGAGGTTTATGTTATATTAATTTTTAAATGTGCTGTTATTTTATGAAAGAAAAATGCATAATCATTGATATGGAGGAAAAACAAGAAGATAGTGAGGGTATGGTGTGGTATGCTGTGAGGTTTTGCAGTTACTATAAACATAAGTGACAAGTTGTTTTGCGGACAATTTGCAACAATAAACGAATAAAAAGTACAATGTGTCGTTCTTTAATCACTAAAAATGTAGGCTGATCACCAGTGAACAGCGGTGATATAAGAGGAATAAAAGAATTCAGGAAAGTCCAGTTTAGGTTGGAAGCGCTGTTTCACAACAAGCCAACAACAACAAATTGACTTCTACTCATTTTTATTCCATACATAATTTTTCACAGGCAGCATAGCAGTCATAAACATTTGGCCTGTCATTGAGCGACTGCAAGTTTAAAGTTTCATCTCGACAATACCATGGGAAGGAGAAGGCACGTGTCACTGCTCCCGTGAGCATATTGGTATATCGTAGGACGATAGAGCAGAACTAGCTAGTGGGTGGGAAGAAGCAAGAATCACAGATGTTCAGTAGTACTGTGTGTGACAGACGTTACTGTCAGGCTCCAGTTCGCCTCTCCAATTTCTCTCCCGAGGTGTGTGTGCTGCATGCCTAATGAACGTCATTTTAATGTCTCACAGCAGCAAAGACAGCTCCATGCAGCTGCGAGACACACAGAGAGTCAAACTTTGTCCAATAATATCTATCACAGCTGACATGGAGTGCCGTTGCCTGAGAAGAACTGAGAACGTGAGTGTGGACGTGTAGTGTTTAGCACAAGAGAAGCGAGGCTGTGTGCGAGGTTACCACAGATTAAACTGTAACCTTGTGGTATAATGGGTGTAGCTTTGTTCTGTCTGAGACCTCTAATCCTGTGCCCTAGTACACATGGCCTTGATTAGTAGCAGCACAAGACAACATGCCCTCCTTTACTATTGGCACCAGTCGAAATGTAAATGTAAATAAGTGGGAGAGGCAAGGGGGAGGATAAATGGAGATATGAGGATGGTAACTGTGGGTGTGTGTGTGAGTGTGTGTGCTGGAGAGGGAAATCATTAGCATTCAGCCAAAGCATCCTTGTCAGTAGGGAAAATTGATCAGCACACTTTACCTGTATCTGCATTCACAGCTCGGGAAAAGGTAGTGCTACTACTTTTTGTTCAATTAGATCACAAGATATGAGCGCTGTCAGAGTGAATTTCATTGTTGGAATGATAGAATTTTTTTTAGAATATGGATATATTCAAAGGCAGAAAATATATCCAAGATCTGATGTTCTACTTTTAGTCTTGCTAAAAGTAGTAGACTGGTGTAGTAAAAATGGTGCAAACATACACATTTATATATTCTATATTTTTAATTTCATATACTGTATGTATATATATATAAACCCATATAAATACTAAGTTTCTTACATGTTATTAGTCTGTATTGTGCATGTGGTACACTACGTAGGTTCTACTAAGTTATAACTCATGTAGTGAGCATGCATAGTGACTAGCCTTTTGAGATTTGTCCTAAATATTTTCAGTAATTAAAGTTCGATCCTGAGATCATGTTATTCTCTGTCCATGTATGTTTCCTTTGCGTTCTCCAGTTTCCTCCCACCTCCCAAAACACGTCAGTAGGTGGATTGGCTAGTCTACATTGCCCCTAGGCGTTTGTGTGTGTGTATGTGTGTGTGTATGAAGTGTGTGAAGATGTCTGAAGATGAAAGAATGAATGAAAAACTTGCAGTTTTCAAAGGAATTTTCCAGCAGTACATGGTTCACTGTTAGTGCATTGTTGATGTGGTCATACTAAATGTGGTCTATGACACATCTCTGAGCTCAGGTGGTGCAGAAAGTAGCATGACTTGTCATGTTGGTGAGTTAGGCATGGTTTTTGGGACTGAGCCCAGGTTCAGGATCAGTTTGGATAACTGAGGTGTTATAGGGACAGAGGTGATGGATGGACCTGGACTTGGCAGGCTGAATTTCAGTAGAACTTAATAATAGGTGTGTGTGTGTGTGTGTGTGTGTGTGTGTGTGTGATTGCTCAGTTTCAGATGAAGTAATAGAGTCTGGAGGAGTTGAAGCTTCAGTGATTAGACTAGGAATATGTGTGTGTGTATGTGTGTGTGTGTGTGTGAGAGAGAGAGAGAGAGAGAGAGAGAGAGAGGGAGACAGCAGTTGCAAATGAAGTCTGGAGGAGTCTAAAATCTAGTGATTAGAACAGAGGAGGCGTGTGGGAGGAACAGCTAATCACATTTCGGTGGTCTGGCATTTCATTGGCTGCTGCTCAATGCCACGCTTGCCAACTGGCTCAGTGCTACCTGAGGCTGGCTCGAGGAGGTTACACACAATCGTTTTGTTTTTTAATAGGTTAAGTGCACTTAACTGATTAGAGACGTAGCGGTTTTATATATATATATATATATATATATATATATATATATATATATATATATAAAAAAGAGAGAGAGAAAGATG